>JAKTYD010000005.1:0-419262 GCA_030564645.1 Insectozyma morakotiae
AACCAAACGTTGCGATTGGATATGTACCATTTTGAAATATACTGACAGTTCCTTTAAGTGTAGTAACTGCACAATAATCATTATGTGGAACGATTAACTTAATAGGTGAATTCAACTTGAATTCCTTATAATTGAATAATGAAATATTACCAGCCATATCACCATAAAATACACAACTTTGATTAGATGCAATTGTTGCAATTACTTCCTTATTTTTTTTTGTATGAATGAGTTTTTGACTTTGAATTGAATAAACTTCTAATGATGATGTTGATCCATTATATACATGTACATTTGAACTATTTAAATCATAAGAAAAACACAGTTCATTAATTGAAAAAGCATGTTTAACAAATTGACCATCTTTAAACTCATATAAGTCAATATGAAAATCTATATTTTGAAAAAGGAAATATTTACCACATCTTTTGAATGAAATTATATCTTCATTTAATTGAATTTCACGAATTAAATCTAATTTTGTTGAAAAAATCTTAATAGATTCTGCAAGTAATACGAAGATTAATTCATCATTAGTGACAACATCTCTGATTTTATTATTTAATTTGATTTTAATCATTTTTGATTTAAATTTTAGCGCTGATTAAAAAAGATTTTTAATTTGAATTTGATTTTCATATATTTATGGGCTAATAATTACGATTATAATTTTAATCCTCGATTTGTGTTGTCAATTTAGCAATTGTTGTTAAAACAGTTTGTAAATTGATGTTTATGAGTTAATGATGAATGATTTTAGTCAAGTTTGTTACGATATTTCGTTTTTTGTCTATTTGTTGTATTACTACTAGTAAAATGATCCAAATCTGCAAATTTGTTAGCAAATATTTTCACGCAAAAAAAAATGTTAAAACGAAACCCGAACAAAATATTTCAAAATTCATTCTCAGAAATAAAATGCAAAAAATAGCCAATAATTGAGCTTTTTTCGATACATACCAACTAAAACGACTTGAATATTTGATTAAAGTCTGCAATGCTTTGAGAAGTTTGATCTTTTGAGTCAAATCAATGATAATAAGAAATCGATCAAAATAACCATATATTTCATCATTTGTTAATTTTTTAATTGTCATTACAAGAGATAGAACTTTTAAGACATTTTATATTCAGTTCAAGTTGTCAAAACTATACAACAAATTAATCTCTGTATCTATCCATTACCAATTTATTTTAATTGTGAATAATGTTTTGGACATGTCCTCTTGACGTTTAATTGCCATTATATTTTTATTCAGATCTACTAATATCTTTACAGCATTAAAAATTCCTTCCTCAATCTTGGATATTTCTTCATCTTCTGTGATTAATGATAATTCTTCACCATCAGCTTTTAAAGTTCCAATTTTTTTATCATCTCTTATGATAGATCCAAAATCATCATCAGTAGGAGTATATTTATTAAGTTTTTCAATAATCATGATTGTTGTCAATTTTGAATGAGATTTGTATTTGGTTAAATATTCATGACGAACGGCACAAAATTTAAGCGCAAAATTTAATACAAATTACCTTATCTTGAAACATTTGAAATATCAGACACCTGTTCAATAAACAAAGTTTCCCCATCTGCAATCCGTGGATATTTGATTATCTCAATTGGAACAATCACTTAATTTGAGGTTTGAACATTTTCGTAAAATTGATGAACATTTTGAAACATTTTGAAGGACATTGCTCAATTAAATTTCGGAAGAATGGTATTTTTTGAGATGTGATGTTTAATGTAATTAGTTTCGAGGTTTGAGTTCAGATGTGACTGTTAATCAATTTATCGAGGCTTGAGTTTAGAGAATGTAATTATTAGCTTTTTGAATCATTTTTTTTCTCATGTCAGAACGAAAAGCTATCAATAAATATTATCCACCAGATTATGATCCATCAAAGATCCCCAAGGTTCGAAAACCCAAGAATGGAGTGATAAAGATTAGAATGATGATACCCTTTTCAATGAGGTGTACCAAATGTAATGAATATATCGCTGAACGAAGATCAATAAATGCAAAGAAAGAAGTAACAAAAGAGAAATATTTAAATATCAAGATAATACGATTCACAGTCATATGTCCTGGATGTAATAATACAATAACTTTCAAAACTGATCCAAAGAATGCTAGTTATACAACTGAATCAGGTGCTGTAAAAAATTATGAAAAGAAAGAAACTGAAGATGATTTATTAAAAAGATTAGAAAATGAAGAAATTGAAGATCAAAAGTTTAAATTAAAAAATGAAAAGAGAAAACATAACAAATTTTGGAATGAAAAAGAGGATGGAAATAATTTAGAATTGTTTCAAAAGAGATTAGAAGAACAACAAAAAGAACAATTAAGGAATAAAGAATTGGAAGAATTAGAAAAAAGGTATAATGAAATTGATACAGACACCTTAATTGATATAGCAAGAGAGAAATTAAAAGAAGAAGAGATTGTTGTACCTAAAATTGCACCAAAATTGAAAATACCCACAAAAATTAAATTAAAAAAGACAAATCAATTAAACTTAAATTATTCATCGGATTCAGAGTGACTGTCTGAATATTCAGTAAAATATTCTACTATATGATTATCCATTAACTTGAATAAATATCCTACTACATCTAAAAATCCAAATCCACATCTTTTAAATAACCATTTTTCAATTCA
This sequence comes from Insectozyma morakotiae, assembly GCA_030564645.1. NCBI lineage: Eukaryota > Fungi > Ascomycota > Pichiomycetes > Serinales > Debaryomycetaceae > Insectozyma > Insectozyma morakotiae. The sequence goes on from JAKTYD010000005.1 coordinate 2,667, forward strand.
GCTGTAAGTTTATAACCAACTTTCAAATTCTTATTTGTTACAATATCCACTTCGATTCCATTAGTTACTCCCTTACATATAACAAAATCATCAAATTGTTCAATAAATGTAATTACACAATCATTGATCCGTGGTAAACCATTCAACAATTTATCTCTATTCTTCATAAATTCTATTTTTGAAACTTGAAATTTCTCACAATATCCAACCCCTAATCTTACATTTTCACCAGAATCCAGTTCAGGTGATAAATAATTCATTGAGGCATAATAAGCCATTGGAGAAATATATCCTTTTGAATCCTTTGCTATTATACTTTGATGATAAGAATCTGCTTCATAAAAAGGAATCATTAAATTATCATGTTGAATGATTATTTTATCATTTTCATAATAAGTTGGATCGACACCTTGTGATTTGATATTCACGGGCATTGATTCATAAATTAAAAATCCTGATAATACCTTCAATTCTTGATAAAAGAAATCTTCATCTTTAATTGCTGCTCCATTATGGGATCTATATTTGAAGAAATGTTTTAAAACTCCATTGATATAATTTATATTTTGAATATCCAGCTTGGTTAATTTTTCCTTCTCCCTGTGTAGTAGGTTATACAAATTTGATTGTAACTTTCCCGATAAACATTTCTTTAGTAACTCATCATCAACATATTTAATATTTGATATTGATTCATATTTAATTGAAACTTTTTTTTGAATCTCTGAAAATATATTTGTTTCAAATGTTCCATATGTAAATGAGATTGTCATAAATTTTTGATTCTCAGGTAAATGGATGTTCATTTTATATTTTCTTGAGTTGATTGTTTCAACTGAGATTCCAATGACTTTATCATCAATTAAGATTCCGTAAACTGGATCTACAGATTTACCTGTTGGTAGACTTCTCTCATTTTTTGGACTTGGATAAGAATAATCTATGTCAGCTTTCAATATTGTATTATGTGGATAAATCTTTGCAAAATTAATCACATCTAAATAATGTTTATAATGTCTACCTTCATAAACAGCCAAAAATGAATCAATATCTTCCAAAGGCATGGATTTCAATTCATTCACAAATTCATCTAATTTATCATCACAAAGAAATTTATAAATCAGGTTCCAATTTTGTTCTGAATTTATAAAATATTCTTGTTTAGTTATAAACATATTTGAAAAATTATTAAAAACATTTGAAACTCGATATTTCCCAATTTGATTAGGTACAATCCATTGACAAGAATCAATCATATTCCAATGGATACTATGCAACAAAGCACATTGATAATAGAAATTTGTAGTTAATTTAATCACCATTGATTCTTTAAACTTTAATGCAGAAACTATATCTGTCAATTTTATTGGTTTAATTTTTGAACTTGCAAGTTGGGAATAAACTATATCCAAATTAATCTCTCTTTTCATTTCCAAACAATCATGGATGAAATTATTTAAGAATTTTACAGCCTTGATTCGTTCATGATAATTTAGGTTATATCTAGTGTTTAAAATATCTCTAAAATTGAATTGACCTAGGTTGTAATGATGAAAATTGATATTTTGAGGTGATACCTGTAATAATTCATTATCATTAGTCAAGACTAATAATTTATTATATCGTTCATCAAATCTTGATAATGCCCTTCGTATAACTATTCCAATTTTAGGTATTTCATCTATAAATTCAACAACTGAACCTTCACTTGGTTTAACACTACAACTTTCGTCAACGATTATATTGAAATCTTTTGCTGGTTGTTGATCAATTTGATAATAATTTTTAGCTGATACTTTATTGAAATGTTGAAAAGTATTGATAAATTTTGATTTATTTTGAAAATATTTCTCTAGTCGATCTTTTGATATCGGTTGATTTTCATTAAAGAATGCAGTTAATGTAGAATAATTCACTCGTATTAGATTTCTTTTGTTATATTTGAGTAATAATTTTATCATAAAGCATTGGATTTTTTTTTTACAACCAAAAATTTTATTTCCAGTTTAACTGCAACAACTAGAATCTTAGAGATTAGTCACAGAAGATCTATCATAATTTTCGTTTTTATGTGAATCTTGGTTTCAATCATAATATTCATTCTATTAAACTACAAAGTTGAATCATTTCCATCTTTGAACTATAACTGCATTTTTCAAATTTGCATCACCAACAGTGATATCTGATTCTTCAATTGGTTTTACAGGAAATGCATGACTAAGAACAAATTCTCTACCTGAATTATATTCATGATTTCTAACAAATTCATAAACTGATGAAATTGAATCTGATGAATTAAATTTATGAGATATTCTTTTCCCATTTGCAAATCTTATTTGTACTGATGTGTCACCTTGAGATTCAACTGGTTTTGATTCCTCTTTTGATTCCTCTTTTGGTTTCTCTGTTTCCTTTATTTCACCTGGAACTGGAGATCCCAATCTTTGACCAGTACCATGATAACCACCAACTTTTCTCTTTGGAGGTGACCAATCTTCATCGGTTTTTTTAAATACTGAAACATCAACATCTTGACCAAATTCAACATCTAATATACTCATTGGAACTCTACCTTGATTCAATTCTTGTAATATAGTTGCATTACTTGGATCATCATATCTATGTAAAGGACCTTCACCAACGGTAAAACCTTGTTTCCAAAATGTAATTTCTCTATTGACTTTTGTTGGTTTAAAATTTTTTAAATCATTTCGAATTATTTCACTTTCAATTTGTCCATCACCTAATTTAAACCCATTACCAGAAAATTTAATATCTTCTTGATTATTTGCACTTGGTCTATCATCAGGTTGTTGCATTTGATCTCTTGCTTTTTGAAAAATTTGCTCAATTATATTTTGATCTTGCTTTTTATTTGGATCTTCAACTTGTAAACCTGATTTCTCACCTCCAGTAAAGAAATTTGTATTTGTTTTATCATCATCTGAATCATCATCATTTAAATCTTTAAATGTTTTTATACCTGATTTTTTTTTAGATTGTGATTGTGGTTGTTTTGGTATATCAGATGAATCTTTATAATAATCTTCAACTGCTTCAACTAAATCATTATTGTTTCTTTGTAGGTATTGTTCAGCTAAGGATTTGGATGAATTGGTGATTTGAATAAATTCGGCAATTAATTGATCTGACATGGTATTTGCCGTTGGAAAAATAATTTGATATTAAATTTTGTTTTTAATTTTTGATAAGTTTTGATACAAAGAAAATTCAATTAAGATTCTGAGTCAATGTCTCGGGGTTTAGACTAGTTGATGAGATCTCAGCATAAAGCTCAATGATTTTGGTTATATCAATGATGCAATCTCTGGAGTCAAAATGGTCACTATTTATTGAAATATACAATATCCAGGGCTTTATATTAAATATTTCAACTTTAAATTGAATGATTTTGGTCAATCAATTGATGTACATTGTGGTTCATCAAGACTTAATCAATCCGAAACTAGTAAATGATACAAATCAGCTTTGATGGCAATGAGTTGGACAATATGTAAATCAATTGATTGTAAAAAAAGATGAATCGAAACAAATCAATGTAATTATCTAGCACATGATTGAGTTAAGTAATGAATAGAGCTTCACGAAACTGAGAACCTTTTTACCATAATCTGATCAACTTAAGAACTAATGAAGTAGATGTTTGGTTCATAAAATTTGGTTTAGTTTGATGGATTCATGAAGACTCAGAATTAATTCTAATAAATTAGCTTTAATTGCAGAATTGTGTTATATGTTTGATTCATAAAATTTGGTTTAGTTTGATGGATCTATGAAGACTCAGAATCAATTCTAATAAATTAGCTTTAATTGCAGAGTTGCGTTATCTAAATCATTGATAATTTAGATTGGTTCAAGATTCAAATTTCAATCAAATTAATCAACTTTTGGTGTAGTGATCGATATTGTCTGATATATGTTGATTCAAATACGTTCAATAATGGTTTAAGAATTCGATCTTGAGTGGAGCAATAGAAATTCATTTGATTTAGTTTCAAGAGTCAATTTCCAGGTTGAATTGTTCATTAGTCATAAAGTATATAAAAAATCATTAATGTTGAATTAAATAAGTGTTGAATTATTAATATTTTGATCTAAAATCTTTAGCAGCATTAACCATATTAGTTAAAGATTCTTTAACTTCAGGCCAACCTCTTGTTTTTAAACCACAATCAGGATTTACCCAAAATTTATCAGCAGGATAAACTTTTAAAATTTCGGAAATTCTTGAAACAAATTCATCTTTTGATGGAATTCTTGGTGAATGAATATCAAATAAACCTAAACCAATATGATTTGGATATTCACTAAATTCTCTAATATAATTTGCATCATCTTTTTTTGAAAATTCAATAGAGACAACATCAGCATCTAAAGCTTTAATATGATTTGGATCTAAATCTGAATAACAAAAATGTGAATGAATTTGGGTTGAATTTTCAACACCAGAAGTTGCAACTCTAAATGATTGAGCTGCCCAATTTAAATAATCTGATCTTTCTTTACCAGATCTTAATGGTAAACCTTCTCTAATAGCAGGTTCATCAACTTGAATAACAGTAATACCAGCTTTTTCTAAATCATTAACTTCATCTCTTAAAGCTAAACCTAATTGTAATGCTTGAATTTTACCAGAAACATCATCTCTTGGAAATGACCATCTTAAAATTGTAACTGGACCAGTTAACATACCTTTCATTGGTGATTTAGTTAATGATTGTGCATAAACTGATTCTTTTACAGTCATTGCTTTTGGTCTTGAAACATCACCAACAATAATTGGTGGTCTAACATATCTTGAACCATATGATTGAACCCAACCATTTGTTGTAAATGCAAATCCATCCAATTGTTCACCAAAATATTGAACCATATCATTTCTTTCTGGTTCACCATGAACAAGGACATCTAAACCAATTTCTTCTTGAAATCTAACAACAGTTTCAATTTCTTTATTGATAAAAGATTCATATTCTTCTGCAGTGATTGTTCCCTTTGCAAATTTATTTCTATTAATTCTAATATCTTTTGTTTGAGGGAATGAACCAATAGTTGTTGTTGGGAATAAAGGTAAATTATATTTATCTTTTTGTTCAATTAATCTTTCTGGGAATGAAGATTTTCTTGTTGATAATGATTCATTAATGGTTGTTAATCTTTCTTGAACTTTTGGATTATTAGTAATTGATGATTCATTTCTTGCTTTAATTGAAGCAATATTTTCATCAAATGATACATTTTCAGTTGCAATTGTAACAACTTCATCTAATTTTTGTGTAGCAAATGAAAACCAATCTTTAATTTCACCCAATTTAGTTTCAGAATTTAAATCAACTGGGGTATGTAATAATGATGATGAAGTGGAAACAATGATTCTATCACCAACTAATTCTTTAGCTTGGTCAACGAGTTTCTTTGCTTTAACGAAGTCAGTTTTCCAAATATTTCTACCATCAACAATACCAACTGATAAAATTTGTTTATCATTAAGAATTGATGCAACTTCTTTTAATTGTTCTGGAACTCTTACAAAATCAAAATGGAAACCTGAAACTGGTAAGTTCTCAATTGCTTTCAAATTTGGTCTAACATCACCAAAATAAGTTGTCAAGATCAATTCTGGACCACCAACTAATTCATCATAAGTTTGTTTAAATTTAGATTGAATTGATTCAGGTAAATCTAAAACTAAAACTGGTTCATCAATTTGAACTTGTTTAGCACCTGCGTCCTTGAGTTTTGTCAACAATTCCTTATAAACTGGTAATAATTTTTCCAATAATGAAATTGGTTCTAAATCTAATGAATCTTTATCAGCTTTACCTAAATATAAATAAGAAATTGGACCTAATAAAACTGGTCTTGTTTCAATACCTAATTCTTTTGCTTCTAAATATTCATCAATTGGTTTTGAACCATTTAATTTGAAATCAGTTGAATGAGAAAATGTTGGTCTAACATAATGATAATTTGAATCAAACCATTTAACCATTTCTAAAGCAGTAACATCAACTGCTGGTTGTGAATCAGTAGCTTTTCTTTGTAAACCTCTACCCATTGCAAATAAAACATCAATTGGTTCTAATTCAAATTTAGTATATCTTTCAGGAATTGCATTAAATAATAATGATAAATCTAAAACTTGATCATAAAATGAAAAATCATTTGATGGAATAATATCAACACCTGCATTTTGTTGTAATTTCCAATTATGTTGTCTTAATTCTTTACCAACTTTTAATAATTCTTCTTTTGAAGTTTTACCACTCCAATAAGCTTCAGTAATTTTTTTTAATTCTCTTTGACCACCAATACGTGGGAAACCTAAAACTGATGATTGAACCATGATTTAGAAAATAATGTTGTTGAGAAAAAGTTTTTTATAGGAAATTTAATTTAATTAAATAAGAAATTGAAATTTCAGAGTCAATGAATTTTCAACGTGTGAATTACATAAGATTTCTATACGATAAATAGGAACTTGATTTAACACGTCAATTAATCTGTTTAATGTGTTATTGTTGATAACACGTGAGATTAGAACAAATTTAACTTTGTGTAATAGAATTTTGTCCATCCACGATTAATCCTTAATTTTTCAGGCTAATCCTTAAATATCTCATTGACTCATTGACAATTTCAATTAGTTATCCCAATTGTTTGATAGTTGAGTTGGTCAAATCTCATTCAGAGTTGTTGAAATTCAATCTTGAATTTTCATCTGAATAGATGCTTCAATTAATGACTCATTGATAATTTAAAAATATTAATTGAATTAGTTATCTCAACTGTTTGGTAGTCCAATTGATCAAAATCTCATCTAATTTGATCTGTAAAATTTATTTTTTTCATATTAATCAACATTTTATCATATGCTTCAATTGAAGAGTCATTAATAATTCAAAATACAACTGTTTTGATCAAAGTCTCATTCAATATTGTTGAAAATTAATCTTAATTATTCATAACAAACAACATCTTATCGAATGCTACAATTAATGTCTCATTGACAATTTTGTATTGAATTGGTTATCTTAATTGTTTGGTAGTCCAATTGATCAAAATCTCACTTAAATGGATTTGTTGAAAATTGATCTTGATTTTTCATGTAAAGTTACATCTTATATGATGCTTCAATCAATGACTCATTGGTTATTTGAATTGACTTAATTATCTTGATAGTCGAATTGGTCAAATCTAATTGGATTCTCAATCATCAACATTTTGTATACCATTGCCAAGCTCTATCACTTCATTTAAGATATTCATTAAAACTTCTAAAGTTTCAAAAATCAATTGAATAATCTAAATTCTTAGTATTTTCAAGAACTGGATAAACTTTTTAATGAAAAATCAATAGATTTGAAGAATCAATTGGTCTAATTACATCATCAGCATTGAAATTCAAAATTTAACTTATATTCGATACTTTAAGCATCTCAAGAATTCATTCAAGCTGTGCTTTATCCAAAATAGATATTTCAATAGTCGAATTGATCAAAAACTCATTCAGAGTTAATAAAAAATAATTTTGGTTTCAATTACATTTTACTAGAGGCTTCAATTGATGACTTATTGGTTATTTGGATTGATTAGTTATTTCAATTATTTGGTACTCGAATTGATCGAACTCAGATTTAAATAGATTCTCAACCATTAACCTTTTGTATCCATTGCAAAGCTCCATCAATTAAAATCAATTTCAACAGGTAAAAATTTTTCTTCATTCATTAAAAGAAATTTGTAATGAAGAATTACCACCAATTACTTTTAATAAAAAAGATAAATTAAAAGTTTTATTTACTTATTCAATTAGATTTGAATATAGTGATATAGCATGGGCAACAAGATGAGATAAATATTTACATGTTTATGATCCAAAAATTCAATGGGTTTCATTAATTGTTTTAATTTTAGGAATTATAATTGGTCATATTTTAATTAAAACTTTAAAAAATGATATTATAAAATATAATGAAATTAATTTAGATGATGATATAAATTCAAATGATGAAATTGGTTGAAAATTAATTCATGGTGATATTTTTAGAAATCCTGATAATTCAATGTCGTTATCAATTTTAGTTTATATTCCAGAATTTCAAATTTGGAATTATGATCAATTTCAACAGGTAAAGATTTTTCTTCATTCATTAAATTTAGTTTATTTTCAACAGTTTCAAAATTGGAATTATTATCGAATTGAAAATCTTATTCTTCTTCATTCATTAAATTCAGTTTATTTTCAACAGTTTCAAATTTGAAATTATGATCAAATTCAACAGGTAAAGATTCTTCTTTATTCTTTAAATTTAGTTTATTTCAAACAGTTTCAAATATTGAATTATTATCGAATTGAAGTTCTCATTTTTCTTCATTTTTCAAATTCAGTTTATTTTCAACAGTTTCAAATTTGAAATTATTATCAAATTTAAAATCTTCTTCATTTTTTAAATTTATTTTATCTTCAACAGTTTAGAGAGTTGTTAAAAACTCAATATATAATTGAATAATCTCATTTGATTGAAACTTGGAATATGCTAAAACTTTTGAATTTAGATTATAGATAAGCTTTTCCTTAAGATCTTGATAGCTTTGAAGAATCAATTAGTTTTACTACATCATCGCCACAGAAATTAAATTCGATTTTTAAAGCAACTTAAATTCAAGCCTGAAATGGTTATAATTTTAATATCAAGGCATTTTAGAAATCACACAATAGGAAACAAAATTTAAATTACATTGATTGTCAAAAGTATCATATGGTGTAATTTCGACAGAATATACATTGAATGAATTTTTGATAATTTCAAGATATGAAGAAATAATCTATTAAATGTATCAACTTATTCAATCAGAATTGAAGTCTTATTAATCAAAAGTATCATTTGCATTTATAAATGTACTTTTGATAATTTCAAGCTTCATATGATGAAAAACAATTGATAACGGTATCTACTTACAACTAGGTTGATCAACAATTACACTAAAATAAGACCCTAGTATCAAGAAACCTTCAAATCATATTGAAATTAACTTTGATTTTTAAGTAAGAGATGTTTGGATTGCATAAATAAATAGATTGAATCATTTTGAATCAACTTTATCATAGGAGTTGAATAAATAGATCAAAGTGTCAAAGATAGAGAGAGTATCAAGGGATGGATGTATATTCTTATTCAATCACCATGCAATTCTTGCAATAAATCCATTTGGATATTTTCGAACAAAAAATTTTCTAAATTCATCAAATATTAAAACAATCAATCCAAATCCAATTGAAATAAAATAATATTCAACTGGAATCATTCCTGTACCCATTGTATTTTGAATTTGTGGAATATAATTAATTAAAAAATTTACAAATACCACAAACCCCACAACAAAAACATATTTAAAAGTAAATTTATGTTGGAAAACACTTAAATATCTTGTTCTAACTGCAATTAAATTAAATAATTGAATTGTAATAAGGTTTAAAAAATAAATACTTGAAGCAATTGATAAATTCTTATCAATATTAGGTAATGATTCATAACTACCAAAAGATAATGCAAAATCTTCAAATGAATAACCTTTTCTCTTTAGGTGTATAAAAGCAACCAAGAATGAAGTAAATGTATAATAAGTTCCAAGTATAATATAAGCATGAAATAAAAGTTTAAAATTTACAAGTCTTTCCTTTGTAATAATCCTTGGCTTTTTAGAAAGTAAATTACTTTCTGATGTTTCAAATGCAAGTAATATCGATCCACAACAATCAGTTAAACAACATATTATAATCATTAAAAAACTTGATAAAATTTGTGGCATACCAAAAAAAACATTCATTATAACTGGCCATAATTCACTATAACTACCAGCAGGTAATAAATAACATATAGTTTTTTTCAAATTTTCATAAACTAATCTACCAAATTTTACAGCTTCAATTATTGATTTGAATTTATCAACTTCTAAACTCATAAGAATCAAATCACTTGCTTCTTTTGCAATATCTGAAGCTTCAATTAATGATATTCCAATATCTGATTGTTTTAAAGCTGGTGCATCATTGATTCCATCACCAGTCATTCCAACACAATGACCAAATTGTTGAAATTTTTGTACAATTAATAATTTTTGTTCTGGTGTTGTTCTTGTAAATATAATTTCATCTTGATTTAGGATAGATTCCCAATCGGTAATTTCATTTACATTTGTTATTGAAGTATGAGTTCCAGTTATAATTCCACATTGTTTTGCAATTGATACACCAGTTAATTCATAATCACCAGTAATCATAACTATTTTAATCCCTGCATTACGTAATGTTGAAATAACTTTATCAATATCGTCTCTTGGAGGATCTTCAATTGCTAATAATCCATTTGATTCTAAACCAAATTTAATTTCTTCTTTTAATTTTGCAATTGAATCAACTCTATTGGAGTCCTTGATTCTTTTTGATGCTAATAATATAACTCTTTTACCCATTGAGCTCCATTCATTCAACTTCTCACTTACAGTTACATTTAAAACATCAGGAGCAGCTTTTACAGCTAATAAATATTCACCATTTGATTCTAAAAGTGTGATCATGTACTTATCCTTTGAATTAAAAGGTACCTCCAATTTCTTTTGCCAATCACCAGAAATTTTTCCATGACAGTAGTTCAATATTGCTCGATCAGTTGCATTACCACCAATTGCAACATCAGCCATAGTACTTTCATTACATAATCCACCAACAATATAACCAATTTCATCAATTTCAGCATCAACCACTTTCATATTATTCATGGTTAATGTTCCAGTTTTATCAAAACATAATACACTACATGAAGCTAATGTACCGCACATATGTAAAGATTTTACTAAGATCTGTTGTTGTTTCATTTTTCTAGCAGTTAACAACAAAACAAATGCAATTGAAACTGGTAATGATTCAGGAATAGTTGAAATAGCAAAACTAACCAAGGATATAATTAAATTTGCAACATTGATCCAATTTGGATATGATTTATGTAACCAAGCACACCAAATAATTATAACAAGAACCACCAAGAATCCAATGATTCCTGATATAATCAAAACAAATCTAAGAATCTCCTTTTGTAATGGTGATAAACCAGTTTTAGGTTTTGATGTTAATTTTGCAATTGATCCAAATATAGTTTCATCACCAATTGATACAATAATACCTCTACCAGATCCATTTAAACAAAAAGTACCTTGTAATGCAATACAACAACTTTCTAAATAATTACCATTATCTGATTCTGATTGTGCAGTTACCGGTTTTGATTCACCAGTTAATATACCTCGATCAAATGATAAATCTAATGAATTTGATACAATTCTTGCATCTGCAGGGATTTTCATACCAGATTGAAATTTAATTAAATCACCAGGAACTAATTCTTTTGAATTGACCTTCAATGTTTCACCATTTCTAATTACAATCACCTCACTATTGACTAAATCATGAATTGAATCCATAACTTTATTTGAAGAATAATCTTGTAAAAAATTAAAACCAGCTTGAATTAAAAATACAACAATTAAAATCACACCAAGTACCAAATTTGAAATTGAAGGTGGTGAACCAAGTGGTTTCCAACAAATTATACATAAAATCCCACCAACTAATAATAAAATTCCAAATCCACTGAAGAAATACATAAATATCTTCTTAAATAATCCATTTGGTGGTTTAGATTGAATATTTAAACCATAAATTTTTTTATTTTGTTGGATTCTTTCATCAGTTAAACCAGATTCCAAATTAGTACCAAATTTTTCAATTATATCTGAAATTGAATCAGAGTTAAAACTTGGATTTGAATCATTTTTATTTTCAATATTATGAGATTTTGTTTTAAATAAAGTAGGTAAAATAATTCCAGGATCAGTTTTTCTTTCATGAATTGGAAATAATTTAGCTAAACTTGAACTTCTTGAATGAATTGAAAATCTTCTTTTCTTAGTTCTACCACGAGTTGGGATTTCAGATTCATCGAATTTGATTTCTGATTTTTCCAAGATTGATGCTTTAGAGAAGGTACTCTCTGAATATGTTGATTCCATCTTGAGTTTTTAATAATCATTTGAAACCTTTTTATACTTGAGGTCAACAAACACGTCTAATGTTGAAGTAAAGATGTTTGAGGTATTTTGATTCATTCTATTGTTTTGCAACTTGATTTCGTAAATCCCTCAAAAAAGCCGTATGCTTTAAGAAATAAACCATATGAACCAATTATGATCTGATTGTCTTCAAACTGTCTATAGGATAAATGTTTAATTATTGGTTGTTCATTGATCATTAATCATTGATTATTGAAACTCTTTGATTTTTAATGAAAAAAATTTCTCGATTAGGTATAAGGCTGTATCAAAATACGAATTATTATAATAATCCCTCAAATATGTAAAAGGCATCTTGTAAATCTATGGCACAACATTAATTTAATAAAATACCTCAATTGATGAATTTGAATTCACTTGTGAAATTATCTTAGATTCAAGACAAATTGACTCCAAAACTTAAGATAACATAGATACTTAAGGAAATACAAACGAAGTTTGAGACCAACAAAACTAACAAACGACGAAAAGCCATCCTAGCTTTTCTATATGGACATATATAGTTTTACCTAATATATGCAAAAAAAAAAGTAAAAAAAGGCGAAATTTGTCAAATTTTGGAAATACCTGGGGTTTCGTCTCTAATACATGGGGTTTCGTGTCTAGATTATCATTTGAGTGAATCTAGTTTTATATTAGAATCTAAAACAGTCGAGACTGATTGGTTTTAGCAGAAATCAATCAAAATTTGGTGAGTTGTTGCATTAACGAGAAATAGAAATCAGTACAAGAAGGAAAGTTCAAGAATTCTATCTAAGCTTTTGAGATCTAAATCCAATTAACAACGAAAAAATTTCCATAAAGCTTAAAAAGTTTAATATTTTGATTGTATCTCAATTGAATCAATTTTTGATCTAAAAGAAATAAAGTTTATTGATCTAAGTTTCGTAATTGAATCAATCACATTTCAATTCGGATAAAAGTTAAAATGGAGTCTAAAGGAGAATCTGAAACATTTAATTTGATTCATATATGGGGTGTACTTGGAATAGATTAAGGAACTTCATATGTAAACAGATCTTGCAATTATTATTCAGAATTTTGAGCACTGATTAATCTATTGTTATTTTAGTGCCCCACATCACGAGGAAATGAAATAATAACAAATGAAGATAGAAATTTACAATAAATCAACTAATCTGTCTACCAACACTTCAATCGACTAATCTGTTTATCGAAAGTACCAACAATTCAAATACGGTGATTTCAATTCAATTTCTAATTTTAAACGAGGTTTAAACTTTTGTTAATTAATTAAAGTTTTTTCTTGATTTATTTATATTTTAGTTTTGTGTTTTGTGATTGATATTTAAATTTAAATACGAAAATACATTTAAATTGGAAATAAATTGGATTTCAAACGTATGAATTTACATATGATGGGGGTTAGTGAAACTGGTCTAGTGAATCTCAATTTGAATCTATGAATGAAAGGGGTGGGGCAATTTATAATCTAAAACGTTTCAGTAACCAATTGAGAATGTCTTTAGAAAAAATAATAAGATAAAATTAGTCCAAGAAAACGTTTGATGCTGAGGTAAATTAGTTAAAAATTAATTGTGGTTAGAAGAAATAAAAAATATAGCCGATGAAGAAGTAAAAGAGATTGACCAAATGTAGTAAAAGATTGACCAAATGTAGTTTGAATAGATTTATAGCAATAGGCAAAGAGATGAGATGAGATACTTAGGTAAATCGTAAGATTAAATTGATTGCGAAATAAAAATTAGGAATAAACACAAACAATTAAAATTGAAATTAAAATCAAATTTTCAGTTTCAGTATCAATTGCTATCAACAACAAATAAATAAAAACAAACAAACAACAGCCACCAAAATTCAATAACAATTATGAATCAACTGTAATCTCATCTCATCTCTTAATTGAAATTATAACATTATTACCAAAAGCAAACGTAAAATCACATGCATTTGTTAGCATCTTATACACGACCTAAATCTGTAACTAAAAAAATAAGAAATTTTACATTGAATTTTGTGTTATCCCTTTTTATCTTTAACTGATAACAAAAGACACTACTTGTTACACATATAAATACCTTTTTAAATTTCCCTCAATTTCAAATTATCCATCCCACTTTCTTCTTCAATCCATTTATAGAATCAATTATGTCTGAAATTGCTGATAAAGTTAAATCAACCATTAAACCAAAACAACAATTCAATTCAAAATTATTTACCCATATTGAATCTTATTCATTAATTTCATCAATTAAATCAAGAATCTTATCATTTCAAATCTTTTCAATTATTTATTCACAATATTTAATTCCAATTTATAATTTAATCAATGTTCATTTCCTTTCAGTTTCTCCAATTTATGATTTATTATCATATATTGATTTATTAGCTAATAATTTATTAAATATTTTTGATAAATATTTTATTAATATCCCATTGGACTTTGCTAAGTGGTTAAATAAGAATTATGTTAAACCAATTGATTCAAAATTGATTCAAGTTAATAATAAATATTTAAATCCAATTGAAGATAAAGCAAGTGATGATTTATTTCAAATTTATAAAACATTGATTTCAATTGTATACAACATCAAGGACTCATTTTTTGATAAATCAAATGAAATTTCAAAAAACTTGGTTGACACTTATCAACAAGAGTTATCATCAACTAAACAACAAAATGTTTTAAGTAAAAATCTTGAAGCTAGTTATAATACTGGATTAAAAACATTTGGTACCATTAAAAAAGATTATATAGATCCAATTAAATCACAATCTAAAGATTATTATGATCAATTTGCATCACAAGCTAAAGCCACTACAAATGAATTTATTGAAGAAGCTAAATCAAAAGGAATTTCAGATGATATATTTAACGGATCACCAGTTGTTTCTGCATCTGCTTAATATATATATATTAAAATGTTTTTATATAATTTAAACCTCCAACACATTGTGGTATAGTTAATTGTTGTTGAACCAATTCATTAATTTCTATACCAACTTGAACTGTTTGTAATATTGAATCATGTTCTAATATAATACCTTTACCATTATTTTTTTTATTAAATTGTCTAATATCATTTAAAATATCGTTTTTTTTAGTTTCTTTTGATAATAATTTCCAATCAAATGTATCAAAATCCCATAAAACAGATTGTAAACCAAATTGTCGTAAAATTGATCTAATTCGATTATCTAAACCTCCATATGGTGGTCTAAACCATTTGGGGATATGATTACCAGTTGCATTCATTGCCCATATACTCCATTCAATTTGAGCAATAATTTCTTGATTTGTTAAACTTGGTAAAAATTTATGTGACAAAGTATGTGAACCCATAACATGACCTAATTCCATGGATAACCGATATATTTCAGGAAATCTAATTATATTAACTCCAAGAGTAAATAATGTTGTCTTTGTCTTTAGGTTGTTTATTAGGTCTAATTTATGTAAACTTGGTCCATCATCAAATGTTTGACTTAATTTTGAACATGTAAAAATATCATCAAATTCAACACAATTAAAACAATCAAATGAACAACCACCACTGAGTCCCTGACATTGTGCTTGATTATGAATTGGTACATCATTAATTAAATTGAAATTTATAAAATCTAATGGAATATAAGGTGGATCTAATCCTGGCCATTCTTTTAATCCTGTAAATTCAGTTAACCATTTTGGAAATGGTAATTTAATTGGACTCATCATTGGTGATGGTTCCTCTTTTTTAAATCTTGATGTAATAGAATCAAATAATTTAGAATCTATACATTGGATTAATATTAGAATAAAGAATAAAAATATCATGGTTGCAAATGAAATTTGTTTGCACCCAAATAAAACTGAATGATATTGTTATGTTAGAAATTTGATATTCTATTATATATTAACCTAAACCTTACCCAAAACCTTCGATTCCAAACCATCAATTGAGACCCATAATTCCTATTTCTTTGTTTTCTTAATTGAACCATCAATTGAATTATTTCTTGATAAACTAGATCCACGTCTTACATGACCTTGAGGTGTAGTAGAAGTACTACTTCTTTGATTCATTTTCAATCGTTTATTTTCTTGTTTCAATTCTTCAATTTCTTTCATCAATTTCAAAACAATTGCATCTTGTTCTCTTTCCATCAAATCTATAATTTGTTCATTTGTATATTCACCAACATTTGGTCGTTTAGTTGTATAATTATTAAAACTTGATGATCGTTGATGTTGTGGTTGATTATGATTCTTATTTAATGAGTAGTTGGTTGAAACTATACTATTTCTTGGTGAAATTTGTTGAGATAAAGTAGTTGATGAAGATGATGGTGTAGATAATTGTGAAAATGATGGTGTTGGAGTTGTTAATAAATTTGTTGTTATTCTTGGTGATGATAATGAATTTGAATTGGAAGAATTGTTAATTGGAGTTGATAATAATTTATCTTCTTGTTTAATTGTTGAATCAGTATTCATTATTTGATACAAATGGAAATATAAATTAATTTATAATCAAAGAAAAAATAGGAGTAGGAATAAAAAAATAAATTTAAAAACAACAACACTCTCAATTTGTAAACGAATATAAAATTGAATATGAATCTTTAAACAATTAGATTTATTTATCGTTTAATTATTTTAATTGATCAGTTAAATTATAATCGTATATTCAACCAATTTTAGATTCAAAAATCTTCTAGAATTACCCACCACTGGGGAAAGTACACGACCAACTAAATATTTCCTAATTTAATCCTCGAATTTAAACTCCGAATATTAACATTAAACGAATTAAACTAAAAGATTTGATTTGAAATCTCAATCATCAACTTCTCTTTAAATTAGATCGAGGTAAAGTATTGAAGTCACCCAATTATTTTGAAAATTTGTTTCAGTTCATTAAAATTTCAGTAAAATCTAAAAAAAGCCTTGTTTTTGATTAAATTCTAGATTCAATTAAATTCAACTTTGATAAATTCAAAATTTATTTGATGATATATTCAAGACTTATGCTACTTATCAACAACCAAAGAAGGAGATTCTAGGACAAAAGAATTAAACGAAGAATTAAGATTATAACCGCTATGCATTAGTACCTTTATATAGTAATCCAGCGCAATTAATTGACATTTAATTCCGAACTCATTGAATAAACAACAAATTAATGTATCAGATTCAAAATCGAATCGTTAATGAATCAGAGTATAGAAAATTCTATCTATTGAATGTGATTCTTCCTTTTCTGATATTTGTTTATTTTCTGGAACAAAGTTTTCAACATTTATTAACTGCAATTGAATTTACAAGATTTGGTAATAAAAATAAATCACAAATTCAAATTGGACGTCATCTGATTAAAGCATTAAAATGTTTAGTTTGGGCTTATTTAGCTGCGGTTTTTGCTTTGGAATATGCTGGTTATAATGGATTTGAATATTTACATCCAATATTTGATTTTTTTAATAAAATTGATTATTTAAGTCTGATTATATCTTTTTATTATTTTAAATTTTTAAATTTATTCAAAGTTTTATTTTTTCAAATTTAAATTTTAATAATATTTTGTTATATTTGTATAATAATGTTCAATTTAAATCAATGTTAAGATGAATTAGTTTATTTCAACTCTATTTACGTCGGGGACCCGTTGTTAATTTTATGATTCGCGAATATCATGACTTTATTTGGATTAATATTTCATCAACAATTAAAGAGATTTACAAATCAAGTCAGTAAATCAAATTCTATCAATTAAATAGTCAATCCAATTTATTTCCTGATCAAGATGCTGTTGATAAATGAGAAAAAGAAATCATCGAGTATATCAACATCATCGAGTATATTAATGTGGTTCATGGAATTAGGAATTTATACAAAAATTTCATTGATTTTAACTTATACTTTAATGTATTTAACTGTAATTACAAGTGATATGACTCAAATAATAATCCTTACTATGTCTGCTTTATTTGCTTTTATTACTACCATATTAGGTTTTCTTGATAAATGAATAAGAAAAGTAATTTGATTATAAAATTTAATTGATTGATTACTATTTAAGGGTATGATTGTAAAAGACTTTTTAGTTTCAAAGAGACTAGACACTCGATAATGCAACCATTTCACATAATAATTCAAATCTATAATGACATTGATAATATTGATAATTCATATAATAATTCAAAGACAATTAGATTTGAAGGAATTGATCTTAAAAGTATATCTCATAGTAATTCAACTGAAAATGGATCTAATCAAAATCAAGAAGATTCTGCAACAATAGTAAAATTAAAAGATTTATGTAGATTTAAGATACAGATGCTTCCCATAATAAATCAAAGACTGTCAGAACTGTTAATTCACATGATAACTCAAAGACTTTCAGATATAAAGAAATTAATGATTCGATCATTTCGCATATAAAACAAAAGCAATTAGATTTGAAGGAACTGATAATACTGATATTTCAAATAGTAACCAAAATTTCAAAACTCTATACTTAATTCAATATACTTTCTAATATTTTAATCTCTGTTGATTTATTAACTTTATCAACTAATCTTTTCATGGCAGCATCAAAACTTGCAGAAATTTTAGTTGATGAATCATAAAACATTGTTGCTCGTATTCTACCTTTCAAATTATTCAAAATGACTTGTCTTTCAGTTAATCACATTTCTTGTGAATAAGGAATGTGGTTCACTTTAATCATATCTTTATTGACAATTCATTTGGATTTATATTTCTAATACAATCCTTGATCCAGCGATTTTATCTAATGAACTAATTGATGTAAAACTAAGTCTGAACCTAACATATCAAATACATTTGATTCTTGTTTAGTAAATGATGCATTTATAAAACCCTTACCAAATGAATCTCTTCTCTTCGATTTTGAATTTTCTGGTCAATTTAACCAAATGTATTTCTTGAACCTAATCCTCACCAAATTGTAAATTATTGATAAAACACAAAACAGTTTCAATAAGATTCTTTCACAACACACTTTTAATTCACATAATTATTCAACATCATCTATTCCTTTCACTTTGTGAACATTTACTCGTCATCGAAATCTATATTCAGTAATTCATTTTATAATCTTGATTAACAATCAACAGTTTACTTTACTAACCTTCAAGTTATTGAATTCTTGATTCAATTCTTATGAATTGTTTCATTTTCAAAAGTGATGGTGATTTTCATTTTGGATTCGTATAAAAACCATAAAATTGATAATGGAGACAATCAAAAACAAAGCAAGTTTTTAAGCATTAAGGAACCTCAATGAAGGAATTGATTTTGAACTTAACGAGGTAGATGAAGTATTAATTCAAAATACGTGTATGAATTATTCTGATGTAAACATAAAAACTAATAATTGTCTGGAAAATAAAATGAATCATCAATATCAAAGTCAGAACTGAAAAGTTTAATAAAAGTTTATTTCTTTTTCTTTCTAATTAAACCAGTTAAATCATTTGTATTATTAACCTTCCTTTTCACAGGTAAGATATTAATTGGTGGTTTCTTCTCTTGAACTGAATCTTCCATCATACCTTGAAATTCCATAAACTTCAATTCCATACCATTTTGATAGAAAAAATTAGGTATATCATTATTAATTAAATTATAAATATTTATCTCTTGGTCATAATTTATCGATTTAATCAATTTAATAAATTGTTTATAAATTGATAAAGAAACAATGATTGAATCTTTATCTTGGGAGTATTCAATCTCTTGATTATTCAATTCACAACCAATTAATCCAACACAATCACCAATTCTAAATTCTTGTCTACTTTCTAATTCTTGATAAAATTGTAATACATTAGTTTGTAAATGACGATTTTCAACAATTAAATGTTCAAGAAATCTACCTTTCGGATCATCTGGAAAAATTGGAATTTCCCAACATGCTAAACCTTTATTAAAAATGTGACCAATTGACCAAGTTGAATTTGGTAAAAATTTTTTAATTTCATATAAATCACAACCAGGAATTAATAATTTTTTGGAATCCCAATTGGATGTTACATTTTCAATAATTTTGATCCACCATTTAAGTAAACTTTGACCATTGATTAAATGTTTGAATTTATTATTTGAACTTTTTGGAAAAATATATTGTGGAGAAGCTTTTGTGAATAAACAAATTTTTAAATTCTCTTTGGATGGGAGGATCCGAAACTCATCCTTCTTTTCTTTTCTTATCTCATTATAATAAGGAACATATTTATTCTCATTTAATTTTGTTATAATACTCTCCAAGTTTGATTCATTGGTGATTTTCTCAGATTTGAATTTTATATCATATTTAATTGAAATTGTATGATTGATGATAAACTTAATTAATTTATTTATTTTGTAATCTAATTTCTTATATCCAACGGTATCACATTTACTTATGAATAAATATTTATCCAAATGAGTTTTTTCAATTTGTATATAAATAAATATTTCAATTGCAAATATGATTAAATTATTTTCAATTAAATAATAAAAATGTCGTATTTTGATAGTATCTAGATGTTTATTCTTATAGATTGGTGATTTTATATATGTTGGTTTTGATTGAATATGAATCAATTTGGATTGTTGAATCATGATTGAAAAATGAATTTTAACGCGTAAATGAAAATGATTATGTTTTTAAAACAAGTAAAATCATTAGGAAAACAATTAAGAATCAGTGTTGAAGTATTCCTCATCGATACAAGCCAGTAGAATTATACTTCACTTTAATCCAAGGTTTGATCGATTATGACTTCATTATCTCAGATCAATGATTAACATCTTCAATACCAAGACCAGTTCAAGCTTTAAACGTTTTATTTATCTAGGTAAACAAAAGTTATTTATAGATTACCAAAGATGGCTCTTTCTATGGTTAATTTTACTGTTAGATTATTTCTAAGTTGAGTAGTTATTGACTATTTATTAGTTGAGCAATTTCTTACTCCAATTTCATAAATCAATCAAATTGTTGTAAAAAAATATAAAAATTAGCCAAAACCTTAAAAACTTCATTTCCCTTAAAGTCATAGAAGTGATAAGCTTACAATGATTATTTGTGACACATTCGATCAAGTATAAGTTTCAATTCAATTGATTGCTTAAATCATGCAAGCACTATGACCAAATAATCAAGAAATGATATGAGAGAAGTACGAGATTAAATCAATTTCCTTACGTCAGAGTCCAATTCAAAGCAATTGAAAGAAGGAGGGGCAGATTTGAAACCAAGATTTACTAGTATTTCCATGATTCTTTCATATTTTACGAATGTTATACCCTATATTGCTTTTTCTAGTTCTACCCCACAAAGAGAAAAACTCCGATACGAAACTGAGAAGGTTACATTCTCATTCAAACCATCGAGAATCTACTTGATTTCAAATCTGATTGGTTTCAAATCTAATTGGTTTCAAATCTAATTGGTTTCAAATCTAATTAGTTTCAAATCTAATTAGTTTCAAATCTAATTGGTTTTAGATTCAGAGGGGAGGAATAACCCACGTCATTAAATAATAATCTTTGTTTTGACTTGTTTGATATAACCTGTAAAAAGGTTTACAGGTTAGAACGGAATCAATAAAAAAAGGGTTTAAGATTTTTGTGTTGTTTCGGTAAAATATTTTCTTAAATTTTATTGTCTTAAAATGGTAATAAATGAGAAATAAGTTTTCATTGATGTAATTAACGGTTTAAAAGAAAGAATAACTAAAAGTAAAGAAAATTTTAAAAGAATGAAACGTTTAAGCAAGTACAGTATAACTCCGTTAAAGCTTTTTCATTCTACATTCCTAATATAAAGTTAAACTTTTTTATTTGGTGGTTCCCCTTAATTCTGAATTATATCGTCAATCTTTAAAATGAATTTATTATATAACAGTGAGTACCCTTTAAACAATAAAAAAAGATAATATAATAATTAATTAAAAAATGATGGTTGGTTGAATATAAATAAAAAGTCAGGTAGGAGTTAGACTGCATATAACACACATAGTGGAGTAATCTAAAATACAAATTAAGTCCGCCTTCCATCATCGATCAAACTCTAATAAATCAAACCAACCAACAACTAAGCACCAATTCCCAGTAACAATCATGCCAATACTAGTTCTATTGCACTACTCTCCAATGATCAATTTGGTAGGTATCACTGATAAGGAATCCATTGGTTATAAACTTTTTGATTTTGTGCACACACCAGAATATTATTTAACAATAAAAAAAAAAAAAAAAAAAAGTATAATAAACTAAAAAAATATTATATTTTAATTGGGGTACATCAATCATCATTTTTATCTATTAAACAAATTTCATATATAATTTCCCATTTTTCTATCAACCAACCAAACTATTCTATTTATTTATTATTATTAACCATGACTACCCATACTACTACACATCTTGATTCAGATTTGAATTTATTAGATATGTTTTCATCAGATATTGATTTTGAACAAGCTTATTCAATGTATAATAATATCCAACAATCAAAAGTATTAGGATCTTTTGAAGAATTAAACAAAGTTCAAATGTTAAATCAACAATATACAACCAATCTAGAACCAATAACGAATAATGATAATGATTTTACAATTTCAAGACAACAAATATTAAATGGTTATCAACCAGATAATATAAAAGGATTAAATAAAAATTTTAATTTTCAAGATTCTTATACACAACAACAAGATGAAGAATTTGATCATTTTTTTACTCATAATGAATCAAATGCTTTAGAGAAATTTTTAGATAATTTAACTAATCCAACCACATCAAATCCATTACAATTCTATAAACAACAACAACAACATATACATTCACCAAATGATTTATCCGATTTAGAATTCAATTTTGAAATGCATACGATGAAATTACCAAAAAGAAATACAATTCATGAAGAACATTTAAATTTAAAAAAAGAATTAACTGAAGCTTTTACAAATCCAAGTCAACAAATTCAATATCAATTACCAACACCACAAGAATCAAGAACAAATTCATCAAATTACCTAAATCAACCAAAACAATTAATTACTCCACCCACTTCTGGTGATGAAAAGAAAAAACATAGTAGTGATGAAGAAGAAAGTGATGAAGAATCAACACCACTCAAGAAAAGAAGAAGATCATCAAATAAACCATTATTATCATTAGAACAAAAAAGATTAAATCATTCACATTCAGAACAAAAAAGAAGACAATTATGTAAATTAGCTTATCAAAGATGTTTAGAATTAATTATAAATATTGATGCTTTTAATAAATTACCAGAATTAAATGAAGCTGAAAGAAAACTGAAACGAGCTAGAATAAATAAAGATGGTTTACCAAATTTATCAAAACATAACGCATTAATTAGAATATCAAATGAAATGATACTAATTAAAAATATGAATAATGATTTAAAGAAATTACTTGAAAATAACTAATAATGCCAGCATTAATTTATTAATATAAAAAATTTATTTAATCCATTCTTTATTGATTCAATTAATTTATTTGATAAATCTAATAATAAATTTTGTTTAATTTCAACTTCTTTTTCTTTAAAACATAATCCAATTCCAATACTTAAACCAAATATTAATCCTATACAAAATGAATATAGGTTCTTAATTCCTAATTCTAAATGTAATGGATCTGGTTTTAAATAATTTTCAAATTCAAATAAATGTTTAATTTCAAATAATTTATTAATATCAGTTTCTTGATTGAAAAATGATTTAAATTTTTCAATTAATTCAGTTTCAATATTTATTTTCCAAATTTGTAAAGGAGATTGTAAATTAATTAATTCAAATAAATTATTAAAATAATTTGAAGTCATTAAATTTATAATTATAATTTTTTGTTCATCATTGATTGTGAAATTTTGGAATTTTACACCATTATTTATAATAAATATTAAATCAGTTGTTATTATATTTGGATTAATTTCAATGTGTAGAAACTTTTTCAATTCAATGATTAAATTTGGATCTAATTCATTAGTTGAAAGAATGGTAATTTTGGGAATCAAACTTAAAGGCATGGAAAATGAAGAAATTTCATTTTCTTCTTCATGTTCACTTTCAGATATTGAAATTATTGATGGAATTCTACTTGGTTCTTGCCATTCACTAAAATCAGGGGTTGGTGTTAAAGTTGGTGATAACGATTTGTTTAAATCTGGATGGTTTAACACATCATAGATGGATTGATGAGATTGCAATAACTTTCTAACGGTTGATGAATTAGTTGATGATTTCATAGTTGATAATGAGGGGTTTTGATTAAAGATATTTTTTTGGTGATAACAAATTTATAAATTTAGGTCGTGTAACTGTGGATTCCCCTTATCTTATCAGTTACGGAAATAATATGAAACAAAACGAATTTACTTTGACTAAATTAAAGGTGATTTGATTGAGATTGATATTGGTACGGAGTAGGTCTTATTCATATTGATTCCTATATCACCATGAACCCTGGTTTCCAAAAGGTATCCCAGTTATTTTGTCACTACTCAATACTGTATAACATTTGGCATTTCAATATTTCCATGGAATTCACCTACAGTTATATCGAGTTATTTTAAGTAATTTATCAATTGTTTCATTTGCAATTTGGAATTATAAATGATCAAATTATAAGTATGGAAATTTTAATTGTATTAACATTGACTATTTCTGGAATTTTTACTGCATTTATAATAAAGTTAATTTATATAGCTGTTTGTTTTCAAGTTTTAAAAGGTGTTAACGCATTAAATACTGGGTTACGTTTAATATGAACAGTTATTCCTTCATTTTTAACTGGGCTTGTACTTCATGCTAATGGTAATAGCTCACAAACATTACTGGGATTCTGCTTTATTCTCATTCTTTCAAAATTTAGAGTATTCATATGCTGGATTCACTTTAATCGATGGTTTATATGATTCTAATTTCTGTGCACTCATTGTTCTTGATGGTTTACATTTGATTATGTTTATCATGACATGTTTAATACTATGATATCGATACTATTTCACAGATGCTAAGACCATTATTCTATACCTAGATCAATTAATTATGTATAAATCATTATGGATTGAATCGAGTTTTAAAATCATTCCGGATTTACTGATACAATCTATAATTATTGAAGACGGTCATAATAACGATAATGTGATTTTATCTGAGCTTTCACCCATATCGAATCATCTACACGAAAGTATCACTCCACTTTTAACATGAAACGAGCATTATAATTGATTCAACATCAAATAATAGCTCAAGATCTGCTCAAACATTTTTCATTATCATTCAAGGTTCAACTAATTGGTTTTATATAATTTCTAACCAAGTATCAAACCAATTGCTATTATAATAAGATGCCTATTCCTATGTTAAATACTCAATTTCCAATTGTTTTGTGATTATTTTTCCAGGTATGCATAATTGATTAAATATGAAATTGTGCTTCTATACATAGCCTAGGCTTTTTTTACTCCAATCAATTATTTGAATTTAAAGCCTTGCGATATTATAATTCCATTCCATTCCATTTTAATTATTTTTCTTACTCCATATGTAAAACCTTTTTGTAATTTCTTTTTAAATTACTATTTATAAATCAACTCGTATATTTTATATATTGCTATTTAAATTATATTTATATAATTGAATTTATATCTTTTTCAAAACACATATTCAATATGAAATATTCATTACCTTTATTATTTGTATTAGCAATTGGTGCAATTTCTGAATCAACTGAAGATTCATTACCTACATTACAACAAGATACTGAATCTGATTATCCAACTGAATCTGATTTTGATTATATTACAGAATCAGAATCATATGCAACAGAATCATTTGATTCTTATCCAACTGAATCCTTATATGAAACAGAATCTTTTGATAATTATGCAACTGAAACTTCATCACCAGAAGTAATTGGTGGTGGTTCAGCAGGTGGTAAAAATGGAAGTTTACCAGTTGGTGCTGGATCTGGTGGATATAAAAATAGTACTGGTGGTGCTGGTGGTGCTGGTGGCTATAAAAATGGTACTGCAATTGGTGGTGGTGGAAATAGTTCTAAAAATTCAACTTCTTCAAAACATGGTGGTGCTGGTGGTTTAGCTCATGGTTCAACTGATATTTCAAGTAATGATAAATCATCAACAAAACATTCATCAAATACTCAAGATTCAAGTTCTGAATCTGGTGATTCATCATCCTCAAGTGGTGGAAGTGGTGGTAGTGGTTCATCTTCATCTGGTTCATCTTCTCAAGGTACTGCTGCTATTATTGGTTGTGGTTCATTAATCTACCTTGCTGCCATTGCTTTATTATAGACATAAAACTTAATCAAAAAATCATTATTGGTAACTATTCTCTTTGTATTATTAATGAATTGTTTCTTAATCTTTACGCAAATGAATTATAATTTTCACAGTAACAACTGAAATCCCAAACGTATTCAGTTCAATCAGTATTTAAATTCGAAACTTGGTTTTAATAAGAACAATTTCAACATTTCAATCACCAATTAAGTTTGTTTATTGAAATATAGTTTATCGTTAATTCATACTGTGGCTTATATTATGTAATTTGCAGCGATAAGAAATTGTTTCAAAACCTGTTTCAATTTCATTCATGAAATCAATTAAAGAAAAACGAGCTTCAATTGCTTGTAACACATGTCGAGAATCTAAACTTCGATGTATAAACAATTGTGATTCCACTAGTTGTCAACGATGTATTTCATTAAATTTATCATGTACATATACATTAAAAACTTCTCAATTAAAAAAACGAAAATTAACTCAACAATTTAGTATACCAACAACCTCCACAAATGAAATTATATTACCTGATCAAAAACTTTTAATTGAAGTTGTTGAAATATTCTTTGATAATCAATATAAAGGAATTTTCCCATTATTTCATAAACCAAGTTATATAAATTATCTTAAACAAAATCAATTTGATTCAAAAACTTTTTTAAATTTTGATTCAACAAATTATCTTCATCCATCACCAATAACTCTTTTATCAATTTTAGCATTATGCTCTCGACTTCATCCTGAATTACCAAAATTATATGGAAATTTTAATGAATTAGATCCAAAAAATTTTTATCCAATTTATAATCCAATAACAAACCTAAATTCTTCAGCAAATTCATCAAAATATTTTGGTTATCATGCCAAGAGACTCATTGGGGAAAGATTTGACTCTCCAAGTATTCAAACAATTCAAGCATTATGTATTTTAAGTTCTCATGAATGGGGGGAAGGTAATGCTATAAAAAGTTATATGTATTCTGGTATAGCTTCACGAATGGCATTTATATTAGAATTAAATAAAGAACCAAAATTTGAAATTGAATATGATTCATTTGAAAATACGGTAAGACAAGAAACTAAAAGAAGAGCAATTTGGTCTTGTTATATGATGGATAGATGTAATGCAAGTGGTAGAAAAAGTAATTCATGTATAAATTTGGAAGATATCTATGTGTATCTTCCATGTACAGAAAAGGAGTTTTTATTTGGTCATATTGAAAATTTCAAAACTAGAGATGAAGTTGGGAAACTCATAGAAGAAGATAAAAAAGAAGAATTGGTTCATGTTTCATGTAACGGATTCCTCATAACTTTATTTGAAACTTGGAAACAAATATCAAAATGGGTTGGTGAATTAGGTGGATCAAAGTTAGAAAAATTACCACCATGGGATAAAAATTCACCTTATTATAAATTTTCAATTCAATTAAAAAAATTTGAATCTAATTTACCAAATCATTTAAAATTCAATCAAATTAATTTACAAGCACATATTATAAATCAATCAGCAGGAGATTTTGCATATTTTCATGGATTATATTTTCTTTGTAAAATATTTTTAAATAGAGAATATTTTTATTCAAATCCATTGGAATCACCAAAAAATTGGTGGAATTTACAAACTTTTGAATTATTTGATTGTTTAGATAAATTAGATTCAATTACAAAAATTTTAAAACCATTAAATTTAATGGTTATTGCTCCATTTACTGGATTTCAAATTTTTACAACTGGTGCAACAGCTTTTTATATAAGTGTTTATCCAAAACACATTCTAAAACAACAATTTCCAAATTCAAATTATAATAAAAAATTTAATAAATTAGGTAATGAATGTATAGAAACTTTAAAAGATTGGATTAAATTAGGTTGGGGTTTAGGTGAAAATTGGATTGAAACTTTAAATGGTTTAAAAGAAATTTTTGGTAAAGTTTCAAATTTAGATGATGATTTAAGACATAAAATGCATGATTATGGTAATATAGATAATAAAATGAATATTAAAAATTTATTACATGAAGGTCCTATATTGGATTTTATGAATAATTTAAATTTATCAGGAATCTTTCCTGATTGGAATGATGCAATGAAATTTGAATGAAAACAATTTCCTAATTTATATTAATAATAATAATAAACTAAATATACTTGGTTTAAATTTATATCCCATTGATTCTTCTCTTTTATATAATGTTGGTTGAGCATAGATTGTAGTTGTTAATGTTACATAAGTAGTTTGAGCATAGGGTATACTTGAAGTTGGAATTGTTTGATAAATAGTTTGTAAATTAGTTGAAGTTGTAGTTTGTTTGAAAAGTCCCCAGAAATCAAATGAGGTAGTTGGTAAACTGGTTGGAGTCGAACCAAATAACCAATCAACGAAATTGAAAGTAGTTGTTTGTTGAGTAATTGTTGGTGTTGCACTTTGAGTCATACTCAATTGAGTATTTGTTATTGATTGTGATATTGTTGGTGTTGCACTTTGACTTGTACTCAATTGGGTATCTGTAGTTGATTCACTACTCAGTTGAGTATCACTTCCCAATGAATCTTTTAATCCTTGAATAAATGAATCTGGAGTTGATGAAATATCCCATAATGAAACACCACCAAAATTTTTTGAATTTATAATTGAAGGTAAAATTGAATTCACTTTATTTATATCAACATAACCTGAACCAGCAGATGATGAAGAACCAGGTAAACCTAAATATAATTTTATATTTTTATCATTTGCATAATTTTGCCATGTATTCCAATTAAAATCTCCATCTATTGAACAATAATTATTATAAAATTGTATAAATGCAAAATCTAAATCTACTTCCGACATTAATTCACCAACTGATTCATCAGGATATGGACATTGAGGTGCAACAGAAAGATAATAACTCTTGGATCCAGTTTGAAAATATTGTTTCAATTCATTAGCTAATGCAACATATCCAGTCTGTTGTTTATTTTCAATATCAAAATCAAATCCATCAATTATTGCATCATCAAATGGACGATTTGAACCCAAACCTTCACCAAATAAATTCCATAAAGTTTGAGCAAATTGAATTGCTTCGGAATCTGATTGAAATCCATAATTACCAGTTGCACCACCTAATGATAATAAGATTTTTATACCTTTTGATTGACAAGTTTTTATATCTTGACCAATTTGTGAACAATGTAATAATCCATTATTAAAAGTTGTTGAACATTGATTTGCAAAATTTAATTGGATATTTGGAAATTCATTCATAAAGGATATAATTATTATATCTGCTTTATTTGATAAACAATATGATGATAAACTTTGTTGATTACCTCCAGCATTTTGACCCCAATAACCAGCTATTGAACAAACACCAAAAGAGATAAAATAAATCAATAACCACATAAAACTTTAATAAATTAAATTTGACATTTTGATTTGAATTTATAATGTGATTGTTACATTCTCGTATTATTACGATTTGAAAATTTTTTTACCATAAATTGACTACTTCCTAAATTGTAAATGATCTTCGCGCTAAAGGGGTAATGAGAAAAAAAACACCCTAAGAAATCGTGTTGAAGGAGTTTATAAGAAATTCGAACCAAAACTGTGACATAAATTGATTTATTAAAGGAGTTGAATCATCATAGAATGCAAAACATTGTCCTAATATTGTATATACGTTTAACAGAGATTTACAATCTAATCTCACTTTTAATTTGATTAGGAACAAACATTACATCGTATGGATATTCATTAACTTATTTCCCAAGTGAATAGTAATTATTGAATATTCAATTTCTGAATTATCTTTGGAATTTACAGTTTTTGATAATTTATCATCAACTATGGTTGAATAATTTGAATTTTTCATGTTTTTAAAATGAAATGGGGTACTTAGATCTGATTGATGATTGAAATTATTATTATATGACGTTTATTGTTGACTTAAAGTGTTAATAATTCATCATCACCAGAAACATCAAATGGATTATTAGACTTGGTTTAAAAAACTAATTAAGTTTTTATCGGTACCTATTTCTTCAAATTTTGGTTTATTTTAAAATTATTTCAAATCGGGTTGATCGTTGCACAAAATCAGCTTCTAGAAACCGCTGAAGGTTTTTTACAGAGAGTAATAAGATCAATTTTAGCTTCTGGACGTCAAGACCATTTGTTACCACGGGCATGATTGTATACTAATTTGATCACTTGTTCAAGTAAAAACTTGAATTCATAAAATTATCTATTCTATTGTCAATTCTCTTGGACAAACCTCTCTTGCTTTACTTCAAATCCATTTTGATCAAAATTTTTCAATTCATAAACTATTTCTTCAATAAATTCATCATTAATTAAATAATTTCCCCATAATTCTTTATCTTCTCCAATCGGCGGTATAATATATTCCTCATCATTATATTTTAAATAACCACAATGTAAACCAATTTGATTTGATTTAAATATTTCCAGATTTAAATTTACTGTTTTATCATTGGTTGAAATTGATTTAAATTTTAAAAATTTATCATCATTAAGTAAAGTTGTATTAAATTTTTGAAAAATATGATCACGAATTTGATTCTTTCTACCTGTTTCAATTTGTATAATACATGGTATAACATGTTTATCTAATGATTTACTTTTCAAATTGGGTAATAATTTTATAAAACTTTTTGCATTATATTGTTGTATTTTCTTTGATCTTTCATTATATGCATTAATTGGATAATCAATAATTGAAAAATTTTCAAATGATTTTGGTTCATTTTTGAATGATATTAATCCAATATAACGTTTTAAAATCGGTGATTGATTTAATTTTTTTGCAAATTTTTTATTTCTTGCAATTATTAAACCGCCAGTTACATATTTATCTAATCTTTGAACAATTCTAAATTGAGATTGGTTTATAAAAGGTAAATCTACTTCATTTGATATTAGATCTATTATATTATTTTTCCGTTTATTATCACATAGAATCCCTGAAGGTTTATTGCAAATTAAATAATTAAATGTACGTTTAATTATTGTCTTCATTCAATTTTTTTTTTTTTTTTTCATAAATGAAAGATTTAACTAATGATATAAAATTTCTTCAAGTTTCAAAACTTATAAGATTAATTAAACCAATAACTGTAAATGGGAGTCCAACAAAGTCAATAATTAATGAGATTAAACAAAAAGAAACTCAAGATCCAAATTATTTTAAAATTTATAAAAACCATGCAAGATTATCATATTTACAAAAATATTTATTAGAATATTTGAAAGAATCTAATGGATCAGTGTTCTTATCATTCATTATTAAACCTTCTGATCCAGAATTTCCATTTGAATTGGAAAAATTAAAAATAAACCTAACAATTCCTAATGAATATCCCAAGAATAAACAACAAAAACCAAGAATAAATATTTTAAATGAAGAAATTCCAAAAGGTTATGCAATAAATATTGAATTAGGATTTAAAAGAATTGTAGATATAGCTCAAGGAATCATTAAAAATGATGAAGATATTGAATTAGTTGAAGGACCAGGATTATATTCAATGATTTTAACATTAGATAAATATCTTGAATTGTTTTTATCACAAGAAAAGAGGGATACAATAAAATTTGTGAAAAATAAGAATCAACCAAAACCAGAGAAACCAAAGGTACAACCAAAGGAAGAACCAAAGAAACCTATTAATGTATCACCAGAAACAATTCAACAACGTAATATTCAAATTGAAGAATTTACAAACAAACTAAATCCCAAACTATTTAAAAAATCTGAATTTGAAAATGTTTATAAATTAACTATACCAATTTATAAAGGACCAGAAATTTATATCCTAAACAAATCTATTGATTTAATGATAAAGATTCCAATAGATTATCCACAATCTAGTTTTACAATTCAATTTCCATCCAATTACAATTCAAAATTGATTCTTCAACATTGTCAAAATCAAGAACAATTTGAATTAGTTTCCAAAACAAAAGAATATAAAAATTATGAAAAAAATTTGATTTCAAATTTTAATCAAAATCAATCAATTCTTGGTGATATAAATTATTTAGTTAATAATTTTGATAAATATCTATTAAATCAAGAAGAATTTAATAAATGGAAACAAATTAGTTGTAAATATATAACACAAAATTAATTATTTTTTTCTCTCCCTATTCAATGAATGAAGAACAAATCAATTTTCAATATTCTAATGAATGTGATTTAGAAATCCATTGTTCACCATTTGGTTTAAGTGGATTATATATAAAAATCACCGATACAAATCTAATGGGGATAGGTTCTACAATGGGGTTAATAACAGGTTCAACAAAAGGTCATATACATTATAATGATTCAAATGATTTAATAGATCAAAAATATAAATTATATGTAATAGTAGATGAAGAAGGAATGTTGAGGATTGATTTTACAAAGATTTTCAAACTGGATGATGAAGATGATCAAGAAGATGAAAAAGAATCTAATGAATTTAGTATACCAACGTTGATATTTAAAGGGAAATGTCCAGAAGGTAGACCAGATGATATAGAACCATTTATAGGAATATTCTCATTTGAAAGAGAAACAGTTTAATATAAAGTTGAATCGTATAAACACTCAGTTATGAATTACTAGTTGTACAATCAACTAGTGCTTGAGTCTGAATGTGTAGTATCTTGACATGATTCTGAATCATTTCTGAATATTCTTGATAACTTGAAGAATGCTTTCATGGCGAAACAGTAGCCTAATGTTGACAACATTGTAGCTTTAATGTCAAACAGTTAGCGGTTTAAATTGATTCCGATGAAAATGGTATTGCCTCGGTAAACACAAAAGATCGTGTCTGGGTACTCAAAAAATAATATGTGGGGAGAATATTTTAATCACAAGCGTAATCAATATATATATTACAACAATTTTCCAATTAAATATTTTCTTCTTTATCTTGATATGGATAGATTAAAACAATTATCAGGACAATTAAGTCCTTCCTCCAAACAATCTCTCAAAGATAAAAACCCAGATGATGTTGTTATAGTTGGAGCTTATAGAACTGCAATTGGTAAAGGTTTTAAAGGATCATTTAAATCAGTTGGTTCAGAATATATTCTTAAGAATTTTCTTGAAGAATTTATTAAGAAAACAAATGTTGATGTAAATTTAATTGAAGATGTTGTTATGGGTAATGTTTTAAATCAAGCTGCTGGTGCAACTGAACATAGAGGTGCTGCATTAGCTGCTGGTATTCCATATACTGCAGCATTTTTAGCAGTTAATAGATTATGTTCATCAGGTTTAGTTGCTATTAGTGATGTTGCAAATAAAATTAAAGTTGGTGAAATTGAATGTGGTATTGCTGGTGGTATTGAATCAATGTCACAATATTATGCAAAAGCAATGCCAAAAATTGATCCTCATTTAGGTGATGATGAACAAATGGCAAAATGTTTAATACCAATGGGTATTACTAATGAAAATGTTGCAAATCAATTTAATATTTCAAGAGAAAAACAAGATAATTTTAGTGCTGCTTCATATAAAAAAGCTGAAGAAGCTATATCAAGTGGGAAATTTAAAGATGAAATTTTACCAATTAAATCAATTATTAGAACTGAAGATGAAAATGGTAATATAACAGAAAAAGAAATTCTTGTTGAAACTGATGAAGGTCCAAGAAAAGGAGTAAATGCCGAAAGTTTAAGTAAATTAAGACCTGCATTTGGTGGTACAACAACTGCTGGTAATGCATCACAAATATCTGATGGTGCAGCTGCAGTTTTATTAATGAGAAGATCATTAGCTGAAGAAAAAGGTTATCCAATTGTTGCAAAATTTATTGCATGTTCTGTTGTTGGTGTACCACCAGAAATTATGGGTGTTGGTCCAGCTTATGCAATTCCAGAAGTTTTAACAAGAGTTGGTTTAAAAGTTGATGATGTTGATGTTTTTGAAATTAATGAAGCATTTGCTGCACAATGTTTATATAGTGCAGAACAATGTAATATTCCAAATGAAAAATTAAATTTAAATGGTGGTGCTATTGCAATTGGTCATCCATTGGGTTGTACTGGTGCTCGTCAATATGCAACTATTTTAAGATTATTGAAAAAGGGTGAAATAGGTTTAACTTCAATGTGTGTTGGTACTGGTATGGGTGCTGCATCAATTATTGTTAAAGAATAAGAATATATATATTTATTTAAAGTAAACATTTGAACTTCTTCTATTTAATTGTTCGAATTGATTTGAATTTGAATCATTTTCTGGATGATGAGCTCTATGAGGAAAATAAACAACATTAAC
The DNA here is from genome assembly GCA_030564645.1 of Insectozyma morakotiae. Taxonomy (NCBI): domain Eukaryota; kingdom Fungi; phylum Ascomycota; class Pichiomycetes; order Serinales; family Debaryomycetaceae; genus Insectozyma; species Insectozyma morakotiae. Next base: position 37,426 of record JAKTYD010000005.1, read on the forward strand.
TGGAGGTAAATAATAAACATTTGATATTGGATAATATTTATATTTTTCATCGTTATCTTGTTGTTGTTGTGAAGTTGAATAAGATAAATTGGGTATTTCCAATTCTAAATTTGTTGTTGATATTGGACTTGCATCAATTTCTGATGAATCATGAGAATTTATTTCATGAAATGATGAATTATTTTCTATACGAAAATTATTTGATTCTTCATCGAATATTTTTTTAAATGATTTTTTTGAATTTGATGATCTACCTTTAATTAAAATATCTTTTCTTTCTGAATAAAAACTTGGATTTCTACCTCTTACAATTATTGGTGTACTAATTAATTCACTTAATAAAATTTCATTATTTACGTTGCTATTAGTTTCAACATTTTCAATACCTTCATAATCATCATAATAAATATCAGCAACTATACAACTTAATTTAATTTTTAAATGATAATAATTTTGAAAAGTTAAATTACCATTATTTGGAGTTGCATTTTTAAATTGTAATTTTTTAACAATAAAATATTGATCAATTTGTTGATTTTCAATTAATGTATCATTTAGATTGATAACATATTCATTATTGTTGATTAAATTTGATTGAATTTGATCATCTTTAAATTCAAATCCACCACCACCACCTATCTTTTTATAATCTTTTTCTTTTGATTCATTTTTTATTATAATTGGTACATTTTTCAGATTTGATATATTTGTAACTGCTAATATTTCAATTTTAAAATATTTTATAACTCTTGTAGTTGTATAACCATATTCACTAGTTTGTAATTTTAATAATTTTGAATCATCTTTGAAACCATTAATATTCATATTTAAAGATATTTGAATATAATTTCTTCTATAACATGATATAACTTTTGGATCTTCCTTTAAATTCTTTGGTAATTTAATTTCTTCATTATTATTTCTGGATAATTCATTTTTAGTGAAAATAAAATTATTATTATCAATATCATTTGTTAAAAATCGACCATTTAAAAATCCATTAAATTCAATCATAACTTCATTATTATTTTTATCAATAATTTTATAATCATTTATACTCGTTATACCACTTGGTTTAAAATCTAATAAATTTTTTAATTTAATTGGTTTATAATCAATTTGATATTCAATATGTTTTAAATCTTTTTTACGACCTTTTAATTTCTTCTTTTTTGGTGATGAAGTACCCGATTCAATTGGTTCTTCTAAAATCTCTTCATATATTTGTTGTGGTGGTTGTTGTGGTTCTGATGGGAATGATTGATGATAAAGTTGTTGATTTTCATATGGAATATATGGATTAAAATGATTTAAATGTGAAAATGATTGATTCAATTGTTGATTATAATTTGGTTGATATTGTAATATGTTATCATTTGATCTACTATTTATAAAGTTGTTATTATTTAAAAAATCTTGATATGAATTTGGTTGTTGTTGTTGTGGGAATATATTTGAATTTGAATTTGTATTTTCATTGTCATTGATTATATTTGGTGTTGGTTGATCAGATGATGATTGAGCAGTGTTTAAAATATCAGGTAAGAATAATAAAGCTAAATCCTCGAGTCTATCTTTAGAAGAATCCATTTATGTATATAATTTTGTTATAAGAAATTGAATTGTATTTATATCTCCAAATTTGATTAAGCTTTTTTTTTTGTCTTTTAAATGATCGAAGAAAGGGATTATAAAATAAAAAAAATTAAATTTTGATAACAAAACTAATAAAACTTGATAAACTTTTATAAGTGGATTGTTTTATATGTTGTATAGAATAGAATATTTGATTTTCTTTTTATAAGAGTTTCAAATAATAGTAGTTAAATAAATTGAAATGAACCAAGAAAAACAAAATAATATTATATTCATTTAAAAGCTTATTGAAATTAAACTTTCATTCCAAACACGAGTAAAAATTGACTAAAATGAAAGTTTAATTAAATTAAAATATTGTGATAAAACGCCTTTTAACCTAAGAGATTAGATCTCTTGTTGAATCTTTCGATATATTATAATCCGAACCCATCATCATCTTTATATCATTGCAACGTCGTTGAATAATTGATGATGAGCATTTTATTTAATATTAATTTGGTTGTCAGTACATAATCTTACAGGTTGTTCGTAAAATCTAGATCACCGTAATGATTTATAATATTATTATAATCGGGGTAAAGAATGGAAGATGCTTGGAGATTGGTTTTCTCCACTCGAACGGGAAACATCATTCGTTTCTATATTTCTTTACTTGTTGATTGTTCTAAAAATAGTGTTGATTTTAAATTTGGTCTTATTTACTTTATTTAATTCATTATGCATATACTAATAATAATTTCGTTTTCTCTTTCTCTTGCATAATTCAAAAGTTTAATAATAAGTCAAAGTTCAACACCACAATATAGGCAGTGTTACACAAGGAGTAAATAATATTTCAATAATAATTCTTACTTGCAAATAAAATAAATTATCGTAATTTCCCAAGAAAAAGACCAATGTATTCCACCTTAAATCAAAGTTTTAGTTTAAATCCCATATCCATAATGCAAATGAATAAAGTTAATATCAAATTATATTGCCAAGACTATCATCATATTATTTAAATTTGTATACCGAGATCTTGCATATGGCATCATTTCGAATGCCTTAAGAATATTATATAACTTAATTACGATAATCTGATTTATCTCTCAAGGCGTTGTAAAATATGAATGATTGGGGGAAATTGACAAAAATTTGATTAAATTGAAATTAAGTTTAAACTTCAAGAGTCTCTGCATTTTCCACAGTTGAAACAAAGTTTAATCAACATCAGGAAATCAAACGTGTATGATGTAACATTGATAAGACCAGTGGCCAGTAATTAACTAAAGTTGTAAATCCTTAGATTAATCTAGTTTAAACTTGACTAAAGATAACGTTTCTACTTTTCGGTTGCAAAAATTGTCGAATTTTATGCGCATTAATCATGGTTTTACAAGAAGATTTTGCCGTTGAACAATTTATGGATAAATATGAAACAAACATCAAGTATAATATTGCAGAAACATGTTGTGAATCCATTAGTTTCAATCAATTATTTGATTTAATCAATGATGAAAGATCAAAATCAAAATTAATTAATCAATTATTTGAATCAAAATTAACTTATGGTCATATTAAAGGATCACCAGAATTAAAAACTACCATTTGTCAATTATATGAAGATATTACAATTGATGATGTTATAATTACTAACGGTGCAATTGGTGCAAATTTCTTAACTTTATATTCAATTATTAATAAAGGTGATAAAGTAATTTGTATTGATCCAACTTATCAACAATTACCAAGTTGTTCAAAAGTATTTAGCGAACAAGATGTGATTCCATGGACTTTAAAATTTGATTCCAATTATCAACCAGATTTAAATGAATTAAAACAATTGATTTTAAAAAATCAACCAAAATTATTAATTTTAAATAATCCAAATAATCCAACTGGTGTAGTATTTAATGATTCAACAATGAAAGAGATTGTTGAAATTTGTAAACAATTTGGGGTTTGGATCTTATGTGATGAAGTTTATCGTCCTTTATATTTATTAAATGATATTCCAAAATCAATTATAAATTATAATTATGAAAATACAATTTCAACAAGTTCAACTTCAAAAGCTTTTTCATTAGCTGGATTAAGATTAGGTTGGATTGTAACTAGAAATAAATCAATTATGAAAAATATTGTCTCCAAAAGAGATTACAATATGATCTCAATTTCAATTATTGATGATTTATTAGCTACTTTTGCTTTGAAGAATTATAAACTTATATTAGAAAGAAATCATAAATTATGTAGACAAAACCTAGAGCTCATTGAAGAATTTGTAACAAAAAATCACCACCTTAGTTTCATTAAACCTTTAGGTGGTTCAGTTTGTTTTATAAAAGTTGAAAATTTCAATACCCTTGAATTATGTACAACATTAGCAGAACAATATTCAACGTTAATTGTTCCTGGTGAAGTGTTTAATAAACCTGGTTTTCTCCGTATTGGTTATGGAAATAATACACAACACATAATTGAGGGTTTAAAACAATTAGGTACTTTTCTAGATCAAAACAAAGAAAAATTTTGAATCTATTTTTAGAAACATCACCAATATAAACAATATTATTTTATGACGTAAAGCTGAAATTCTACGAGGAAATAGCCTATTAAATACGATCTACTCGAATGGCTCAAACGATCTCTAGATCTATTTTTAAAATAAAAATAAACATTTCTTTCTTAATTTTTCGATTATAAGTTAATCACAAAATCATATATTTTTTTTTATCATCATGAGTTCTTCATCAGATATATATTATGGTAGATCAGTTAATAAAGTATACAATCAAGAGTTTATCATAGATCAAAGATTCAAAATAGTCAAGGAACTAGGTCATGGAGCTTATGGAATAGTTTGTTCTGCAAAATATGAAGATGAATCATCAAAAGATGGATCGTTTGTAGCAATTAAAAAAATAACGAACATATTTAGTAAGAAGATTCTATGTAAAAGAGCACTTCGAGAATTGAAATTATTACAATTTTTTAGAGGTCATAAAAATATAACATGTTTATATGATTTAGATATTATCCCCAATCCAATGACTGGTGAATTTAATGAAATTTATTTATATGAAGAATTAATGGAATGTGATATGCATCAAATTATTAGATCTGGTCAACCATTAACCGATTCACATTATCAATCATTTATATATCAAATATTATGTGGATTAAAATATATTCATTCAGCAGATGTTTTACATAGAGATTTAAAACCAGGAAATTTATTAGTTAATGCTGATTGTGAATTAAAAATTTGTGATTTTGGTTTAGCAAGAGGTTTTAGTGAAAACCCTGATGAAAATAATGGATTTATGACAGAATATGTTGCAACAAGATGGTATAGAGCACCAGAAATTATGTTAAGTTTTACAAATTATACAAAAGCTATAGATATATGGAGTGTTGGATGTATATTAGCAGAATTATTAGGTGGGAAACCAATTTTTAGAGGTAAAGATTATGTTGATCAATTAAATCAAATTTTAATGATTTTAGGTACACCACCAGAAGAAACTTTAACAAAAATTGGTTCACAAAGAGCACAAAATTATGTTAGATCATTACCATTTATGCCAAAGATAAATTATTCAACTTTATTTCCAAATTCAAATCCATTAGCTTTAGATTTATTAGAAAAAATGTTAACATTAGATCCTTATAAAAGAATTAGTGTTGAAGATGCATTAAATCATAAATATTTAGAAATATGGCATGATCCAAAGGATGAACCAGAATGTCAAATAAAATTTGATTTCAAAAGTTTTGAAAATTTTGATGAAATTAATGATATGAAACAATTAATTATAAATGAAGTTAAAAATTTTAGAGAATTTGTTAGAAAACCAATTGAAGAACAACAACAAATACAATTACAATTACAACAATTACAAAAAGAAGAATTATTAGAAACTAATATGTCCAAAATGGAAAAAGATTATCCAAAACCACAAGAATTGAATGATTTTTCATATTTACAACAAACAAATCCTGAATTATATCAATTAGAAGAAGATTTAATTTATGGATTAGATGGTAATATATATTAATTAATTAAGTATTTAAATAAATCTCCATTTTTACTAAAACACCATAATGTAGTTTCATCTATATAAAAAGAATCTAATTTCCCATCATGAATTAAACTTGATAAATTAATTGTACATAAAGGAATATCTATTGATGGAACAAATTTATCATTTATAATTGGTGATATGATTGTTCTTTTTTTATTCTTTTTCAATCTAATTTCATATAATGATTTATATAAGGATAAAATAATTTCAGGATCAAGATTTGATGGTTTTTCTTTTGGATCCATTGTTTGATTTAAATTTGTGAAAGATGATGGTGATAACATTTTTTTTCTAATTGGTTTTGATATACTTTGTTTCTTTTCATGTTTTTTGGTTGTTTCAGGTAATTTTATCTTTGGTAATGCTTTATAATCAAATTCCCAAATTAAAATTTGGGAATCAAACCCACAACTAATTAATTTATAAGAATTTGAATCTTCTTCAAGAAATTTTATACATTTTACTGTATTTATATGACCTTTTAATCTTGTAACAATTTTAATTTCTTTAATCATTGGAGGATAGGTTATATCTTCATGTTTAATTAATGCATTTAGGTTGTAATAACTCATTTTAAATATTTCAATTAAATCTCCAACAACTACTAAAAATTTAAAATCAAATGAAAATTTTAAATCAGTTACACAACAATTGAAATAATTTGATAATACATCAGTTACAAAATTGAACATAAAATCAAATATTTTAACAAATCCATCATCTGATGATATAGCTAATAATAAAGGTTGTGAATCAGATAAGAAAGGTTTATTTATGGGTAATGTTGAAGTTATGGATGTAATTGCTTTATGACTGATTTTGAAATGTCCAATCAATTGTGATTCAATGGTGGTGAAAGGATTCAAATTGAATTGTCGGAAGTATGTTGTTGTTGAATCTTTATGTATCGTTTTCTTTTGATAATCTTCAATTTCACCAAATGGATTTAAAATTAATACTTCCCCATTTGAATAACCAACAATTATTAGAAATTCATAATTTGGATGATTTATACATTCTATTGTAGTTACACCATCAATTTTTAATGAATTTTTATCAACATTATACGGGAAATTTTGATATTTTAAATCATTTAGATTTAAATACATGACATCACCATTTTGGAATCCAAGTACTATAATACATTCATTTTTAATATAAATAGTTTGAAATGCAGTAATTATTAAATCATCATCAAATCTGATTCTTAATAAAGGTTCTTCAATAAATTTTTCATTAATAGTTTCTTCTGTAAACGGAATTATAGGAGATTTGGTTTGAATTTTTTTAGTATTTTGAAATTTATCATTTTTATCCAATTGGAAAACATTTAAAATGTTTACATGAGTTGATATTAATAATTTTGAAATTGAATCAAGATTATATGATAATTGTTTTAGGATCTTTATATTTGTATTCTCTTTTAAATCTTTGAAATGATTGTTCTTGAGAAAGTTTACTAATTTATTGAATGGATTAAATGGAGAAGTTGTTGATTTTTTAAATTGATTATTTAAATCTATTATCCTTGTTATACAACTTGGATTTAAATTTAAATATTTAAATGGATCTTGATTTAATGGATTTACATTTGCTCCAATATGCATATACCCTTCTGAACCTTTTTCATTATTATTGACAATTTTTTTAAATAAGTTTGTTATATGATATGGTAAGGATACATAAGTTGTTGATTCATTTGGATTTAGATTTGGTCTTGATATATTAAGGTACGTTGAATCTAATTTAATTATATTTGAATTATATATAATTGACGGTGGTATATCTTCTTGATTGAGGAGATAATGTACATTTTCTTCTAGGTTCTCATTGTAACCAGGGCATACTGAATTAAGAAATGGTGTTACTGGTGGTAATTGATTTAATGGAATATTGATTGAGGTCATAAATGATAAATTTCGCGATAAATTATTTATAAATTAAATCATCTTTATAACCACTATTGAATTAATTCTACTCAAAATTGACATATAAATAGAAACAATGTTCCCAAGTGATTAGAATGTATAAAAGTTGATTCTCCAACACACAGATATGATGATATGAAACCAAGAGTCAGTCTGAGTCAACCAACATTTCGATCATCATGATTCACATTCAATCTCATTCAATGATCCATTCAGTCTCATTCAATGATCCTTCTTCATTCCTAAGATTCTTTTCATTTCTCAATGATCCACATTCATTCCTTGGTTTCACAATTCATAATTCAGTTTCATTACACTACCACGCGCAATCATAATTTTTTTTTTCGCTATTTTTTCAACGAAGTTATTATCAAAATCAACGATTGATTCAAATCAATCATCCATCAATCAATCAATCAATCACATCAAATAAACCAAACCATCATCAAGATCCAATCTCAACGATCAAATCGATACAAAAATTTACGCGAGTCGTCATAATAATTTATATCAATTTTTTCCAAATTTGGGTTTAAAAATTTTTTTTTCGGTTGTTGAATTTTATTAGGAGGTTTTTTTGGGACAATGTCCCTAAGATTTAGACAACGAAAAATCAATTTAAAACAACAACTTCAAATCTTCAATGAAAAAGAGTTGAATCAAAATGAATTAGAATTATCACAAGTCAATCATTTGGAAAATGGAATTGGTAAAAATGATATTACTTCAGTTGATTCTGGTGTTGATAAAAATGAACAAGCTGAAGTACATCTACAAAGGGCAATCAGTGCGGCTCAGAAGGCATTATCAACAACAAATAAACAAGATCAATTATATATTCCAACACCAGATGCATCTAAAATTTGGGAAGAAGGTAAGAAATATTATGATCAAACATTCATTGAACCAAAAAGTTATATATCATATTCATATCAAGATACAATTTATGAACAATATAATTTAGATGAACAAGATGAAGAATTTATAAAATCATTAAAAAAGCCCCTAACTGAATCTGAATTTGAATTATTAATGGATACTTTTGAAAAAACTATAATCAAAAAGCAACCATTTCTATCATTAGATGTTTCAAATATTCTTTCATTTGATGAAATTAAAAGTTATATAATTCCAAATCAAAGTTTACAAGAAAAATTAAGTAAAGAATTAAATTATCCAGTTAAAACTATATTTGATGATAAATTTGAAACAGGAAGACCAATTAAAAAATTATTAGAATTATTTGGTAAACAAATTTATGAACATTTTAAAAATCGAAAAATACAAAATCATGGTAAAACTATTCAACCTTCATTAAAATTCGAGGATCCAAATTCTAATGAAAAAGATAATGATAATGATCCTTATGTATGTTTTCGAAGACGTGAATTTAGACAAGTTAGAAAAACAAGAAGAGCTGATGTTTTAGGTGGTGAAAAATTACGTTTATTACAAAAATCATTACAAAAAGCAAGAGAATTGATATTTGAAGTTAGTCAACGTGAGATTCTTAAAGCAAAAACTTTTAAAGCAGAATATGATTTATTTAAATTAAGATGTGAAGGTAAATCAATTAAAAGATCATTAAATATTAAAGAAAATGATGATTATCTATACATTTCACATAAAAGAAGAAAAGTCATCAAAGAAGATGAAGAAAAGAAAATACCAAAGGAAAAGAAAAAACCAGAAGAAAAACCATTACCACCACCATCACAACCAACACAAGAAGGTACTTCTACAAATCAACCATATGTTAAATTACCACCATCTAAAATTCCAGATATGGATTTAGTTACTGTTTCATTAGTTTTAAAAGAAAAAAATGATACTATTAGAAGAGCTGTATCTGAAAAACTACGAAAACGTAAAGAACAAGATAAAGGATTTATTAATTTAACTGATGATCCATATGAACCAATTTTTAATATATCAACAAACAATCAAACTGAAGAAATTAATCATATACCTTATTCATCAATTGCAGCAACAAATTTTTATCAATTTAATACATCACATTATATTGGTGATCCATTGAAAAAATTAATTGAAGAAAATAAATCATTACCTGGAGTTCGTTCAATTAAAGGTTCAAATGGTGAATTAATACCAAATAAACCATTCCCACATTCATCATCATTAATTGAAAATAAACAACAAAAATCTTATATTGAAAAATTATTAGAAAATATAGAAACTAATAATTTTGATAATTATTCAACTGGTTATAAAATTGAACAAGAAGAAGATATAAAAATTTCTGAACCAATTTTTAGATTAAGAAAAAGACAAGGTAGATTTAATCGAAATTTTATTGATCGTAGAGGTTTTATAAAACAACCACCTATCGAAAATGATGATGATAATCTATTTAGTCATGAAAATAAATTTGATATAACTAAAAGATTAGAATCAAATTGGAAATTTGATGATGATTTATCTGAATATCAAAAAGGTATTATTGATCCATTTAGTTTAGATCCTTCTAAATTGAATAGTATTAGTGATGATACTCAAGCTATACGTTTTGGATCAATGTTATTATCAAAATCTTATGGTTTATTAAAAGAATCAGTTCAACAAAAGCAACAAATGTTTTTACAACAAGCAAGAATGAGAGCATTACAACATCAACAATTGACCCAAAAATCACAAAAACGACCAACACCACCAAAAAAATCAAGTCAAAGTCCGATGTAAAGACCTGTTAATAGAAAAATAATTTTGATAATTATTTTAATTGTATTATTAATATATAACGCGATAGCATTAGAATCCTATTGGAAACTGTTACTTAAAATAATCCTTCTATATTTCCTTCTTCATCAACTTCTACATTCATAAACCCTGCATGGGTTGGTAATCCAGGTATAGTCATAATTTCAGCAGCTAAAGCATATAAATAACCAGCACCGGCAGAACATCTAACTTCTCTTATTGGAACAGTGAATCCAGTTGGAACACCTTTTAAATTTGGATCATGACTTAAAGAATATTGAGTTTTTGCAATACATATTGGTAATTTATCATAACCTTGTTTTGTATAAGTTTCAATTTGTTTTTTTGCAATATCTGATAATTCAATATCTTTAGCACCATACATTTTTGTTGCAATAGTTTTCAATTTATTTTCAACTGAATCATTTATATCATATAGGAATGTTTGTTTTGGATCTGATAACTTTACCGATTTAACAACTGATTTTGCCAATTCTAATGCACCAAAACCACCTTTTGCCCAATGATTAGATGGTACAGCAAAATCAGCACCTGCTTCTAAAGCTTTTTCTTGAATTAATTTAATTTCAGAATCAGTATCAGTTTCAAATTGATTTATTGCAACAACAACAGGTACATTATATTGTTTAATATTTGAAATTTGTTTAGATAAATTTAAACAACCTTTTGATAAGAAATCTAAATTTTCGGTTACGTATTCTTTTGGTAATGGTTGACCAGGTTTAACATCTGGTGCACCACCATGTAATTTTAATGCTCTTGAAGTAGCAACTAATACAACAGTATCAGGTTTTAAACCTGATGTTCTACATTTTATATTAAAAAATCTTTCACCTCCCATTGTAAAATCAAATCCTGCTTCTGTAACAACAAAACCTTTTTCACCATTATTTATTGGATTTGATGGTGATGTTAATTTTAAACCTAATTGATCGGCAATTACCGATGAAGCACCAATTGATATATTGGCAAATGGACCAGCATGAACAAATACAGGTGTACCTTCAATTGTTTGCATTAAATTTGGTTTTATAGCATCTTTTAATAATGCAGTTATAGCACCTGCACATCCAATATCTTCACAAGTAATAGCTTCACCAGTTTCTCTTTGAGTACCAACAACAATTTTACCAACTCTTTGTCTTAAATCTTGTAATGATGTTGATAATGCTAAAATTGCCATTAATTCACTTGCTACAGTAATATCCATACCTGTTTTTCTTGGTGGAAATTTACTTGATTCATTCTTACCTTGACCAATTGTAATTTCTCTAACAAATCTATCATTACAATCAACAACTCTTTTAATTGTAATTGAATCAGGATCAATATTTAATTTTGAAAATTGAAGAACTTCTTCTTGTGTTAATTCATTTGGATCTGTTTTATTGATTCCTAATTTTTCTAATCTCTTCAACATTGATGGAGTAAATTTACGTAATCCCTTTTTTTCAGGTATTAATCTTTTATAAAAACCAGAAATTGTTTTTGAAGTTTCTTCATGAAACATTCTTGTATCAACAGCTGCACATAATAAATTTTGAGCTGCTGATATAGCATGAATATCACCAGTTAAATGCATATTAAATTCATCCATTGGTATAACTTGAGAATAACCACCACCAGCAGCACCACCTTTAACACCAAAAGTTGGACCCATTGAAGGTTGTCTTACATTTGCAATTGAATTATAATTTAAATGTGCACCTAAAGCTTGAGTTAATCCCATTGTTGTTGTTGATTTTCCTTCACCTAAAGGAGTTGGAGTAATACCAGCAACTAGAACATAATAACCTTTATCATCAATAGAACCTTCAACTTGTTCATCTAATCTTTCAATAACAGCTTTTGGATTTACTTTTGCTTTAAAATGTCCAAATGGTTCTAATTCTTTATCTAATATTCCTAATTCTGATGAAATTCTTGTTATATGTTTTGGTTTTTGAGATCTTGAAATTTCAATATCTGATGGAACTGGGGTTTTTATTTCTAATGATAATGGTTTAAATGCATGTTCATGTGCTTTCTTTGCATGAATCAATGAAGCATCATAAACATTTGAACATAACATTGCTACAGTCATTGGACCAACACCACCTGGAACTGGTGTTATATAACTTGCCTTTTTAACAACTTCATCAAATGCTACATCACCAACTAATTTTTTACCATTTTTGCCATGAGGATCATCTTTATAATTAATACCAACATCAATAACTATAGCACCTTGTTTAACCCAATCTCCTTTAACAAATTCAGCAATTCCAACAGCTGCAACTATTATATCTGCATTACCAACTACTTTTGGTAAATCTTTAGTATAACGATGACAAATTGTTACAGTACAATCTTCATTTCTTAACATGGTAGCAACGGGGGTACCAACAATATCAGATCTACCAATAACAACAGCATTTTTACCTTTTAGATCTATATTTGTAGTTTTAATTAATTCCATAATACCATTTGGTGTACAAGGTTTAAAATATGGTTGACCACCTCTTTTATTTAATTGTCCAACATTATAATGATCAAATCCATCAACATCTTTATCAGTAACAACACTATTTGTAACCAATGTTTCATCTATATGTTTTGGTAATGGTAATTGAATTAGTATACCATGAACTTTTGGATCTTTATTTAAATTTACAATTTCTTCAATTAATTCATCTTGTGGAATATTTGCATCAAATTTTAATAGTTTTGAATTGATATTTGAACCTTCTGCTGCTTTTAATTTTGATTTTACATATGCTGAAGAATCTGGTCTTGAACCAACTTGAATTATTGTTAAACTTGGTTTAAATTTCAATGAATCACCATAATGTTCTTTATTGAACTTGACGACTTTTTCAGCAATACTGAATCTAATGGATTTAGCTAATTTAGTACCTGACACTATCTCAGCATTCAATTTGATCTTAGAAACGTGGAAACGTCTTATTAAACTAATAGATCTAATCATCGAGATGATGTTAAAGAATCTTATAGTATGCAGTATTTAATCTGTCAAAATTTTCAATGAGTCAGAAAAGAAATTCTAAATGTACAACTGAGATACTTCCATGATCGAAGTTGCAACTTACCAATTATCCGCTTCTACCGTTTATATGGCCGAATAGATTACAAGATAGTTGAAGGCTAATTGAGTGGCAGTTTTAAGAGTGTCGGATATAAATATCGTTTAAATAGTGGTGGACATTCAAGTCACACATCAAAAATCGATATTAGATACATTATTGATTTATTCATGAACGTTCATGAATAAACTTCAGTGGTGTCTGATCAACATCATCGCTTTCGGTGGATGTTCAGTAACTGGCCGAGAGCATAAGATTATCAAGAATATTTAGAAATGAATTATTTTTGATCATTTTGAAATGTTTCACATCAGAGTAAGTCTTATAATTCTATATAATTTCAATTATATCTTCATCATCTTTTTCAATACCACTTTCATTTCTTAATTGATGTAACATTGCTTGAGCTCGAGAAATTTGTTCATTCTTTGGACTTGATACAGAATCAGGTCTTCTTGTTGTTAATCTTCTTTTCAAATTATTTACACTTTCATATTTTGATTCTAAATCAATAGATTCTTCGGAATAAAAAGATAAAGCTTTAAATCTCCGATCTTTATTCTTTGATTTATTTGTTGTTTTCAATCTTTCTAATAATAAATCAATTACTGTAGAACTTTCTTCAACAGTTTCAACCAATTCTGATTTCTTAATTTTTTCTTCAGTCATTTTCTTTCTTGCTTCATAAACTTTAATTTCTTCTTCTCTTTGAATATTCTCTATATGAACTTTTTTAAATTCATCAATAAATGAAACAAATTTATTAAAAAATTTATTCTTTGAATTTGAATCTTTTGGATTTTCACCAAAATATAACATTAATGAATTAAAGTTTTCAATTGTTTGTTTTAAATGAATTTGTAATAATGAATTTTTTAAACCAGCTTTTTCCATTGGTGATGAAATTGTTGATAATAATTTATCTTTTGGATGTAAATGCTTAGTGTTACTTAATTTCCCTTTTTCAATTGAATCATTAATATTTTTAACTGATTTTTCCATTTCTTTACAATCAGATTCTAATTGTTCAACTGATATATTCAGTACAGAAACTAATAAATTTAATTCATCAACAAATGTACCATATTCTGGAAATGATTGTCTTATAATTTTTTCTATATAATGTAAAAAATTCATTGAATTCAGATCATCTTTCATAAATTTTAATCGTTGTAAAGTATCTAATTTAAATCCTAATGCTTGTTTGGAATCTTCATTCATAAAATTTCCAACTGATCTTATTATACCTAAAACATTTTTTAAACTATTTGATTCTTTTAAACATTTAATTGCTTTATCAACTAATGATAATTTATGTTCTAAATCAACATAATCTTTTTGATATGTTTGTATGAATAATAAAGCTCTTGATCTTGCTTTCCAATAATGTCTTAAATTATAACATAATTCTAAAAAAATTCTATCTGGTCTATCCAATTCATTTGGATCTTTTTTTGGTGGATTTTTAGATCTTGGATCACATGAATAAGGAGCTAAATTTCTAAATAAATTATCACTAATCTCAATTAATGAATCATTATTGAAAAATTCTAAAACACTTAAACTATTTAAAATTTCAGAATTACATTTTAAAATTTTATCAATAAGTTTTTCTTCAGTTAAATTACCAAACATATGTAAATTTATACCAAATTGTTGAGCTAAATCTCTTGATAAAAATGATATTTTGATTGGTTTTTGATCTACATGATCAATTTCTTTTTTCTTTTTAATTGTTGATACTTTGGCAACAAATACTTTTTCAACTTCATTTAATACACCTTGTTCAATTAATTTATTAGATAATTCATGATCTTCTAAATCATTCCAGAAAGTTTCTTGTATATCATCAAGTTTGTCCCAATGCATTTGTTTTAATTTGTTTTTAGGTTTAATAGAAGGAACAACATCAGCTTTGGATTTTTTATTGTCTTCGTCGGATTTGATTGTGGATGGTGAGTTGAGTATTGGAGGTGGAGTATCTTTTAAGATTTTTGGTAATGGTGGTGGTGGTGGAATATTGTCTTTTAGTATGTTTGGTAATGGAGGTGGGAGTGGTGCTGTATTTTTCATAAAATTTGGTAATGGCGGTGGTGGTGGAAGATTAGAGGGTTTAATGAAACTCGGTAAAGGTGGTGGTGGTGGTGGATTCTTACTTGATTGATTTTCATTCATAAAAGTTGGTAATGGTGGTGGTGGTGGATTATTAATTGATAAATTTTCATTCATGAAAGTTGGTAATGGTGGTGGTGGTGGTGGTACATTTTTTATCACCTTTTTAGATTGTTTTGTTATATTTGTGATATCTTTCATAGGTAATGATTTAGATGGTGATGTATTTATTTCAATTTCTTCACTTGCATCGTCTTGCAGGTTTATTGAATTAATTTTGGGTATAATTTTCAGGAATAATCCTGGAGGTGTTGGAGGTCTATTATTCAATGAGAAATTATTATCTTTTAATTCACCATAAACAACTTTAGGTCTACCTTTTTCAAAATGTTTAATATTCTTTTGTAATAAAGAAATTTGCTTTTCAAGTAAATTAATTTCTTGATCCTTTTTCAAATTTGATATTTTCAAATCATTAATCATTTGTAACAAATCAATACCTAATTCCTTTTCAATTTGTTCCTTTTCCAATTTAATCTTATTCAATTCCTTTTCCAATTGTTTATTTTCTGTAATTGCTCTTTTAGTTATATCTTCAGAATCAAATTTATCAAATAATTTTTGAATTGAAAAATTTAATATTGATTCTGGTTCACCAATAGTTTGTGATTCATTTATATGTTGTAATATTGAATCAACAAGTTTTAACATATTTTCATCAAATTTAGATAATTTTTGAAAAATTAATTTCATTGAATCATTTTCAATATAATCTGAAACTTTTAATTTTCTAATTGGTAATTTTGGTAATTCTTTTGATTGTCTTTTCTTTTTATTTTCCATATATTCATTATAATCTTCTTCAGCAAAATATTCATATTTTTCAATTTCATCTTCTAATTTTTCATTTTTAATTTGTTTTAATTTTTCAAGTATTTGTGAAATTTTTGAATTTGCTAAATCTCTTCTAGTGTTTATTCTTTTATTCAAGGTTCCTACTGATTCAACTATTAAATTAATCATACCTAATGTAATTATAAAATAATTATGATAAACAGAATCATGTTTATTTTCCAATGCTTTATCAATAACTTCTTCAAAAGTATTCATCCAAGGTTGAAATATGATACGATCACCTGTCCAATCTTTTAAATTAGATAAACAATCTAATATACAATCTAATTTTTGGTTATCTAATAAAATCATTACAAATACTTCAGTTACCAAAGTTTTTGTTAATAATTTAGGTGATATTAATGAAAAAATTAAAGCTTTAATAACATAATTTGATTCAATTTTAATATATTGAAAACATTTAACAATTAAATATTCAATATCAAATTCTTGATTTGATTTTATAGATTTTTTATTAATTTTATTTAATAATCCAGCTAATGCAGTTTCACCTTGAGCATTTAAAAATAAGTCAATCCAAGAATAACCTTTTATTATTGGATTTTCAAATAATTTTTTTTCTAATCTTTTTAAATCTTTAAATGTTAATTTATTTGACATTATTCTTGAAACATACCAATCTGGTGAAAAATCTCGAAATTTTAATTTAAAAAATCTTGAATCTTCTTCAAATGAAGATGTTGGTGTTGAAATTTCTTTATCTGCTTGTTTTGATAATTTTTTTAAATCAAATTCATTATTTGATTCATTTTCACTTAATAATAATTCCCATTTTCTTTCAATTGATAATTGTCTTAAATCAGATGGAAATACACGAATTGATAATAATTTTTCAAATAATTGGTCAACAATTTCTTTTCTTGGTATTTGATTTTTATAATTTGATAAATTTGTAAAAGAATCAACTAATTTATTTGTGGTTGTTACGTGTAATGTTGGTGATCTTGATAAATATTTATTTGAATCTGAGTTGTTTGATCTTGGTGGAATAAAAGGTGAATCTAAACTTTCAACTGATCTGAATCTATTCGTTTCCTCATTTGAATCATTAGTTATTAAATTTAATAAAGATTTTGATTTTTGCAATCTTTTCATCAGATCTAAATTTGTTTATATTTATTTTTTTTTTTTTTGCAACGCCAAATGAATAAACCAAAAGTTCAAAAATCAATATCATCATTTTTTAAAACTTCCAAGGTGGTGGAAGATGAAGGTAAGGCTTCTAAGCAAGGGTCCATCATATCAACATCCGATTATGATCAAGGATTCGACTGTGATACCTCAATCGATACAAGTTTTGAAGTATCAAATCTAAAAACAAATTCAAATAAAATACTACGAGAATCAACCAATGTTCATTCAAAACCTTTCATACCATTAAAACGATCAAATTCAAGTATATTAGATAATATAAATCAAAAATCAATTAAGAAAATCAAATCAGAACCTAAAGTTATTGATTTAACTGATGAAATTATCCTAAATAAAGAACAATTACAAGTTGTTCAAGCAGTTGTTCAAGATGGTTTAAATGTATTTTATAGTGGTTCTGCAGGTACTGGTAAATCAATAGTTTTAAAAGAATTAGTTAAAAAATTAATTAAAAAATTTGGTCCTCATAGAATTGGTGTTACAGCACCAACTGGTATGGCAGCTTGTAATATTGAAGGTCAAACAATTTATAAATTTTTAAATCTTGGTACAGGTAAATTAAAAGTTGATCAATTAATTAAAAATATAACAAAAAATGAATTTATTAAAAATAAATGGTTAAAATTAAAAGTTTTAATTATTGATGAAGTTTCAATGTTAGATGGTGATTTATTTGAAAAAATTAATCAAATTGGGAAAACTCTAAGAGGTAATTCAAAACCATTTGGTGGTATACAAATTGTTTTATCAGGAGATTTTTATCAATTACCACCAGTTAATAAAGAAGTTAAACATAAGAATTTTTGTTTTTTAAAACAAACTTGGAAAGAAACTATACAAAAATCAATTGTTTTAAAAGAGATTTTTCGTCAAAAAGGTGATTCTGAATTTATTGATATGTTAAATTCTTTAAGAAATGGTAATTTAAATCAAATTATTATTAATAAATTTTTATCATTAAATAGATCAATAAATTATAATGATGGTATAGTTGCAACTGAATTATATTCAACAAAATTTGAAGTTTCAAAAGCAAATAATTTACAATTAAATCAATTAAATTCAGAAAGTTATCAATATAAAGCAATAGATAGTCATTTAGGTGAAACATATAAAAATCAATATAATTCATTAATGTGTGAAGAAATTCTAACATTAAAAGAAGGTGCACAAGTTATGATGTTAAAAAATATTGATGAAAGATTAGTTAATGGTTCACAAGGTAATATATTATTTTTCACAACTCAATCAATGTATTTTAAAATTTTAGAAAAATTAATAATTGATCCAATGGATTTACAATTGATTCTGGAATTAAGAATGATTTGTTCAAGAATTGGTAAAAATGATGATTTTAATGATAATGAAATAAAAATATTTGAAAACATCCCAAAATCAAGAAAATCAATAATTGAAGAATTATGTAAATATGCATCAGTTGATTATTCAATTGAAAAATTACCCGTTGTAAATTTTAAAACTAATGGTGATAATTTAGTTCATCTTGTTACAAGATTAGAATTTACAGCTGATCATAAATCAGGTACAACATTAAAAATTACTAGAACTCAAATACCTTTATTATTATCATGGGCAATGTCAATTCATAAATCACAAGGTCAAACATTAGATCGAGTTAAAATAGATTTAAATAAATCATTTGAAGAAGGTCAAGCATACGTAGCATTATCAAGAGCAAGATCAAAGGATAGATTAGAATTAAAAGGTTTCAATCCTCATAAAGTTCTAACGTCTTCAATTGTAATTGATTTTTATAAATCAATAACTTAATATACACATATACACCACACTGTGTTGTTATTCTGTATAGCTAAACTCTTATTGAGAAAAAAAAAGGAAAGCCAGATACCGAAAACTAAGGATATCATATGGCAGAACCCGTATGTTTGGCCCCTTCAACAAGTTCGGTGCAGCTTAACGTAGCATCGGCCGACCATCAAAACCGTTATCATCTTGTTAGAACTTTGAAATTCAATCCGACTCTTCATAGGCAGTGCTAATGTAACTCATTCATCACAACAGACCAGTAATAATGACCACCGCTTAACCACAAACCTAATTTGTAATATCCAGGACAAGGAAAAAAGAAAAAAGAAGAAGTTGAAAAAGAGGTGAGAAAATCTCTCCTTTTATAGATTTTTTTTACCCCTTTTTATGTGTTTAAATTTTATAAATATTTTTTTTTATTTTATTTTATTTTATGGGGTAAACCATTATATTAATTATGAATGATTTGTAATAATTACATTGAAACAATACTGGTTTCATCTTTGATATGGTTCTATTCAAAGATATATCCATCGCATATCATATAAATAGAGAATTGTATTTTCATAAACCATATTAGAGTTGATTATTTTAAGATCTGGATCTCGATCATTCACAATCTAAAACCAATTTTGATTAATTAAATTAATATTTCTTTATTTTTCAAACCATTATACATTTATAAACTTTAATAATTGATACTAAGATTTGTAGAAATTCTATTATCAAGAGTAAAGATTAGATATCAACAACTAATGTTTCATGACATTGATGTGGTTGACGTATTTTATTTGTATTAAGGTTAAATATACAATATCTACAAGTAAGCAGATGGAGTCATAACTTGCCAGACTCTAATGACGTTATCAGTGTAACCGGCAAATAAGTTTTGACCATCAGCTGACCAAGCTAATAAGATAGCTTTTGGGTCTTTAGCATTACCACCAATAGCAAATTCTGGTTTTAATTCGTCTAATAATGATCTTTATTAGAATTTAAAGATTTTAATACCCGTGTTGATAGCAGCAGCTAACCAATATCTATTTGGTAAAAATGATAAAGCATGAACTACAGCTTTAGCATCTAAAGCGTATAAAGTCTTGTTTGAGTTTAAATCATGATAACACCATCTTTACCAGTACATAATGAACCATCTGGTGATAAAGTGATACATGAAATAAACCAGTATGACCAATGAAATTAGCATTGACTGAGTAATAAGCTAATTTTTCATATTTTGTGTGCTTTTTTGTGTATTTCTCAAATTTATTTACAACATTCTTTGAATTGTGTTGATCTTCTTTTAGTTTTGTGTAACAACTTACTTCTGTCTATTTGGTAGCAAGTGAAAAAAATATAAACCACCAATTTTCATTTCTATATGACATTTCAAGAAATTGGATATGATTTCCCAATATCTTTAAATTATTTTACATCTTTACCAGACATATCATCATCGATTCAAGATTCAAATCTTGTAGTATTATTTAAATCATTATTGAAAAAAGATGGTAAAACAAAAGAGAAAGCATTAAATGAATTATTATTAACAAATATAGATGAAACAAGTTTAATTTCATATTTACAATTATACCCAAAATTAGCCATTGATGTTTCAAAATCAGTTAGATTATTATCACATCAAGTTTTATTAAATTTTTTACTTGGGATGGATACAAAGATTTTTACAAAATATTTAAAAAATTTTATCCCAATTTGGTTAATGGGTATTTATGATAATGATAAATCAGTTTCAAATAATTCTCAAAAATGTTTATTACAATTATTAAATAATGATTTAAATAAATTTGAAAAATTATATGAAATTTTTTATGATCAAATTTTAAATTTAATTGGTAATGTTATTTGTATTGAAACTCCTGAAACTTTAAGTGATAAAAGATATACAAATGATGCAGATATTATAATGAAATATGATAGAGTATTGACTTGTTGTATTAATTTATTAATAAAAATTTATAAACAAGATGATTCAACATTTGAAATATTATCTACTGAATCATTATGGGATAATTTATCAACAAGTTTAAAAGAAGATACAATGAATTTGAATTTATTTAAATCTTTATTGAACCTAATTGGAGTCATACTACAATCTGAAACCAAATTATTTAAATTGGTTTCAAAAAAATTTTTTAAAATTAAATTGAAAAATAAACAAAATATAATTTTTTCAAATATCATCATACCATTTTGGAATACATTGTATTTAATTACAAATTATAAATCAAAGAAGGATGTTTGGGATGGGAAAGAAAATAAATTTTATGAATATTTAAAAGTAGGTCCATGTAATTCAAATGCAACATATTATGAAATTATAATTAAGATCCTAGATGTTTTTAAAGATCAAAAAAGAGTAATAGATTTTACAAATGATGAGGAATATGATTTCTTATATAATGTTTTAATTAATCAATTTAACACATTACAAGGGGAATTAAAAATCGGTGTATTGAAATGTTTAATCAAAGTTAATATCATGTTTCAAAAAGAATTTGATAATTTATTGATACAAGTGATTAAAAATATAAATCAAAGAAATAAAAATGATATTGAAAAAATTATCAGCACCACAAAAGGAATTAATCAAAGTTTAATTAATCTAAGTAATCAATCTCATGATTTAAAATTTACTCAAAATTTAATTGAAATATTATCATCAGTTGGTTTAACTGATCCAATTGATTTTATTGTTAAAACCGCTTTGAGTTCTGTTGATGAGGATCCTGTATTTTCATTTCAAATCATTAAAACATACCTATCACATAATTTTAAAGATCCAGAAGTGATTGAATTTCTTAAAGAAGTTCCAAGTTTTGTTGAAGAAAATTTCATTGAAGAACCTTTGGAACTTTTAAAAGTTGGTAAACCTTATATCGACAATGAAACTATAGATGATTTTTATTTAAAATTAAGTATGGTTTGTCCTGACAAAATTGATCATTTTATAAAATCAATTAATCTAAATATCAAAAATCATCCTGATATTTATCAATATTTATTAGAAAAATCAAAAGATCCAATAGATTTAGAATTATTTTGTTCAACAAAGGATAAAACAATTATTGAAAATGTTGCTAAAAATACAAACAATTCAAAAGAATTTAATTATCTTATAAATAAATATAATTTACTTTCAATTATTGATAATGATGAAGAAATTTTATTAGATGCATGGATCAACAATGATGAAAAAATTTTAAAAGAATTAAATAATGAAAAATATTTTGAATCATTAATGAAATATTTAGAATCAAGATCAATTGATGATGAAATTAATTTTTCTTTTATTGAAAAAAATCCATTACCTATAAATCAACTTATAAATAGAGTTAAATCAGGTGTCTCTAAAATTGATATTAATAAAATTTCAATTTCAAATCCATTAGATACAGGAGTATTTTTATGTGAATCAAATTTAAATTCGATTGATAATTTTATTCCTATAATTGGAAAATTTTTAATAAATTTGAAAAATATACCAAAAGAATTGGAATTATTATCATTTGTAATTAAGGAATATTTAAATGATTATGTATTTACTCAAGATTTAGATGAAGTTGATGAAATTATGGAAATTTCAGATTCAATTAAATTAAAATCAATTAAATGGAACGACCTAAACTTTGATGAATTTATAATAGAATCAGATTTATATTCATTTTATATTGCAAGAGTTTTAAATAAATTAATTGAAAATTCATTAGAAAATGAATCATTATCCACATTTGAATCAAAATCAATAAATTACAATCAATTAGTTAAAAATCCATTAAAATTTTATGCTATACTCCAAGGAATTTCAAAATTTTCATTATCAAATTCATTAATTCGTATTGAAAATTATATTTTTTCAGAAATCCTAAGTGTTAAATATGAAAATGCAAATAAAGATGGATTAAAATGGATTACATTAAGTTTACCATTCTTTAATAAATCAAAACCTTCAATACCTTTACATAAATTAAATTTAATTATAAATTTAATAAAATCTTGGTTACCTAAACAAATGATTAATGAAAATGATCCAAGTAGTGAATTAACAATTCAAATTACTAGATTTATTACAAACCTAAACAAATTAGATGAAAAACCAGATTTAGATGATATAATTGAAAAATTAATTAATAAAAATTTTTTCTTTGGTGAATTAGATCAATTATATTATACTTTAAAATTATATATATCATCAGATATTTCCCTGTCAAAATTAATGACTTGGATTTTGTTATATGGATTTGAATCTGATTATACTCAAGTTAATAATTTAGTTGCAAAAACAATTGAAACTGCATTGATTAAGAAACCAGTAAATATAGACGAAAATGATTTAATAAGTATATTTTCAGATACAACTTCAGAAATAATTCAAAGAGTTTGTGTTTGGTATTTAGAAAAAATCATAATCAAAGAACAACAAGATTTAGTTGTTGAATATCAATTAACCAAAGATTCAGAAATTGAATTACCAGAGATCCTAATTGATATTATAACTGATGGAAAATATCAATTACAATACTTTCTAACTTGGTATTTAATTTTCGTATACCTAAAAGATATAACTTTTAGTATGAGAAATATTTATATAAAACAAATTGAAAATGAATTTCCAAATTTATTTAACAACTTATTCCAATTTATTGATAAAGGCACCGAAATTGAATTTGATATATTATATACTGATTCATTAGAAAATTTATCAATATATTTATATTATCAATCAGTTTTATATTGTAATTTTCAAGTTTCATTATGGTTTAAAGAGATTAGAGATAAACAATTAAAATTAAAAATTGAAAAATTTACTATAAAAAATATTTCACCAATTTTAATTTCAAAAATTATTCAACAAGTACAAAACAAAAAACATTCAATTGAACAAGATAATATGTCAATAAAAATAAATTTAAATGAAATTAAAACAACATATATAATTGATGAACAAAAAATGGAAATGATTATAAAAATTCCAAATAATTATCCATTAGATAATGTTATAGTTGAAGGGCCATTAAGATTAGGAGTTAAAGAAAATCAATGGAAAGCTTGGTTATTAGCATCACAAAAAATTATATCATTAACAAATGGTTCAATAATTGATTCAATTGAATTATTTTGTAAAAATGTTAATTTACATTTTTCAGGATTTGAAGATTGTTCAATTTGTTATTCAATTTTACATCAAGATTTATCATTACCTTCAAAAACTTGTAATACATGTTCAAATAAATTTCATGCTGGTTGTTTATATAAATGGTTTAAAAGTTCTGGTTCAAGTACTTGTCCAATGTGTAGATCAACATTTAATTTTAAAAAATAAATTAGATACCTTAAATTTTAATATATATTTGAATTTATGGTTTAACAATTGTAGTTTAAACATAAAGTAGATTCTTTAAATCTTTGTCCTTGAGCTCTGGATTTATAATTAGCTTCAAATTTGAATAGACTTCATGACTAAAAATTGTAACTCAAATATAAATTAGATTCTTCAAATCTTTGTCCGTGAGCTCTGAATACGATTTTGAATAAACTTCATGATTAAACGACTTTCAATCATAGATTGAACTCACTCAAGATTTCATATTTAAAAGTTTTATTTCTTATCTTCTTGCCCATGGAGCTCTAGTCATTGGAATTGGTAATGATTTTTTATTTACTTTTATATTTTTCTCTTCTTCTTGTTTGATTTCCTTTTGATTAATTGGTAATTCTACCCCATTTGAATTTTTCCATGGATATAATTCATTACCAAAATAAAAATGTTGTATAACGGGGAATTTCCTAAATACTTCATCAAAATACATTTTAATTAATCCTTGTCTAATTTTTTCCCACAGATAAACATTTTGATGAATATCATATAAAATTGGTGAATGTTCCATAAATGGACCAGTTTTCAATTTAAAAATAAATGAAATTGAATTTATATATAAATTTGTCAATTTAAAAGAATTTAAAATTTGTAATGATAATGATCTTGATACTACAGGAGCTAATTTATCATTACAAAATTGTGAAGCACCGATTATATAACTTAAATGAAAATGATCATCTAAACCCCAAACTCCATGTGAACCAGCTGGTTCTAAATTATATACCAAGATCAATCTTCTAACTAGATCATAATATTTACAAAATAAAACTAGTAGCTCTATACCATTCAAGTATATAAACTTGTAGTCTATTAATGATCCAATGAATGCTAAATATGATAATTCATGACCTGTACCATAATCTAATCGAATTTTTGATCCAAATGATGAAACAAAATAATAAGAACTTTCAATTAGAAATTCATTAATTTCAAGTTCTGATTCTGTTTTAAGGGGTTTTAATAAAGATAATAAATTTGTTTCTACTTTATCATACCATGATCTAAATGCTAAATTACCAAATCTTGTTGGACCTTCAATTGGGTTTATCTCATCAATATATAAATTTAATTCATCAAAAACATCAATCAAAATCTTAACATTTTCACTATACTCAATTGTAGAATCCAATTCTTTTCCAATCAATGAAGGGAATTTTATTGGTGGTGTCTGTTGTTGTTTTCTTGTTACTATATCTGAATTTAATATATTTTGTGGAATTTTTACATTTTGAACATTGATTAATATTTCATTTAAAGTTTTTGATAATTTTTCAAATGCAATAGAATTTTGAAAATTATTTAAATCATTTGATTCAAATATTTTTTTACTTGGTTTAATGAAATTCATTAATCATATATTAAAATTATTTCTATATATTATATTTTTTTTTTCCTCTCTTAATCGAGATCACTATCCCAACTTGTAAGATCAAAACTTTTTGGTGGTTCTATTGGATCTGAACTTATATTATTCGATTTAATAAACAGGTCTTGTGTATAATTTAATTTTGGAGTATCAATGAAAGGATTTTCATTTTCATCAGTTAAGTCATAGATTATCGGATTCTTATCTGATTGAGGTTTAGATGAAGATTGTCTTGGTGGTGATTTTTGAAAATATAATTCAATACCAGGTTGTTTAATATCTGTTTGTTTTAGTTTCTTTTTAATTGGACTCAATTTCAGTGGTGATCTTTTCTTTCTGGGTGAATATTTAGGTACTGATTGTTTAATTGGTGATTTTATTGGTGATTGATTCAATGTTGAAGATTGTCTTGAAATTGTACCCAATGTATCCAAAGTTGAAGATTGTCTTTTATAACCAGTTCTCTTTTCAAATTCTAAATCTAATTTCCATTTTTCATAGTCCTTAATAATCTTTTCATTTTTTTTTTGGATTATCAATTTTGGAATCCAAATATAATCTTCAAATTTAATTTTTTCTTTATTTTGTTCTTTTTCCAATTGAAATTTTTTAATCTCTTGTGAATTTGGATAAAGTTTTTCAAATGATTCAAATTTATAAGATATCTTAAATTGTTCAATTTCTTCTTGATTTTCCTTCTCATCTGATATATAAGTCAATTCCAAATGATTTAGAATTATAAATTTTAAACTTAAATTATAATTTGAACCTGGTTTAGGTGAAGTGAATTCAATATTTGTAAGATGTATGATTAATGGGAATAAATATAATAAAATGATATTTTCAGATAAATTAATAGTCTCAAGATTAACTTTTCTACCAAATATATCCCTATTTTGAGTCCTTATAGATTCATTCAACTTCACCAAGAATCTCTTTAATTCAGATTGTATCTCTTTTTCTCCTTTAAGATTTGATTCATTCCAATTTGATTCAATATCAGTTAAGAAACATTTGATTAACTCTTTTGAAAAATTTGGTGGTGGTGTAGTCAGTTTTTCCTTTTTTGATTCAATTTTCAATTGTTTTCTAGTATAATATAATCCTTTTGAAGTTCCACATAATGCTAATGATTTTGAATGATTTATACCAATTTTCTCCAACCCTTTTGAATAATCACCACCATTTAAACAAGCTAAAAAGATTAAATTTTCTCTATTTATTTCCATTTTTTCTTTTAAATCTTTTGAATAAATTGGTGTAATATAATATTTATTAGTTTTGAAATTTTTATCAGGACTCAGAAGACCAAAATCAGATTTATTTTTTGAAAAATTTCTTAATATAATTTTTGATCCAAAAATTAAAGCATCTGTATCATTTGTTAAAACAATATCAACTTGATCAATTATATTTAGATAAGCACATTGAGCTTCTCCTTCACCGGGAGATTGTAAATATTGAATATTATACTTTGTCAATTCTTGTTTAATTTTGGAAATAATTGATGAAGTTTCTGAATAGTCTGTATATTGGTCAAATTTAGATTTATAAATTGAATAATTTTCTACATTGTCTAATCTTGATTTATTTGGTTTTAATTTCCCATCAAATATAACAATAACCTTACATCCAAATGAAACCAAATAAAAAATTTTATATAAAAAATTTCTAATTATTGTTGATTCTTTTTCTTTATGATCTTCAAATGTTTTATTATTTGATAAAAATTCAAATAAATTTCCATCAATTGCAATTCGTGGAAATTGTTGATGTTGATTAAGATAATTGATTAGGAATTGTTCAAATGAGATTCTTGGTTGAAACGCATCTTGAAGAATTGACCATAATAAAGGAATTCCCATAGAAAAATTGATTCTTATTAATTTACATATAGAAATAATGTTGATATCTTAATAAAATTTATTATTAGTTATTTATTTTATTGTATGGTGTGCACTTTGGATCAAATTGGTTGCAAAAAATTATCAAAAATTGTATGAAATTGAATCAAATGAACCTCTTTAAAGATCTTGATTGAAATAGGCTGGATATATTTGTATTTACTAGCCTATAATGTTTTGAAATAGAAGCACACAAACAAACATGCTAATACATCACATCAGTATACACTTTATAAGTTGATATTAATTAATGATTTATTTATAATTATAATATATTATAAAGTTTGTGACATATTGTAATGGATTTTATTCAATAGATCACTATGAGTTGACAATTGGATTTCAAATTTTTTATAAAATTTTTCAAGTTTAAACGAAATACAAGCCAAAGGATGAAACACATTCAAAGTTGTTGAAGTATATGAAAGGATTACAAATTTAAGCATTTTTACTATTTCCATTATTGTTCAACTAGATATAGATTTGCGACATTATAATAAGCGAAGAAATTCAATAAAGCAATATGAGTTTACAACTTGATGTTAAATTTTTTATAAAATTTTCTAAATTAAACGAAAAACAAACAAAAGAAAGAAATGTATTTAAGGTTGTTGAAGTATATGAAAGAAGATCAAAAAATCAAAAGCTTTGATTCAGCTATGACACGTTTAAACTTTATATCACTATCAGGGTTACAAATTTAAACATTTTTACTTTTTGCAATAATTTAATGATTTTTATCCTTAATTTAGTCATTATAAAACATTAATGTCTTACAAATTCAAATACAGTTTCTTATTTCCTTGATAATGTAGTCAATTCAATTATATTGTTATTATGTTTGATTAATTTAATTAGATTAAAATTGATGATGGGTGTCTGATTTGATTATTAATTATGCATAAACTTGAAAAGTTGGTTATCGACTATTTAATTAAACCTAATGATTTATCTATATGAGATGTTTATTTGATTTCCAATTTAGCATCAACTATATAGGTCAAATGTTTTGCATACAAATCAGAAACTTTGCTCAATTAGAAATATTGTCTTTTCACTTCTAATATTGACAATGGAAGACTATATTTATTGGTTTATTTATATGCAATTCCAATTTGGTTTTCCAATTTTGCAAACACTAAAAAGCTTAACTCAAGTAAAACTGTTCACTAATCAATTTCAAGACTGACCATTTTTCAAATTAAATACTATTGCACTCAATGATTGAATTAATGAAAATTCGATTTGACTTGAAATGAATCTATATGCTTTAAATTGAGACTATTCAAACTATCCTTGAACAAAAATTCAAATAAGCTTTATACATTAATTGATTAATTTATATAATGACTTTGATCTTTTTTCACATAATCGATGCTGGTTATTACTTAATTCCTAACTATCCAATTCGATCAAGTTTGTATTTAATATAACTCTACCGGGAAATATAATATCCATATAATTATTAACTTCGCACTAAAATATTAAACAATTTAATTCAAATGAGGGATTGAGAATAAAAACCAAACAAATCTTGGATGATTGATTGTTGATGGTCTCACAGTCTACTACTTTGTCGAACTCAAATAAAACTGACAAATAATCAATCGTAACATTGATAATTCTAGCTTCAAGACTAACGAGTTTAATGGTTTATCGATGTGATCTTCAGCTTTGTGAGGACTTCTGGATGATTTTGTAGTCTAAAAGTTTTTCAAGCTTTAGCATATCTGTCAATTACTCAATTTTATAACTAACAATTCTAAATCAAAGACTATCAAGTATCATAACCTTGCATTTGATTTAGTTATTTAAAATTATCTCAAGATTAAACATCATACAATTATCTGTTAAATCTGATCTAAATCTGATCTTATTTCTGCGCGGTGATTAATTATATATTTTCAAAAAAAAATGTAACCTTGAAACAAAAACATTTTTAGTGAAAGATCTCTTATTAGTTTCATTTTTTTTCTTTTATGATTTCCAACTTTCATGCTGGTCAATTATTATGTGGTGGGTTTCAAGGTACTACTGTCACGCCACAGGCATACCAATTAATAGTTGATCATCATGTTTCTTCAATGATTTTATCCCGGAAAAATGCAATTAATGTTGAACAAATGACAAAATTAATTAAAGATTTACAATACATAGCATATACACAAGGACAATATAAGTATCCTATAATGTTTGCCATTGATGAAGAAGGAGGATTAATGAATTCATTAATTGATATTGACAATTTATCACAATATCCAAGTGCAATGGCTTTAGCAGCAACAGGAGATTCAAATCTTGTATATGAAATATCAAAAGCTCTTGCAATTGAAATTAAAAAAATTGGATTTTCAATAATATTGGGACCAGTATTAGATGTTGTAACTAAATTTTCATCGCAATTATTAGGGGTTAGAAGTTTTGGTACAAATTTAGATGATGTTATAAAATATGGTTTAATGTGTGCAAAGGGGTTAAAAGATGGAGGATTATTTACAGTTGGGAAACATTTTCCTGGTATTGGCAATGCAAATGTAGATAGTTTATTAGAATTACCAATGATGAGTGAAACATTATCACAATTAAAAAATTTTAATGTTTTACCATTTGAAAAATTAATTGAACATGATTTATTGGATGGGATAAGTGCTGCAGGATGTGGAGTACCAACTGTATCACCAGATGAAACACATGCATGTTTATCACCAATTATAATAAATCAATTACTTCGAAAAGAATTAAAATTTAAAGGATTTGTAATTAGTGAATGTTTAGAAATGGAAGCTTTATATCATTCAATTGGATTAGGTCAAGGTGTGATTCTTGCTATTAATGCTGGATGTGATTTGGTAATGGTTTGTCATGATTTAAATTTACAAAATGAAGCAGTTGAAGCAATTAAAACAGGAATTTTAAATGGAAATTTAGATGAAGAAATTTTAATTGAAAGATTTAAAAATGTAGAATTTTTACAAAAGAAACTACCAACTTGGATTGAAATTTTCCCTAAAGGTGAAAATTCAGCAAAGGAATCAGTAGTACTTTTTAAAAATGAGGATCCAAATTTATGGAATCATCATCAAAATTTATCAAAATTAGCATATCAAAAATCTATAACTTTAATACGAGATTATGATGATATTTTACCAATTACAAAACATTTAACAACACAAAATGAAACAACACCAGATTCAATACTTTTATTAACCCCTTTATTAAATCCAATATATCCAACATCAATAAATTCAAAATTATATTCTGGTGAAGAAGTTTTTCAAAAATTTGGTGAAAAATTATCAAATTTTAATTCCAATTTAAATTATAAAGTTTTACATACAACTTATACAGCAAATGGATTAACTCAATTACATGAAACATTAATATCAAAATCAAAATTGGTTATAGTTTTTACAAGTGAAGTTTCAAGAAATATGTATCAAATTGGTATAGTTAAATATATTTCAATATTATGTGGTGGAGGGAATTTAACTAATAAAAAATCAAAACCATTAATTATTATTGCAACTTCATCACCATTTGATTTTTTACATGATAAATCAATTGGGAATACATATTTATGTTGTTATGATTATACAAATAATGCATTAGATTCAATGTGTGATGTATTAATGGGTAAAATTAAACCAATGGGTTGTATACCAGGAGAAATAAAATTAATTAAACAAAAGGAAACTCAACCACCAAGAAAAATTGATTCAACTACTACCTCTAGTTTAATTAAAAGAAAATGGTTAGTTGAAGAATTTCAAATTGAAAGAGATTGGAAAAGTTTAAATAAATTATTAAATTCAAATTTAAAAAATCAACAAACTAATCAGTACTTCAAAAGATTAAATGGATTATTAAAATCTTTTAATTCAAAACAAAAACATTTTGTTGTTCGAAATAGTTCATTAAATATTTTATATGGAATTATATTAACTTGGATAAATGAAGAAGAATCAGAGAAGCTTGGTTCAATAGTTTATTTATTAGTTGATAAATCAAAAAGATTACAAAGTATTGGTAAAAACCTTTATACAAGAGCAATTAGATATCTTATAAAAGAACAACAATGTAAAAATATAAAAATTGGATCAAATTTCCCATTATTATGGACCAATGAAGAAGTAGATTTAAATTTTTTAAATTTATTTAATTGGAATAATCAATCTACTATAACAAAATCAATAATGTTATTGAATAATTTAAATGAATGGTCAGTTCCTAAAAAAATTTTAAAAGAATTAATGATTGTTGGTATAAGATTTGATATTTGTAATGAATCAGAATTGGTATTAAATCTTATTGAAAAATCAAGACTTGATATTTCGAATGATTATGATTATTTAAATATAAAAAACATTTATCAAGAATCAATTAAAAAAATTAAAATAAATTCATCATTTGAAAGTAAAATAATAATTGCTTTAGAACCAAATACAAAAAATGTAATTGGATCAATTATAATTTTTACAAATAAATCTGAATTATCAAAATTTTATCCATTTATTGATGATATACTAATAGAAGAAGAAGAAGAAGAAGAGGAAAGGGAATTTGAAGATGAAATAATTGGAGGTATAATTGGACCAATAATAGATCCAAGTTATTCAAATTTAATTGAAATATTTAGGTATGGTTTAATATCATCAGCAATAACATTTTTAAAAACAAATGAATTCATGAAAAAATGTTTAATGTTTGATATAAAAGAAAATAAACAAGATGATTTAATTAAAATGGGATTTAAATTATATAAAAATTATTATGATTATAATGAAATTAAAAATTATAAACAATTTAATATATGACTATGAAATAAATAAATTTACGAGAGTGACTCTATAAAATAAGCGAAATCCATTTTTCCGAAAGAAACTAACTATCCATCAAGATAAATTAGATGATGATATAGATGGAAAAATTAAACCGTTGAAGATTGAATTATATGGGGATTAATTGATAATGAGGTAATTGATAATTCTTCCTTTCCTTTGTATTTTGTAAAAATTGATACATCCATTGATCCGAGTGCTTAAAATTGTATAAAGAAAATTTTTCTATATGTAAATAAATTACGTCAAAATAGAAGAAACAAGGTTGAAAGGGAGTTCTTTCATGATATAAGATTTGGGCTTGATCATAGATTGAAACTTGGTAAAGATTTGATATATTATTGTATTAGAATGGCCATTTTTTCGTTGGTTATGGAATCAAATGGTTTATACCTCGTTAGGCTATAACATTATACAAATTACGTCTAAAATAAATTAAACTAAAGCGGGGGAAAGCAAAAAAAAAAACAATCACAAAATTCAACAAAACAAAACAAAGCATATAGTATAGCAATTGAGACGATGATATTGAAATATATATTATGAATTATATTGAATGAATCAACGGATAAATTCGTATTCAATGATAAAACCTTGTCTTCTATTTTATTCACGCAATAACTTTATATTCTTCTGTATTAAATTGATGGGTATGGTGTTGTTGGTAGTATTATAAATTACGACCTCTCCGGGAATCTAGAATTGTATTGGTAAATAGAATATTTTCTTAATTTTAATGCTACATACATACATACATACGTATATATTAAATGTCTCATGATACTAAGAATGAGTTATTATTAGAAACAATCAACTAACACATTGTTGGGTTATGATGTAACAGATGCTGAGGTAATAGTATTGGTAGATTGATTGATTGAAAAATAGAGATAGATAGATAGATAGAGAAATCACCGGAATGGGTAGGAATAGGGAAGTACAGGAGATACTCGGAACAACAAAGAAAACTTCCCCAGATTTTTTTCTCATATGCTTTATTATAATACTAATAATAAATTAATACACTATGAAATATTTTATTGCTGATATTTATCACTCAATTTTTCATATATAAAAGTATCATCATTTCCCTTTCAATTCATTTATAATTATTTATTTTTTCATATTTCAATTCTAATACAATATGTCACCTCCAACTGCTGTTGAATCTTCAATCAATTTTGAAGGTCATCCAACTATTAAATCAAATCAAGATCCTTTAGTTAAGAAATTATCTTTAAAAGATGATACTATAATTAGACACAATTCTCCTGCTCCAACTTTATATGAAGATGGTTTATTAGAAAAAGGTACTACTATTTCTTCAACTGGTGCATTAATGGCTTATTCTGGTAAAAAAACTGGTAGATCTCCAAAGGATAAAAGAATTGTTGATGAATCTACTTCTACTCATAATATTTGGTGGGGTCCTGTTAATAAACAAGTTGATGAATTAACTTGGAAAATTTCAAGATCAAGAGCTTTAGATTATTTAAGAACAAGAGAAAAATTATTTGTTGTTGATGCTTTTGCTGGTTGGGATCCAAGATATAGAATAAAAGTTAGAATCATTTGTGCAAGAGCTTATCATGCTTTATTTATGACAAATATGTTAATTAGACCAACCCCAGAAGAATTGGAAAATTTTGGTGAACCTGATTTTACAATTTATAATGCTGGTCAATTTCCTGCAAATATTCATACAAAAGGTATGACATCTTCAACTTCAGTTGAAATAAATTTTAAAGATATGGAAATGGTCATATTAGGTACTGAATATGCTGGTGAAATGAAAAAAGGTATCTTTACTGTAATGTTTTATTTAATGCCAATTAAACATAAAGTTTTAACTTTACATTCATCATGTAATCAAGGGGTTGAAAATGGTGATGTTACATTATTTTTTGGTTTATCAGGTACTGGTAAAACTACTTTAAGTGCCGATCCAAATAGAAAATTAATTGGTGATGATGAACATTGTTGGAGTGATAATGGTGTTTTTAATATTGAAGGTGGATGTTATGCAAAATGTTTAGATTTATCACAAGAAAAAGAACCAGAAATTTTTAATTCAATTAAATTTGGTTCAATTTTAGAAAATGTTGTTTATGATCCAATTTCAAAAATTGTTGATTATAATGATTCTTCAATAACTGAAAATACAAGATGTGCTTATCCAATTGATTTTATTCCATCAGCAAAAATTCCATGTTTAGCTGATGTTCATCCAACAAATATTATTTTATTAACTTGTGATGCATCAGGTGTTTTACCACCAGTTTCAAAATTATCAAATGCTCAAGTTATGTATCATTTTATTTCTGGTTATACTTCAAAAATGGCTGGTACTGAAGAAGGTGTTACTGAACCTCAAGCTACATTTTCTGCATGTTTTGGTCAACCATTTTTAGTTTTACATCCAATGAAGTATGCTCAACAATTATCAGATAAAATTTCTCAACATAATGCAAATGCTTGGTTATTAAATACTGGTTGGGTTGGTGCAAGTGCCGCAAGAGGTGGTAAAAGATGTTCATTAAAATATACAAGAGCTATATTAGATGCTATTCATTCTGGTGAATTATCAAAAGTTGATTATGAAAAATTCCCAACTTTTAATTTAAATGTACCAAAATCTTGTCCTGGTGTACCAAATGAAATTTTAAATCCAACTAAAGCTTGGACTGAAGGTGAAGCTTCATTTGAAAAAGAAATTAAATCTTTGGCTGGTAAATTTGCTGAAAATTTTATAAAATATGCTGATCAAGCTACATCAGAAGTTAAAGCAGCTGGTCCTGAAGCTTAATTTTTGAAACTGAATATATATTTATTTATTTGATTTAATTACTCTGTGGTAAGTCTCATTCTATGTCTCAACGGTAATTAGAGATTATTTTACATCAGAAACTAAGAGAAACAAATATAAGGGATAATTTCAAGTTGATCGTTTTCTCTACAATCAATTTAAAGCCTAATTTTGAATTGGTTCTGAATCTGTTGTCAATATTTAGCCACCCAAAAACACAATTGACTATGATCGATCTCAATCGTCTTATAAATGTTTCAATGACAAATATGATTATTAACTCCAGTTTATAGAATCAGATATCGCTGTGTTTCATAGGAACAATATCAATTTATCATTGGTTTCATTGATACAATTCAATTTCTCTCTTCGTAAGAAAAAAAAAAAATATTTTGTATTATCAACAAATTTATATTATGACTTTAAATTGGTCATCAAATAACTTTCAAATAATATATGATTTGATCAAATTTGGTACAGATCTAGATACAATAGATTTCTCAATTATTCAAAATGATCTTTTACAAATTTTAATTACACCACTACCTTCAAAAATCCAATTAAAAGAAATTATTCAATTTTCAAATGGTGATGAATTAAAATTAAATCAACCATTTATAGAATTATCAACTATTTTATCTACTGAATTAGATCTAGATGAAACATTATGTGCAGAATTGGTTTATTATTCAAATGAAATTAGTTATAATAAAGGAACAACTTTAATAGATTCAACAAGATTAAATTATTATAAAAGATTTGAATATATTTTAAATATTTTAGGATTTTTAATTGATCAAAATCGATTAGATTTAATAACTAAAGACTCATCAATTCTTTTTAATAATTTAATTAAAAGTTTTGAAAAAATTTATAAATTAATTAGTATCCTAAATGATTTAATTGATAAACAATTAATCACAAATGATTTAAATAATTTATCATTTATAAATTATATAAATTTTGCTAAATCACAATTATTTAGAAACCATGAATTATTAAGTTCAATATTATACAACTTTACCAACAGATACCAAAATAATATAACTATAGATCAATATAAACAAGTTTTAACCCTTATTGAATCAAATATAAAAGAAGAAGATTTATTAATTATTCATTTCCTACCATTTGGTTTAAAATTTATTCAAATTATTAATCAAACAGAATTTTATAAATATTTAATTGAAAAAATTAACCTAAATTCAAATTTATTATTGGATTCTGAAATTGATTTATCAAAATTAAATTTATTAGGATTTGAAATTTTAATTGGATTTATATTTTTAACACAATTTATTTCAAATTGTAATCAAGAATCTCAAATTAATATTGATTTTAAATCTGATATTGTTAAATATTTAGAAATTTTAATTAATTTTGGTGTAATGGAAAGATTATTATGTTATTGTGCAGAAACTACTTCAGAATCAACAAATTTCGTCTATGATTTTAGAGGTTTATTACAAAGAAATATACCTAAATTATCACCAATTAAATTCATTTATCCAAATTCATCAGAATTGGAAAAATTAAACCTCCCAAATATAAACAAGTTGATAAATTTGTCTTATTTGAAGTTGAACCCCGAGTTAAATGAAGAATTGATTGCACCATTTTTTGCAAAATTTTTTAAATCTTTCACTTTAAATGCTGCATATGTATTAACAAAATTAAGAGATTCAGAAGAAGATTTCATTTTATCTTCAGATTATGACCTAGAAGAAATTAGTCAAAGAGGTGATTTA
This sequence comes from Insectozyma morakotiae, assembly GCA_030564645.1. Lineage (NCBI taxonomy): Eukaryota > Fungi > Ascomycota > Pichiomycetes > Serinales > Debaryomycetaceae > Insectozyma > Insectozyma morakotiae. The sequence goes on from JAKTYD010000005.1 coordinate 74,875, forward strand.
GAACGTTATTATCTTGCATTTTCATATAATTTTCAAAATAGATTTGAATTATGTAATTTATTTTGGATTGATGATGAATCGGATATAATTGGATTTATTCTTTGGGGATTATCAAATAATACAACTTGTTTAATTACATCAACTTTTTGTTTATTAATTAGTTGTTTAACATTAACAAAAAATGAATCAATTTATGAAATATTAATGAACAACAATAACAATAGTAACATATCAAATTCTAAAAAAATTGATTTTTCAAAAATTTCAATTGATTCTTTATTTGATTCATTAAATTATTATATTGAATCAATTATAATAAATTTTGAAAATGATTTAAATGAACAAATTAAATCTCAACAACAAAAAAGAAATGAAATTTGGTTAAACAAAGATGAAGAAGAAGAAGAACCTAAAAAAAATTCAAAAATTGAAATTGAATTAAGTGAAGATTCAATTATTTTCATTTGTGGTTTTTTCAATTTATTATCATCATTAATAAAAAATGTAAATAATGAAATTAAATTTAAATTATTTAATAAATTTCAATCAATTTTGGTAACTTTTTTAAAATTTGATAATTTAATTCAAAGTAATGGACAAATTGATATTGGTATAACAAATTCAAAATTTATTGATATACCAAATATAAAAATTTCAAATGAATCAAGAAATATATTAATTAATTTAATTCTAAAATTTTTTAATGATACAGTTACAAATATAAATGATTCAAATTTAATTCTTAAATTTGAAATTTGGAAATTATTAGATTGTTGGATTTATTTTGGTTTTAAAGATAAAAAATATAAATTTAAATCAATCACCAAACCATTTCAAAGAAATTTAATTGAAATTAATCAAATTGAAATATTCCTAAAATTGATCAAAAACCTATTGAATCCAACCACAACTACCAAAATTCAATTACAATTTCCAAATGATTTAGGTTTTGGTTATAGAAATTTTATTGGAATTTGGCAATATGTTGAATTTATAATATTAGAAATCTTTTCCAATTCAAATGAAATTAAAAATGAATCAGAAAGATTCCAAATTCAATTTGAATGTTTGAAACTTTTAGAAAATGAATTAAAAGAAATTGATTGGAATTTTTTAAATGGTGGTGATAAATTTATAAAAAATTTTTCAATAAAATTGGAATCGGAATCCAATTTTGATTTTTTTATTAAATTACAACCAACATTTTCAATTATAAATTATTTATTTGAATCTAAATCTTTTAATTCATTATTTCAAATTATAAATGAATCAAATAATGATTTACTTGTTTTAAAATGTTTAAATATCATTAATTATTTAATTGATTTACAAAATATTTATATAAATTATTTACCAATATTAAAACAATCACCAAGTCCTATTTATATACCAAAAAATGTTGGTACACATGGAGTTTTTAATTTTTTTGAAATTTTATTATTTAATTTATCAACAATTGTTCATTTTACATTAAATATAAATTCATCAAATGAAGAAATATCAAATCAATCAATAACCATCCTTAATAAATTAAGTCAATCAAAATATTTTCAACGTAAAATTCAATATGATACATTATTAAATAAAGATAGATTATTAACAACATTTGAAAATATTGATGAATCAAAAAAAATAAAATATTCATTTATAAATAAATTTGAGGAGGATAATAACTTAATTATGAAAATTGCAATTTTAAAATTTTTAATTAATAATTTAGAAAATAATATTTTAACAGTTTCACATTTTTTATTAGGATATAAAATTAGAGGTGATAAATTAGAATTAAACCTAATTGATTCAAATGAAAATTTATTAATTAAATATTTAATCAATTATTTAATTGAATCAAATCAGGTTTCAATAACTTCATTAATTATTGAATTAATTATAAAATTATGTCAAGATCCAATTAGTTCAAATATTACATTAATTGAATTAAGAAAAATTAAATTATTTGAAAAATTAATTAATTTAAACAAGGAATTTGATATTGAATTTAATGGAGATTTATCATTCAATCAAGAAAACAACTTCCTTGGCCAAGTGTCCTCAATTGAAGAATTTTTCAATTATATAAATCAAATTAATTTAATATTGAGATATTTTTCATTAGAATTTCATTCAATTGATTTATCAAAAAAGCAAAACTACCTAAACTTATTAATCAATAATGAAGAATTTTTAAATAAACAACCAAAGATATTAAATTATTTAAATAATTTAAAATTTAAATTTAAAAATTTTGAAATTGAAAAATATGAATCATTAAATAATGATTATTATATTGAAAATATTATTAATGAGATAAAAAATGAATCTGATTCAAAGAATTTGGAAATAAAATACAATTATAAATTCAAACTCCTCAAAAAAATCAATAATTGGAAAAAGGATTCTTTACTTGATGAATTCATTTTGAAATGGTTTTTAGTTGATGATTTAAATCAATTACAATTTGAAACATTAAATTCATGGTGTCAATTAATTGAAGTTTTAATTAATGAAGATCAACTTTTACCTATATTGGAAATATTTCAAGTAATTATTCCTAAAATTAATGATTATTTTGATTATAATATTTTATATTCAAAAGAATTAATTAGTCTAAGTGTTTTATTAATTGATTCATTTAAAAACTCAAATTTGAACACAAATTCCAAGGTTCTAATTACTTTATTTCAAACTTGTATTCAAGGTATATTAAATTCAAATTCAACACCAAATTTAAGATCTCAAATATATATATTATTAAATAAATTAATCACATTAGATCAAAAGAAATCAGAAACTTCAAAACAAATTTCATCCAATCAGGTTCAAGTTCAATTCCCATTTGATTTATTTAATAATGAAAAATTTATAAATATATTATCTAATGATTCAATTTATTCAGAAGGTGAATCAAGAATTACTTCATTATTATTATTAGAATCAATAATAAATGATAATAATGATTCAATATTGGATTTTTTAATTAAAAATAATTCAATTTGTTTACTTATCCAATCTTTAAAACGAACAAATGAATTAATTTCTGATCAATTATCAATAAATTATACAATTTTTGAATTGATAAGTTTTAAAATTTTATTATATTTATTTATAAAAATTGGACAATCAAAAAAGGGAATGTTAAATTTATTACAAAATAAAATTATAACAATTATTGAATCAAGTTTTTTTTTAAAAATTGATATTGATATTGGATTAGAAATAAATTTATTAAATAATGAAAAAATTATAATTTCATCAAAAGAGAAAACAACAACAGCCCATGGGTCCTTTTCCCATTTTGTTTCAATTTATGAATTTTTAATACCTATTTTTCAATTAATTGTAATGAGTTTAATTACAATGGGTCCAAAATATAAACCAAGTTTTATACAAGTTGAAAAATTATTCAAGGAGAAACAAATTTTGATAACCAATTTATTGAAAAAAGAAGTATTGGAAACCAATGAAACTAATGCTAATGAAGAATTAAAACAATTGAATAATTTATTTGGATTGATTTATTCATTACTTGAAGAAAATAAAAATTATAATAATGAAATTTAAAAAATTAGAAATATATTCCATAGATATAGAGATATAATAAAATATAAAAGTTGATTGAATTTATAAGCAATAAGTTTCTAATTGAATCTATGTGATATTTATCGATAATGATTCAATCACATTTGAAACCAACTTAAACTTAAACTATCCTAAACGGTTTTTAACTAAGCGGTGATTGTTTGATTTTGATAATGATACTCTTAACTTTTAAATAATTTATTTATACTGAGATATTTGTAACTATTAATACATTTGAAACCGTCTTAATATTAAATTTAAACATTTAGATTTTGATAATGATACATTTAATTCAAGTTTGTCCATTTTAACATTGATTTATACTAAGATATATATAAATATATAATAATACTTCATACTTAAAAGAAGTCAGAGGGAATGGCCATGCCAGACTTTCGAGTATAAATACCCGTTGGTGTATTAAACATATGTTTCAAAAACAATGAAGGTTTTACTCGAAACGTAGTAGATTGGCGATGTCATGATGTTGGTGTCTAGAGTATTACTATAAGAGATTCATATTATTTAGATTGTCAATTTACTTTAAAAAAGCGAATTTAAGCTACATATTTTTTAAATAAATCTTTATGAAGTTATTCATTCTTAAGCTTATTTGAGTCAACGATTTTTGTTAAATTAGAAAGTGGAAAATACTAATAAGGAGATGATGAATTAAAAATTCAAGATTTAACAAAATTAGCCACTACATCATTATGGTTTTACCAAAATTAAATGGATTAAATCTGATGAACTGATTCTTAATTTAATCTATTCAAGTATAAATATAAATTGATTTTTGAATGTTATATTGATGGGTTTTAGTTTTATTGAAACTTTTTGAGATTAAGCTAAATTATTAGTAATTCAACTCTAAATATATTTTAAATAATCAATTAATTGACTATCAAATTTTAAAGCATGAACTACAATTAACCCATTTGTTTTGAATCACTTTTTAGTACACTATCGATTAGAAATGAATCATTTCTGAATCATTCATCTTTCCACATCCCTCTAAATTCAATTATCAAAAATGTTCTACGTTGCATCATAAAAAGTTTTTATTATATTAGGTATAGTCAGTGATTGTATATGTATATCTATATTCCACATATATGACTTTCAACTACCAATTTTCTTATATTTTTTTTTTTCAATTTTTATCAAAAACATAAATATGTCATCATCATCATCATCTATTGAATCAATTGATATTATCAAAACCGATCCATCCAACTTCTTAAGTGATATAATAGGGTCATTGGTCATAGTGAAACTACACAATGGTATACAATATAAAGGTAATTTACAAAATATCGATGGTTATATGAATATAGTATTAGATCAATGTAATGAAATTATAAATTCAAAAATCACAAATGAATATAAAGATGTATTTATTAGAGGTAATAATGGTATGTAATTCAATCGTAACCATAAGAGCCAAATACTAACTAAAAACCAATAATAGTTTTATATATAAGTAAAGCATAAAAGAATCAATGATGATTTCCATTGATCAATCTATCAAGCTATGTATAATGTAATGTAATGATATATCAATTCTTATATAAACTATTTCTTTATCATTTCTAGTTAATTACCAATTCGGTTACCTTTTCAACGAATCAAATTTCATTAAACCTTTCTGTCGTGTCTAAATTGACAATTTAATCAATAGATTTAATTTTTCATCAATATGCGAAAATTTTAAATAAACGAATTTAGATTAAACAATTAAACTATTCTTATAATGTCATTTGTTATTAGAAGAAAATTATCAACTTTAATTCCACCAAAGATTGCATCAGCAAAAGTATGTTTGTAACCCAGAAAAATCAAAACCCGAATAGAGAATCAATTAAGAATGTGTCAACTTTTCCCATAGCAAATACAATCATCAAAACTTATTCAGATTCTCAATTCTCAATTCTCAATTAGTTTGTCTGTCTTTATACTAACTATATTGTTCTTTTTAGAATCTTGGTTCAAATCCAAATGCTAAAAGAATGGCAGAAGTTGTTTCATTTTATAAAAAATTACCACAAGGTCCATTACCAACTGCTAAAAAATCATTAAATCCAATTACAAGATATTGGGATAAATATTTAGGTGGTGAAAAAGGTTCTGGTAAACCATTACTTCATTTAGCTTTAGTTATTATGGCATTTGGTTATACATTAGAATATCAACATTTAAAACATGCTGAACATCATTAAACATGAAGAGAATTGGGTTTTTATAAATATATATATTTCTATATTGAAAAGGTTTCTTCTTTCTTGTCCCTTTTTTGCTGCTAAATTTATTCTATTTTTTCTCTCTTTTTTTCATAATCAACAAAAAAACATATTAATCATTAAGCCCTTTAATCAATTCAGATCCAATATCAATTATGGAAGGCAATGTTAGGAAGAATCTTCATCTACAACCTAATCTAATCCAACAACAACAACAATTGCATCTGCATCTGAATCATCATGATTCTTCTCAATCTAATAATCAACCTCCTCCTCAATATATTTCTCCTTCTTCATCAACATCTGGTCATCCAGCAACTCCAAGAATGTTAAGAAGTGTAAGTGGTACATTGAAAAGTAATGATCATATAAATAAATCAAATCATGAAAGTCCCAATTATACAAGTAAATCAACAACTGAAACTAAAAAAGATCAATTATTACCACCACCTTCATTACCTAAAACTCCTCAACAAAAGGGATCAACCAAGTCACATCAACAACAACAACCCCCACAACAACAACAATTTCATAGAAAATCAATTGGGGATTGGGATTTCATTAAAACAATTGGTGCAGGTTCAATGGGAAAAGTTAAATTAGCTCAACATAATTCAACTCATGAAATTTGTGCAGTTAAAATTATTCCAAGAGCTGCTAAATTATATCAAAGAGCTCATTTAAATGATCCATCACCTTTAAATCCCCAAGAAGCCGCACAAAGACATAAAGAATTTGAAAAAGAAGTTGCAAGAGATAAAAGAACAATTCGTGAAGGTGCATTAGGTAGATTATTATTTCATCCATATATATGTAGATTATATGAAATGGTTCCAATGACAAATCATTATTATATGTTATTTGAATATATTGAAGGTGGTCAAATGTTGGATTATATAGTTGCTCATGGTAGTTTAAAAGAACGTCATGCAAGAAAATTTGCTCGTGGTATTGCATCAGCATTAGATTATTGTCATTCAAATAATGTTGTACATCGAGATTTAAAAATTGAAAATATAATGATTAATGAAAAAGGTGATATAAAAATTATTGATTTTGGTTTATCAAATTTATATAATCCAAATAATTTATTAAAAACTTATTGTGGTTCTTTATATTTTGCTGCTCCTGAATTATTAAGTGCAAAACCTTATATTGGTCCAGAAGTTGATGTTTGGTCATTTGGTGTTGTATTATATGTTTTAGTTTGTGGTAAAGTTCCATTTGATGATCAAAGTGTATCAATTTTACATGAAAAAATTAAAAAGGGTAATGTTGAATATCCAAATTTCTTAAGTAAAGAATGTATATCATTATTATCAAGAATGTTAATTGTTGATCCAAATAAAAGAGCTACATTATATGAAATTTGTCAACATCCTTGGATGAATAAAAATTATGATTATAAAGTTTCAAATTATTTACCAAAAAGAATTCCATTAAAATTACCATTAGATTTAGATATTTTAAAAACTATATCACAATTTGATTTAGGTAATTTAAATTATATTAATGAAGAATTAACAAATATTTTAACAAGTGTTGAATATCAAATGAGTTGTGAAAATTGGTATAAAGTTGTTGAAGAAGAAGGTAGAGAATATGCTTCTGCAAATAATTGTCATATTTTACCTGATCCAACAGGAGGATTTCATCCTTTAATTTCAATTTATTATTTAGTTGATGAAATGAAGAAAAGAAAAAAATTAAAAGAAGAAGCTTTAAAAAATAAACAAGAATTTGCAACTAAAGTTTCTATTCAATCAAATATTCAACCAAAATTAATTGAAACACAATCACCACCAAAAACTTTAGATCCAAAACCTTCAACTCCAAAACCTTCAACTCCAAAACCTTCAACTCCTAAACCAGAATCAATTTCAATACCACAACAAGCACATACTGCAATTGAAAAAGATGAACCACCACAACAAGAACAAGAACAACAATCAACACCAATTATTAATTTACCACAACAAGAAATTGATGATAAACAAGGATTTAATTTAATGAGAAAATTATCAAAGAAAAAAGATGATAGATTATCACCAGATCCAATGGTTAGAAGAGGTGTATCAATGAAAGTTACCGCAAAGGAAAAACAAAAGACAAAACCACAACCACAACAACCCCAACAACCTCAACATCAAAGAACTTCATCAAATAAATTTCAAGGTTTCATACCTGTTGAATATTTACCACCATTACCAAATATTGATTCAAATAATCAATTAATTCCAAAACCAATACCAACACCAAGTAAAAAATTACATCCAACAGCAAGAGCAAAATCTGTTGGTGGTCATATTAGAAAAGATTCTTATGGTAGAATCAAATCTAATAGTCAAAATCAATTACCAAATGATCAAAATTCAGATGAAGTTGATGGATTTTTCGATGATATAAAATTAGAAGATGTTGATTATCAAGAAGTTCCTCAATTAACTGAATCTCAAATAATGGAACAATATAATAATGCAAAACCAAATTCAATGCCATCAATTGAACATTGTAAAACATTATTTTTAAAAGGATTTTTCAGTGTTCAAACAACTTCTTCAAAACCTTTACCTGTTATAAGATATAATATAATTCATGTATTATCAAGATTAGGTGTAAAATTTCATGAAGTTGAAGGTGGATTTATTTGTATACATACAAGATCAGTTAAAGATGATATAAATGAAAGTTTATCACCTCAATCACCTTCAACTCCAAATCATAAATCAAATAATTCAATAAATTCAAATTCATCACAACATAGAAGAAAATTTTCAATTGGTAATAATTTTTTAACACCTTATAGAAAAAAAAATGGTTCCCAAGTTTTAATGCCACCAAATACTCCTGCAACTGCAAAAGTTATATCATCTTATGAATATGAAGATGGAGATGAAGAAGAAGAAGAAGATGATGAACAATTTGAATTTGATGATTCTGCAGATTCTTTAGGTTATGTTGGTGGAAGTGATATGTTAATTTCATCAAAAATTGAACAAAGAGCAAGACATCAAAGATCAGCAAGTATTCAACTGAGTAAAAACCCATTAAAATTCGAGATCCACATTGTAAAAGTTCCATTGGTTGGATTACATGGTGTTCAATTTAAGAAATTATTAGGAAATACTTGGAATTATAAAACTCTTGCAGGTCAAATATTGAATGAAATGAATTTATAATGAATTAATATTTTTTTTTTTTTTTTTTTTTTTTTTCTTTAATTTGCGTGCGACACTTCGAAAATAAAAATAAATCATCAACAAAAATTAACCATCAAAATTTAAAATTAGATTTAATTTAGATTATAAATACAAATTATGGGTCAAATTCTTTCACAACCCGTTACAGAAAAACATTCTGAAGATGGTAAGGATGAATATCTAGCTTATGGTTTATCCTGTATGCAAGGTTGGAGAATTAATATGGAAGATTCACATGCAACAATTTTAAATTTAGCAGATTCAAATGATTCACATATTGCATTTTTTGGTGTATATGATGGTCATGGAGGTGAAAAAGCTGCAATCTTTACAGGAGAACATTTACATGAACTAATCAAACAAAATAAACGATTTCAATCAAAAGATTATATAAATGCATTAAAACAAGGATTTTTATCTTGTGATGAAGCTATATTAAATGATTTTTTTATGAAAGATGATGAAAGTGGATGTGCAGCAACTTCGATAATAATAACTCCAAATCAATTAATTTGTGGTAATGCAGGTGATTCAAGAACTATAATGTCAATTAATGGTTTTGCAAAAAATTTATCATATGATCATAAACCAAGTAATGAAGGTGAAAAAGCTAGAATTTGTGCTGCTGGTGGTTATGTTGATATGGGTAGAGTTAATGGTAATTTAGCTTTATCAAGAGGTATTGGAGATTTTGATTTTAAAAAAAATATAGATTTACCTGCTGAAGAACAAATTGTAACATGTTATCCTGATGTTATACAACATGATATAGATTTTGAATCTGATGAATTTGTTGTATTAGCTTGTGATGGTATTTGGGATTGTTTAACTTCACAGAAATGTATTGAATGTATTAGAAGAGGTATATATGAAAAAAAATCATTAACTTTAATATCGGAAGAAATAATGGAATTATGTTGTGCTCCAACTTCTGATGGTTCTGGAATTGGTTGTGATAATATGTCAATTATAATTGTTGCTTTATTAGATTATAAAAATAATGAATCATTAGATGATTGGTATGAAAAAATTATTAAAAGAATTGATAACCAAAAAAATACTGGTTCTATTTCAAAACCTTTTAATGAATTATATAAAGAAATGTATGGTGAATATTATGAAATAGGTCAACATGGTGGTAATAATGAAAAAAATTCTTCTTCATCAGGTTTAGGTATGGCTAATGGTAATAATTCTATTTTTAATAGAAATTATGAAGATGAAAAAGATGATGATAATGAGGAAACTAATGATGAAGATTCAGGTTTAAATTCAGGTGCTATTTCTTTACAAAAATTATTAGCTTCAAATGCTATAACTAATGAAAATGGAGTAATATATTTAGATACTTCAAGTGCTCAATCTTTATTAGCTCATTTTGGTGTATCGGAACCAAGTCATCATGAAACTACAGAAAATGATGAAGAAGAAGAAAAAATTGAAGAAATTGATGAAGAAAAAAATTAATATTTAGATGATTTTAATGTATGATTGATTTTTGAAAAAGTTTCTAAATTGGATTAGTTTGATAAATTTTTTTACCATCCTTGGTTGTAATTTTATAATTATCAAAAAAATCAATTAATGATCTTGAAATTTCAGGAACATTAAATGGTACCATATGAGATGCATTCCAAACATTAACAAAAGTTAAATTTCTATCTTGTAAAACATAACCAGCATTTTCATCACCAAAATACCAAGGATTATGAGTTTGATTTGAGAATCCTTGACCTCCATTCCATTTTAATTTATTTAAATATGATAAAACACCATTTGTATTACAAATAATATCTAAATCACCATTATAAAAAATAATTGGAATTGATTCCAAAATTGATGGTAATAAGTAATAAGAAGGTTTTAAATCTTCATAAAATTCTTTCATTGTTATACATTCTTGCCATTTTTTTGGTTTATTTAAATTTAATCTAATTTGAACTTTTTGTTGATTTAAATATTTTGTTGTTTCAGGTAAATAATTTTGTGGCCAATTTGAACCACAAGCAGGCCAACTATCTTTAATTTTATAATCATAAACATTTAAACATTGTTGATTTTTTGGAGCTTTTTTATCCAATGTTGATTCTAATAAATTATTTAACATATTTGTACAATTACCATTATAATAATATTCATCGGATATTTCATTTGATTCTAATTCTTTTAATTCAGATTCACAATATTTTTGTGATTCAATTAAATAATCCCAATATTGATTTGTATTATTGACCAATTTTCTATCAATAAAATATGATAATAATTTTGAATCTTGTTGTGCTGGATTTACATAACCATTACCAATCATTAAACCTTTCAAATTATAATTAGATTGGGTTAAAATTGCATTTGCAACATAAGGAATATATTGACCAGCATAACTTTCACCAGCTAAATATAAATCATTACTGAGTTCCTCAGGAAATAATTCAAAATATAATTTTAAAAATTTTAAATATGACGCTTGAATACTAATTTCATCAAATGGGACATCATTATCATTTAATGTACTTAATCCAACACCACCTGGTTGATCAACATAAACCATATTTGATTTTTTATGCCATGAACCATTATTTAAAATTAAATTTAAATCATGATCAACTCTAAATGGACCATTTTCTAATAACATACCATCCATTGATGAACATCCAGGACCACCATTAAACCAAAATATAGTTTTATTATTCAATTTATTTGGATTTTCAACTTTCCAAAAAAAATAATCAGTATCATTATTTGAAAATAATTCCAATTGACCTGAATACATAGTAGGAACATCTTTTTTGGCAATGTTTTTTAAACCAGGTAAACCTTTAACTAAAAAATCATCTTTTGATAATTTTTGATTAGTAGGGGTAGCAAAAACTACAATTGAAAAATAAAATAAGAAAAATTGAAGAATCATTGGGAATTGGAGATTTTAATTTAATTGTCGGAATTTCATTGATTATTTATATTATTTATGTTGATGCCGTATCATGAAGAATCATAACCAACTCGGATTATTTAACTTGTGGAAAATTAAATTTTTCTCCTGAAATTAAGCAAATTAAATTAATAACCGTTTAAGTCAATTTGAATAAACGAAGTCGTAATTTAGAAACATTTCTTGGCATAAACTTTGAATCAAATCAATGGTATAAGTTATTTTTGGAAATTTTGTTATCGCATGAGGAAATTAGATAAGAATTAATGCAGTGAATTGATAACAATAGAAATATGCTCATAAAAATGCCGCTTAATTGTAAGAATTCAAAATCAATAGAATTCTATGATAATTTCTGAATCAGAATTTCAGATGAGTCATCCATTTCATAGTACAATCTACATCGTTTCAGGCTTCCATCTTGGGGTTGGAAATTGGTTCCTTTTTGGTGTCAAAGTTGGTCAATTCTTACATAAGCATTTAATTTTTTCATCAATGTGCGAAAGTTGAATCAAAACAAAGACAATTAGTAGTTATGGGGCTGCATCTTTTAAATCAACTTAAGATCACCAATAATCATATATACTCCAACATTGAACCAACAGATCTAAATAAACGAAGTTATAGAATAAAACCAGTCAATGAATACAACCTAAGAAAATTAATAAATAAAACAAAAGATCAAATTGATTCCAATGATGAACAAAATCAATTTATAATTACCATAAAATATAATAAGAACAAACTACCCAATAAAGAAAAAGAATTACCTTATAAAGGTATATTAAAATATCCTGATTGTATTATAAATGATACAGATCCAACAAAACAAGATCGTAAAAAATTTGATTTATTACAAAAAAATGGTTTAATTTTACGAGATCAAAGTCAAGAATCAATAGCTTCAACATCAAATAAATCAAAGATAAATCGAATAGTTTTCCGAAATTATGAAATTAATACTTGGTATATAGCACCATATCCTGAAGAATATTCTCAATGTGAAGTATTATATATATGTGAATATTGTTTAAAATATATGAATAGTCCAATATCATATAAACGACATCAATTAAAAAATTGTAATTTTTCAAATAATCATCCACCAGGTATTGAAATTTATAAAGATTCAATCAATAATATATCAATTTGGGAAGTTGATGGTAGAAAAAATATAAATTATTGTCAAAATTTATGTTTATTAGCAAAATTATTCTTGAATTCAAAAACTTTATATTATGATGTTGAACCATTTATATTTTATATACTTTGTGAAATTGATTTAAAAAATTCAAATAATTATCATTTTGTTGGTTATTTTTCAAAAGAAAAATTAAATAATTCAGATTATAATGTTTCATGTATTTTAACATTACCAATTTATCAAAGAAAAGGTTATGGGAATTTATTAATTGATTTTAGTTATTTATTAAGTAAAAATGAATTTAAATTTGGTACACCAGAAAAACCATTAAGTGATTTAGGTTTATTAAGTTATAAAAATTATTGGAGAATTACAATTGCTTATAAATTAAGACAACTTCATGAAAAATACTCAGAGTTACAATTTTTATCAATTGAAATTTTATGTAAATTAACTGGAATGATTCCATCCGATGTTATAGTTGGTTTAGAACAATTAAATTCATTTATAAAGAACCCTATAACAAATAAATATGCAATTTCAATTAATTTAAATAAAATTAATAAAGAAATTTTAAAATGGGAAAATAAAAATTATGTTAAATTAATTTATTCAAATTTATTATGGAAACCAATGATTTTTGGTCCAAGTGGTGGTATAAATTCTGCTCCTTTAAAATCAAATGTTATAAATAATATTTCATTAATTTCAGACTTTTTAAAAGATGATATAAATAATCCTTATACTTTTGAAGAAGAAGCTTTTAAAGAAATTGAAATGTTTAATGAAATGAAGGAAAATGTAAATGAAAGTATAAATGAATATGTTGTTTGTTATCCTGGAATACCAACAAGAACACCTGAAAGGAAACCCATAGATTATGATGAAAGGAAACTAGATTATGATGATGATGTAATTTTAGAAGTTTTAGATGAAAGGAAAAGATCTTCACCATTAATAAGGAAAACAATTAATGTTTTAGAAAATGATAATACTAGACGAGGACGTGGTAGACCAAAAGGTACATTTAAAATTTAATCAAACAATTTACATGAATTTTCATAAATTGTATCTATAAATTTTTCTATTTCTAATTCATTTGTTATATTATGTAATTTACATAAAATTTCTGCAATTGAACCAACATTAACCGGTTCATTTCTAGATTTAATCATTGGTGATTCATATTTATTAAATTGATCAGGTTTAACTGAAACAAATGGTAAAAAATTCTTTGTCAACTTTAAAGATTCAATGGTGGGATAAAATTTATTTGGATAAGGTGTTATAAATTTATAACTAAAATGTGATTTTCTAACTTCACACCATGGAGAATCAGTTTCAATTAATAATTTATCTATTGGAATTTTACTTGCAACTTTACAATTTTCTTCTGTTTTCAATGAGCAACCATTTATACTGATATAAAAACCTAAACCCAACAACTCTTCCAATTCCTCTTCGGTACCTGTAAATGAATGAACAACCCCTTTTGAAATGATTCCCTTTTCAATATATGGTATTAAAATATTTATAAAATCATCACAACATGATCTCATATGAAGAAATAATGGTAATTTTTTCAGTAAATTCTTATATAAGTCCAATTGTTTTATAAACATTTCAATTTGTTGTTGTTTATTTGAATAATGTAATCTATCATAATCTAAACCAATTTCACCAAATGCTTTAATAATATTTTGTGATATACCATCTTCAATAATGTCTAAAAGGATTTTCAATTTTTCATCAACATTATCTAATTCAAATCCTGAATCTGTTTTCTTGTAGAATTCATCAGATACAGAACATGGATGTACACCTGCTGTTGATTTAAAATGATTTGGATATTGTAAAACTAAATTAAAATGTTCTTTACTTTCTTTTATAGTTGAAGCTGTTATTAACATTTTATTTACATTGAATAAATGTGCACGTTGTATAATTGAAGGTATATCATTTGAATGTTTCTTGGTTCCATGATAAATACCTTGAAACATTGAATCTGAAAAATTTACACCAATATCATAATATCTTGGTTTCCACATCACAAAAAAAAACAATGAATATTGATCGAATTTTATCAATTGAAGAAAATCAAATTAATAGAAATAAAGAAATTGATAGAATTTTGAATTGTTTTAAATATGATTATTTTCAAATTCTTGAAATTGATCCAAGAAACTTTGATTCATCAATTATTAAAAAAATTTATAGAAAGAAATCTTTATTAATTCATCCTGATAAATCTGATAATCCATTAGCATCAACTGCTTTTGATTTATTGAAAAAAGCAGAAAATGTAGTATCTGGTGAAGATACAGAAAAGCAAAGACTACTCAGTATCTATGATATAGCAACCCAAAATGAATCTGATCTAAAAATTATTCAACAAAAAGTAAAATCAATAATTGAAGATGAATTAGATCATCAACAAATTGAAAAATTATTTCATCAACAAAAAGAAATTGAGAAAAGTAAACTTTCTGAAAAGATTAAACTTGAAAAACAATTACAAAAACAATTCGACTCCAAATGGGAAGATGAAAGAGATTTAAGAGTTTCAAATTGGCGACAATATAATTCAAAAATTGAAAAAAAGAGAAAGAAAAAAAAACTGAAACTTTTAGCATGATAATTTATTTATCAATTGGTTTAATTTCATTCTTAACTGGGTACTACCTTAATAAGTATCTTGAATCAGAAACCTATATAAATTCAACTTCCCTTAATGATGTTTCTGGTGAAGTTAGAATGAGTTTGGTGGTTCGACAAGATTTAAAAATGACAAAAGGTAAAGTTGCAGCTCAATGTTCTCATGCTACAATAGCATTATATAAAAAAATCACATCATCAAATTTAGAATCTTATAATCCAGATATGGTTAATCGATGGGAATCTAATGGTCAAGCAAAAATTACTTTACAATGTCCAAATGAAGAAGAAATGGATATATTATTTGCAAAAGCTATAAGTTTA
This sequence comes from Insectozyma morakotiae, assembly GCA_030564645.1. Lineage (NCBI taxonomy): Eukaryota > Fungi > Ascomycota > Pichiomycetes > Serinales > Debaryomycetaceae > Insectozyma > Insectozyma morakotiae. The sequence goes on from JAKTYD010000005.1 coordinate 90,946, forward strand.
GGTATAAATTGTTATATTGTTCATGATGCAGGTAGAACCCAAATTGCTTCTGGTCTGGCTACAGTATTAGGTTTAGGACCAGCACCAAAGAAAATATTAGATCAAGTTACTGGTGAATTGAAATTATATTAATCATCTTTTCTTTGATAACGGATTTATTGCTGAACTTGCTCTTCTTTTCTTTTTTTGATTTGGGAACTCATCATCATCATCAACTTCAATTAAAACTTCTTCATCATCACTATCATATACTTCATCATCATCATATAAATCATCAACATCCAATCCAATTGAAGATTGTCTATTTCTTTTAAATTCTTTTCGATGACCATTTTTTAATTTTTCAAGATGATCAATTCTTTTCCAAATTTCACCTTCTGTTCTTTGTGGTAATAAAATAGATAATTCTGCAAATGATAACTCTCTATTTCTTCGATTAATTAATAATTCATCTTCTTCCATTGTCCAAGGAATATCTAATGGTGGTGGATTTGGTGTACCTTGTTTTTTCTTTGTTGTTGGTTGTGAAGGTAAATTTCTTCGTATTTTATTTAATTTTTTATTATTTGCATCAATTTTTTCTTTATCAATTTTTAATGGTATTTCATCTGAATTATGAGGTATTACAACCGATCCTGATCTTGAATAATACCCTGGATTACTAACAACACTTGAATTTCTTAAACTTGAAACAGTTGTTTGTTGAACTGGTCCACTTATACTAGATTGTCTTGAAGGTGGATCACCAAATAAAACTGGTAAATGAGTTAATGTATTATTACCATGATGGGGTATATTCATTGATTTTGATGGTAATGAACTTACTGAAGCTCTTGCTAATGATGATATAGAATTTCGATCATCATGTATTTGTATAATTGAATTATTTCTTAATGCTGCAGTAATTGGATGATGTGAAGTTGAATTTCTTGGTGTTAAAGCAGATGGAGTTTCTGGATGTGATCGATTATGAGGTAGATTCATAGTTGGATCTACTGATACTTCTGCATAATAACCTCCAGATGAAGTATCAGGTATAACAGGATGTGGTTCTGATGATGTTTCTGATTTTGGTGATTCTGGTTTTGGACTTGAAATTTTGGGAGTTGGTGTTGAAATATAAGAAGGTGAATTAGATAATGCATTTAATCCAGCTAATGCTGTTGAAATATTATTATCAAATCCATGAAATGTACCATTTGACATTGGATTGTAGTTGAATTCTTTTGGTGGGGTCGTAACCTTTTTCTTTTTATTAATCATATTTGGATTTTGTTTAAATTGAGAACCTAAAGCAGCTGCTGATTTTGGTGGATTCTTTAAATTACCTGATTTTAATCTTCTCCATCTAAATTGACAAGCATTTGGTGTACGATTATTAAAATTTGATGCAATTTCTTTCCAACCTAATTTTTGATTATCTTTTAGGTGCATTAGTAAGATGTCATCTTCTGCATCCCAAGAGGTTGGTGTTCTTGATGGTTTTACAATTGGTTCTGGTTCTGATTCACTCATGATGATCATCGGCTGGTGGTTCGTCGAATTTATAAATTTATCTTATATACAGGTACACTATATAGAACCAACTTTTTTAGACCAAATTTGTTCAGCTTCAACTATAGTATTATTATTAGCTTTCATTTTATTCATAGTTTCAATGTACTCCTCATATTCATCTGAATCAAACACAATACCACCACCAGCTTGTAAATAAGCAATTCCATTTTTATAAACCATTGTTCTTAATGCAATACAAGTATCCATAGTTTTACCATCATAACCCCAATGACCAACAGCACCAGCATATATTCCTCTTTTCTCTTTTTCTAATTCACCAATCAATTCCATTGCTTTAACTTTTGGTGCACCACTAACTGTACCAGCTGGGAAAATTGATTTAAATGCATCAAATCTTGTTTTATCATTTCTTAATATTCCACTAACTTCAGAAACCAAATGCATAACGTGTGAAAATCTTTGAATTGTTAATAATTTATCAACATTTGTTGTTTCTGGTTTACAAACACGATTTATATCATTTCTTGCTAAATCAACCAACATTATATGTTCTGCTCTATCTTTAAGGGATTGACGTAAAATATCAGCATTTTTTTCATCTTCTTCCTTTGTTTTACCTCTTGGCATTGTACCAGCAATTGGATGAGTAACAATTTTATTTTCATTACTTGATGAAACTAATAATTCTGGTGATGCACCAATGATTTGAAAATCAATTAAATCAATATAAAATAAATATGGACTTGGATTAACTGTTCTTAAATGCTTATATATATTGAAAGGATGTAATGAAGTTGGTCTTGCAACTCTTTGTGATGGGACAGCTTGGATTATATCACCTTTAAGAATATGTTTTTTCAATGTTGAAACGTGTGATTCATAACCTTCTTGACCAATATTTGAAGTAAATGTTTGATTTAACTTAATAGGTTGTTGAATTGGTAATTCATAATCGTCGTTTAACAAAATTGATTCAATTTCATTAATCTTTTGAATACCGACCTTATAATTTTCCTCTAGATTATCTTTATTTATATTATAAATTATTTGAAATCTTTGATAAACATGATCAAATGCAATAACTAAATCACAAAACATAAATACTGCTTCTGGTAATTGTAATACATCCTTTAAGTTTCTTGAAGTTTTTGGTTCAAAATATTTTATACAATCATAAGATATATAACCAATTGCACCACCACTAAATCTTGGTAAATTTGATAAATTTGCTTGTTTAAAATTTTTCAATTCAGATTCTAAAATTGGTAATGGATCTTGATCGGTAGTTTTGATAATCTTTGTTGGATTAATACCAATGAAAGAATATCTATCAACGGTATCACCTTTAATTGAACTTTCAAAAAGAAAATTTGGTGATCTATTTGGATTATTTAATTTTGATAATTTTAAATAAGCTTGATGAATAGTGATATCATTATTTGGAACATATTTATAAATTGGATAAACATTTGAATCATCAGATAATTTTAGTAATGTTTCTAAACTTGGTTGAATTTGATTATTTGTAAACATTTTAATGAGTAATTTTTTTCCAATGTTTGAAAATTTGAATAAATTGACTCCAACAATCCTAGCTAATCAACAAACAGATGAATTAGATTCTTTAAGAACTTCGTATAACTATATCTATGTTTGTAATTGGTTATTCCATTTTAAATCTTATTTAAAAATTCAAAATATATTTGATATTGATTTATTTGAATTGGAATTATTAGGTATTCATCCATCAACTGATTTATTAGAGAAATTAAAAACAAATTTATCAAATTATTTTAGATTGGATTCTATTGAACAAGCTTATAATTCATTAAAACAAGATGAAATTGGTAATTTTGATTCATTATCAATTCAAGAAAAAATTGATGTAATTTATAAGTTATTATTTATAATTTCAAAATATTCAAAATTTAGAAATTGGATTGAATCAATTGGATTGGATTTAAGATTTGAACCAATTGTTGATGAATATTATTTGTTATTTGATAATAGATTATTTAAGAGAACAATTACCTATAATTCAATTGAGATTCCAAAAAAGAGATCAACAACTACTGAAATTCCAGAATCAAAATTTGATATTAAAAGTGTTAAATTTGAATTAATTTTTAAAAATGTTTATGAATGTGATGAATTTATGCAAAGTATAAAAAAATCAAATAGACCTCTATATAATGCATTGAATAAACTGATTGATTATATAATAGAAAATGAAATTAAGAAAAGGAAATGGTTAATTTCAAAGAATAAAGAATCTCAAATATCGTCATTATTAGCTACAAGGAAAAGATCAAGTAGATTAGAAGCAAGAGATGCAAAGAAAAAAGCTGAAGAACAGTTATTACGCTTACAAGAAGAAGATGATATAAAATTTGCTAGTGAAAGAAGATTTGAAAGAAGATTAAGACTGAAGGAATAACTCTAGATTTATTAATATAAAATTTTTCAAATTACTCATGTTCGCGTCTACTCCTAATCCACCATATTATATGGTTTCATTCACTTCAAGAACCAATATTGGAATTGAACAAGAGTATGAACAAATCGCTGATCGAATGGTTGAATTAGCTATTCAACAAGATGGATACCTTGGACATGAAAGTGCACGAGATTCAACAAGATTTGGTATTACAATTAGTTATTGGAAAGATAGAATTAGCATCTTAAATTGGAAAAAAAATTATGAACATCAATTAGCTCAAGAATTAGGTAAAACCAAATACTATTCCCATTTTGAAACAAGAATTGCAAAAGTTGAAAAAGCTTATAGTATGTAATCATACAATATATGTTTGTCCCCTACTAAATGGTTGAAATCTACCTTGAACATGAAAGTATTCAATCAATAGAATCAACATCAAAATTTTATTCCATTGCAAGAGTTGAAAAGCTTATCATAATCATACATTCTATATATCATTATCGTAATCTATTTTGGTCCCCAGATTCCACTACTAAAAGGTTGAAATCTAGAATTAATTTCATTGTTTATTGGTGTTTGAGGTTGTGAACCATTGAAAAATTGTTGTGGTGGATGAGGTGAAGCTGATACAAAATTTGGAGCAGCTCTAACATCAACATAAGATCTATTACTATTTGATCTTAATAAAGCTGCATTTGTCTTTTGTGGTGGTGGTATTGGTTGTGGTGGTGGTTGTTGAATAAACATTAATGGTGGTGGTTCTTGTAATTGTGGTTGAGATTGTGATCTTAATAATGGAGGAATTTGTTGTGGTTGATTTTGAGGTTGAGTAATTTTTCTTCTAATAATTATCAAATTATTACCATTATCAAATAATTCTGATAAATTTAAATATTGACATAATAAAGTTATTGCTTTTCTTTGATATAAATTTAAATTTGGTGAAATTGCAATTTCAAAAATTGATTTACTAATATCATCTCTATAAAGAATTAATTGAGTATATAATTCTAAAATTTCAATATCATTAAAATTTAATTCCATTGGTGGTTGATTAAATGATGAATTATTAAATGGTAAATTTAAAAATAATCTTTCAGTTGTTTGTGATGGTGTTGCACCTGTAACACTTAAATTTTTTGTTGCTGCTGTTGTTGAAGCTTGTGATAATAATGAAGCTAAACTTGCATTTGAATTAGATCTATGTTGTTCTTCTAATTGACCTCTTTTCTCTCTTTTTTCTCTTTCAATTCTTTCTCTTTCTTGTAATGGTAACATTTTTTTATATTCAACTCTCAATTTTCTACCACCAATTTCTCGACCATTTAATTGATTCACTACTAATGAAGTTTCATCGGTTGATGTAAAATTGGCAAATGCTAATCCACGAAATACTCCATTATCAAAATGATAATTAAATGCATAAGGTAAAGGTAAATTTAATTTTGTCATAACATCTAATAATTGTTCTTTTTTTATAGCAAAGGGAATATTTTTTATTACAATTGCCGTTGGAATTAATTCATCATCGTCATTATCATCAGTTTCGTTATCATCAGTTTCTAAAGTTTGTTGTTGTTGCTGTTCGACCCACGGTCCAACATTTGAATTTGGATACCAAGTTCGATTTAATCTTTGATTATTTAACCTTGGAGTATTATTACTACTCGAATTAGAATTATTATTAAACCCCAGCGTCGAACTCAAACTGGATAATGAAGGACGACGTTGTAAATCCATTTGATTTGGAGTTATTGATAAATTTCTAAAATCCATAATTAAACCACTGAAATTTCGCCCAAATAAAAGTTTTTTGTAATGAGTAAATGCACGACTGATTGAACAAAAATTATACACGTAGACAAAAATAATACAACAAAATGGTATGTAAGAAGAAACAATCAAAGAGAATTACTAACGATTAGTCCGCACCTGGTGGTTTAAGAAGTGCAGTTAAGAGAAAGTCTACTGCTGATAAGAAAGCACAAACATCAAATGCAACTCCATTATCAACAAGATCTGCTGGTGCTGGTGGTAGTTCATCAACAATGATGAAATTATTTACTGATGAAGCTCAAGGTTTAAGAGTTGACCCATTGGTTGTTTTATTTTTAGCTGTTGGATTCATCTTTTCAGTCATCATTTTACATGTATTTGCAAAAATTACCGGTAAATTTACATAATTAATATATTTACAACTGATTCTAAATCATCTTTATGTACATAATGTTTTCCGTCCTCAATTTTCCATCTATACCTTGGATCATGCTTATTGGTTGGTACCCTAGTTTCAATTTCACAAATTGGAAATAATTTCCCAAGTATTATAATCATTGGTATACCAAGGGTATTTGACATTTTAATTTTTTTACTAAAATTTTCTTTTCTATCATCTAATCTGTAATCTATGGACAATGTTTTACAGAAATCTGTAAAATCTTGATTACCAGCAGGGATTATTGTTGCATTCCATGGTGATATAGATGATGGCCAAATTAAACCTTTATCATCACGATTAATTTCTGCAATAGCTGCAATTATTCTACTTATACCAATACCATAACAACCCATCATAGATTCTAATCCCATTGGTTTTGAATATTTATCTGCAAGGTAAAAAGTATGACCAACTTCAATTGCAGGAAATGATTTTAATTTCCCAGATTCACATTCAAAACATGTTTCTCCTTCTTTTGCTAAAACAATTGGAATATCAGTAAGGGTTGTAATAAAGGATCGATTCACAAATTCAATTGGGAAATCTGGAAAGTTCGATCTAGAATTCAATCTTGAATCCATGATTCTTAATATTTGTTTATCTTTGAATTTTGAAAGGTCTGTAATTTCAATTAAATCATCAGGGAATTCAGATTTTATAAATTTTGGTTCAAGTGTTCGATTCTTTGGATAATATGCACAGATAAGAACAGTTTCTGAATTGTTGGTGAAGTATCTAACATCCACATCATATTCAGTTTCCGATGTTGATAATGTTTTTTCAATATTTGATACATTCCCACATGAATCACATTTGAATATCAAATCTTCACCTGTTTTGTCTATGTAATGCCACTCATGACTTAAACTTCCACCTATATCACCGGAATCTGCATTTGCTTTTATATATGGGACTCCTAATTCTTTGAATATCTTATGATATGCTTCAACCACTGATTCATACGATTTCATTGCAGATTCTTCATCCACATCAAATGAATATCCATCATTCATTAAGAATTCCTTACCTCTTAATAGCCCACCTCTTGGTCTTTTTTCATTTCTAAATTTCGGATTAATCTGATATAAAAAAATTGGAAATTCTTTAAAACTTTTTAGGTTTTTCATCACATAATCAGTAACTTGTTCTTCACTTGTTGGAACTAATAATTTATCACCTAATTTAAATAACTCAGTATTCTCCCATCTACCTGTTTTCTCCCATAATTTTTTTTGTGATATCAATGATAATTTAATTTCTTCTCCACCAATTGAATTCAAATGTTTACGAATTATATTTGAAATTTTATTTTCAATCAATAATCCAATAGACCAATTTACAAATCCAGAAGATGGATATGAAACTATATTAAGCCTAGATAGAAGTTCATGTGTAGGAATCTTTACATTTTTTACTTCATTATAGAATTTTGGTACTCGTTTCAACATTTTTTCGTGTATTAAAATAAATCTTTTACTTTACTTTTAAAATCATTGTAAACATCATCACCATATAATTTTAAATTTTCCAAAGATGAATGTGCATCATTTTTAGCTCTTTGTAATTTTTCATGTCTATTTGGATCATTTCTTAATTGTCTTGATAACTCTTCAAATTTATCTTTTGCTTCTTCATATGATTTAATAGCTCTATCTTTTTCTATTAAATATCTATTATTAATTGAATCTTTGGTTGAATTCCATGATTTTTCAACATCATTTTTGGTTGATTCATATTGTTTATTTAAATTATTTGAAGCTTCATTGACTTTTTCTGATGACCATTGAGATAATTCATTTGCTTTTGTTTCAGCTTCATCAGCTTTTTTGGAACCCCAGTTAAACCATGATTTTTTAGTTTTTTCAGCTTCTTTACTTGCTTCATCAGCTTTTTGAGAACCCCATTTTGACCATTCTTGTTTTTGTTTTTCTAATTCAGTTGATGCTTCATCAACTTTTTTTGAACTCCAATTTGATAATTCATTTTTCTTAGCTTCTGCTTGATCAGCTTTTTCTGATGTCCAATTTGATAATTGATTTTTTTTGGCTTCTGCTTCTTTACTTGCTTCATCAGCTTTTTTGGAACCCCATGAAGACCATTGATTTTTCTTTGCTTCTGCATCAGCTTGTGCTTGATCTAATTTTTTGGATCCCCATGATGACCATTCATTTTTCTTTGCTTCTGCATCAGCTTGTGCTTTATCTAATGATTTTGACCATTCATTCTTCTTTGCTTCTGCATCATCTTTTAATTGATCAGCTTTTTTAGAACCCCATGATGACCATTCATTTTTCTTTGCTTCTGCATCAGCTTGAGCTTGATCTACTTTTTTAGAACCCCATGATGACCATTCATTTTTCTTTTCTTCTACTTTATCTTTCTTTCCAAATAATCCTCCAAAGATTGGTTTTTCCTTAACTTCATCCAATTCACCCATTGATGAATATGGAGTTTTTTCAGTTTCAAATTTTCCTTCACCTAAACAATTGATAAAATCAATATATCTTTGAACAGATTTTTTAAGTACACTTTTTTCATCATTTGGTGTTATATTATCTTTTGCAAAATATTTATGTTCAGCTTTATCTTCTTTAAAATTTTTATATAAATTTGATTCTTTAAAATCTTTAGTTAATGATTCTTTTTTATCTTGTAATGTTTTTTTACCTTGTTCAATTTTATCAGTTAATTTTGAGTTGATCTTATTTGAATCTTTATCTAATTGATTTGTTTGATAAGCTAATTGTTCATGTTGTTTTCTTGGTAAGATTGGTTGAACAAATTGATCATAATAATATACACCACCAACAATTGCAGCAGTTCCTAAAAGATATTTACCAGTTGACATATTGAAAATAATTGTTTTATTCACAAGGATTAATTGAGTTTATATAATAATTTATGTTGAATAAAATGAATGATTTATGTTTGCTATTTATATAGAAAAATTTAAATAGCAAATAAGGGGTTGCTTAATTAATATTAATTGCACAAAATATTCACACAAGAGAAAGTTTTTTGCTATGATTTATTCGGTAGAGTATATTGCTATATACCTCGAAGGTTGTCACTTGAGTATGTTTCAGTTGAGTTATGGTTATTCGTTATTGGGTTAACCCCACGTTGAATAATATACAGTATGAAAATATATTTGTTCTCGAAGCAATTAAATTTGCTGCAAAATATTGCAACCAATTGTAATACGACATTTGAATTGGTCTCAATTTTGAATATGAGTATATTGAAGATTAAATTGTTAGACAATGACCATCGGAGTTATTCAACAAACATCAACTTATTTTACTATATTATGAATTTCTTCTTGGATTCATATTTCAATTGTGGCATTTCAAGCATATGATCCATTTTTCCGTATACTATAATTTTGTCGCAAAAGTTCTCGAAACTCGAATCAAAGTAGGTATTTGACTCTCAAGAAGTAATATAATAACGGTTAATCTTGTCAATAAATATTATGATTTGTTTCTACTCTCACTTTTCTCATTTTACCTGATTTGAGGTTTTTTAACATAAAAGTGACAAAAAAGAAAATTGTGGATTAATTATACTAAATCATCCTCATATCAATCTTAAGTCTCACACATCGTTGAATTAATTCATTTAGTATGAACTTTGACAAAAATAAATGCCTCAAAGGTAAGATCCGATGAAAGTCAAATACAATTGATGCAAAAAATTAAAAAAATAATGAAGGATGCGAGATTCGAACTCGCGCGGATAACAATCCAACAGATCTTAAGTCTGTCACCTTAACCAACTCGGTCAACCCTCCAGGCCAAATCATCTGATTCGATGCAAAAATTAGAGCACGGGGTTGGGTCCATCTGATTTTGAAATCCAAATTAGGGAAAGCGGCATAAACAAACTCCATACCGAAATGTTCGAAATGCTTTCGATCATTATTAATCAAGGTCTGTTTAAAAGTAATGGCTGTAAATGGTTTATTAAGAGATAAGGTACATTATGTAGAATTCTGTATAAAATTATTCTCGAAGATCAGTTTTACAATTGAACATTCTATCCGTAAAGTACGGATCAAATGGCATTTTCAGACAATAGCATAAGGTCTTTGATTCAGGAAAAATAATGTTGATTTGAACAAACAAGCTTGATGACTTAGATTCTTGACAAAATACTAATATGGGTAGTTTTAAACTCATTTGAAATCATCGACTTCACATTCGAACTTTAATTACCTACATGTAGAGGATTGATGATCTCAAAACTTCAAGGTAACTCTATTCAGGCAATGATGATGTTTCACAAAACGATCAGTCTTTGAGTTAGGCAGTTCATTGGATTCATTATAATGTAAAAACAAGCTTATTTCGCAAGAGATTTACAGATTGACATCTTACGGGGTTCGTTAAACTAGAATAGAATCAATTTAATAAATCTAATTTATATTTGAAATACTAAATAAAGAATTGAATAAATAAATAAATAAACTCATAAATCATAACAAACTCATCACCAACTTAATTTAAATCAATAATACTTAAGTTTCTAGTACTTATTAATCTATCATCCTCTTCTAATTCATCTTCATCATCTTCAATGACTTTCAATGGAGTTGCTTTATTATGATCACCCATTTCTGGTTTTTTATTTGAAGTTGTAAAAACACCCGCCAATTTTTTTGCATTTAATTTTGGTGATGAAACTGGTGAAATATTTGGTATAATAAATGGTTCAGATACTTCTGAAGATAATGTTAAAAATTGTTGTTGTTCAAACATGGTATAATAAAAAATAATTTAGTTGATTAAAAAATAATGGAAATTTTGGTTGTATTTATATTATAATATTATGCTGTGGAAGTTAATCCCCATGATTTGTAAGAACCGTTTATATGGAGTCATAATAAAGTCCGAAGGATGATTCAATTTTTTTTTTTCTTATCTATGAAATTAGCTCGGTTAAGAAAAATAGGGGTGACGTATTTATACTATATCCACCGGTTAATACAAATTCAAAAAGTGAGGCTCAGTTATACTAATGTAGCAAAGAGGCTTTTACCAATTAGTAATGAATGTAACACAACATCGATAAAAGAAGATATTATTAACATTAAAGGAAAAGTGATGCAACCATACTTGATTGAAATTTATTAGTATCTTGTATAGATAATCTCAGAATAAGAATTTTCATTGCAAAGTTTCAAAATACGAATAATCATATACACAAATATAAACGTAAGAAATCTAACAGGTAGATTAATCAAAACTTTCTGTATTCAATTGCCGATGATTTATGAATCGTAGATATTTAATAAAGACATTTTTACATACCTAGTTCTATATAAACAAGAACTTTCATTGATTAACGTCCTCTAAATATCAATTCATAGTTTCAATTAGAGATTTCCGAACCCAATATTCATCATTTAACTCTCTGACTTCAATAATACAAGATTAATAGATATTAAAAATAACATCACAGAATTTAAACTCAATTTTTGATCAATTATAGAAAAATAAACAATCATCAAAGAGAAGAGAATCGAATTTGAAGAATAATAATATATATTAAACTTAAGCTTCAACTGGAGTTTCTTCTTCTTCAGCTTGTTTTTTGTAAGATTTAACAGTTGGAGCAGATGGAGCATTATCTTCATCTTTAGCTTCAGCAATCTTAACAGCATCAGGTAAAGCTCTTGGACCAGATCTGTTGGTAGCTGGGTCTTTCATGATTTTAACTTTGACACCCAAAACACCTTGTCTCATTAAGACATGTCTAATAGCAATGTCGATGAAATCATTAGTAGGTTGACCTGAATGGATCATGAAACCATCGGCATATTTTTGTGATTTGGCTCTTGCTGCTCTTAATTTACCTGAAATAACAACTTCAACACCTTTAGCACCTGCACCCATGGCAAATCTTAAGACACCGTAAGCTGCTCTTCTGATTGGTAAACCATTTAATAATTTTGCTTTTAAAGCTTCAGCTTGGACAGCGGCTGATAAACCTCTTTCTTCAACTCTTTCAGCGTAAATGGCAATACCTTCTGGTTGTAATTTGAATCTTTTGGTGATTAATGAGGTTAATTCATGGATTCTTCTACCTTGTTCACCTAAAACACCTTGAGTGTTTGAGGCTTTAACAATGACTTCTAATTTTGATGGAGTTTTTCTACTTCGACACCAAAATGATCTACACAACTTTGATTTAACAAGAAATCAAGTTGATGCAATCATGATTTAGTGAATGTACTCAGCTTTCACAAATACACTGAAAGAATTTAATTTATCACTTTTATAGCCAGTCATCAAAAGAAAGTGTCAATATTATGTTGTCTCAAGTTGATTAATAATATACATCTATTGATCAGTACAAAATATCACTTTAACAACTTTAAATTGGAGTCTAATTACAAAATCTTCACACAATCGTCTATCAAACCCTAGCATGGAGAAACTACTTCAAGTTGTAATTTGGGCACTCTTCATTAATTGCCAATTGTAAACAAAATCACAAACAAGATATCGAGGTAATGTAATATTGAATATTTCTATTAGTTTAAACAATCAAGTTCTACAACGGCAATACAGCTTATGGCGCTCCAATGATACAATATTCTTTGATATTTTTTATGAAATAACTTCTCAAAAACTCAATTTAATTTACTGTGTTTTGTTTTTCAATCTTATAAAAGTAACAAGGTCATACCTTGTGAATTGCAAAAATCGATTATTGCGTAGATTTTGTAATTATAAATAAGTTTTTGTAGAAAAAGTCAAATCAAAGTTTGTAATTTAAATTGAATTTTTTTATATATTTGACATAGCAATACGACATAATCTCCGACTCTAGGGGGGCTTCAGAAGTTTTTTGATTTTTTATACATATACATTTTGCAAATCATTTATTAGATTTGGAAAGAAATAAATGAATAAATTGATTGAAAACCAAAATAACCCAACAATCTAAATCTGATACAGGGCTAAAAATGGAAGAAAACTTGGAAGTGCCAGTTGAGTGGCAGAACTTGATAAAAATTCAAACAAACTTTGTATAGCAAAAACTTTGACTACAAACCTGCAAACTCAACTCACAATTATTAATAAACATTGCAGACTTACAGTGTCTTACTTTCTGAAATAGTTGCAGGTTTCAAATGTGTTGTGAATCTGATAATTCAGGTGAATTGAAGCTGCCGGCTGTTATTTTAAGTAAATCAAAAGCTTCTACAGTTAAATATCAATAATTCGTTGATTTTCATGATCATTCAGAATAACCGAAGCATAAGAGAACGACGCATTTTTAAGTCAATGAACTCGTCGGTGGGTCTTGATGTTAAAGTCAAGATTGTGTAAATTTTTCCAACATCAATCAAGTAAACATCAAGAAGACTCAAGAATATACATCAAACCAAGTTCATCTGCTAGAGAGCTAAGCTTTACAATCAAACTATGAAAATTTTATCAATTTAAACAAAGCGAAGCAAACAGATTCTTATAATTTAGATCAAATTCATAATTTAAATTTAGGCCATTCTAAATACATTCAACAGGGAAGACTAAATACCTCAATTGTAATCAAACCTTTTCAAAATAAGCTCATTTTAACTATATTATATTCAAATGTAGAATTGCTCACATATGATAGTCAAAACTAGGACCACCTGGAATAATATCAAGACTAATAAATATTATATGCAATGCATCTCTTAAAACTAACTAAATGATTAAAACGAATCTGCATCTCAAATATTTATTCAAAATGATCGGATTTTTACGATCACTGTCGGAGAGTGAATTACTTTGCAACTTATAAATTCTTCGCTAGGTACAACTTTTAAAACAAAATAAACAAACCACAGAACAACCGTTATATAGATATTAAGAGTATTTCCTCGAAGGTTTTAATTGTCACTGATACAAAATGCTTAAGTGAATTTATAGATAATTCTTTCTCTTCGAGTCTTGTTTATTAATTTACCATTTAGTCTGTGTTTAAAACTAAAGAGATATAGAATGTTTTAAAAAAAAGAAAAGTCTATGAAAGACTCAGTCTCAATTAGATCTAATTCTAAAGCTTTATCTGACACAGTCAAGATCACTGAATTAAGGACGAAGATGCTATACCTTCAACGCCTTCAGTTGAATCTTAATAGCAAAAACCTAAAAAAGGAGGAGTTGTAATAAAAGCTCAAGTTTAGCATAGCTCGATCAACAATAATCTTCTTAATTTATACTATGTTTTTTCAAAAATCGAACGTTTTATTTATAAAAGTTGAAGATTTGTAGAATCTAAAACAGTTGAGAAGTAACGAAAGTTGTGGAAATTCTTGAATTATTTGAATTTATGTTCATAATAATCTCTAGAATTATATCAACGGACTGTTAGTTTTATTTATAGTTCAAACTTGTCGAAGTAATTTATTTCTTATTTTTTTAATAATATCTGGTTGGTTGCATTATTTTCGCAGCCATATTTTATTCTAAAGTGCACATCGATACAATGAACGATTCTTTTAATTAAAATTCGATTGAAGAAAGAATCTACACTGTAATGCTTATGATGGTGATTGAATTCTCGTTAACTCTACAATAAAGTCTCAAAATGTTACAGTTTGATCTATTGGAGCAGCTTTGTATTGAAAATAAATCAATTTTGAAGAAATTACAAAAAATCGACCTACATAGAGATTCCAGAAGTTATTGAGTTAGAGATTTTAATTATACAAGGTTTTTTTATATATTGTAAAAAGGTATACTTGGTATACAAGAAAGAGGTAATCAATTTAATCTTAAACTTTTCTCAAATCATTTTTTCAAATAATTATGAAAGTCGAATTAAATACGAATGACCGAAAACCAAAAAAACCCTGGAAACCTAATCTGAAACAGGGCTAAAAATGAAAAAAAAAATGGATGAAAAAAAAAGAAGAATTTAATCTTCAAAAAAAACATGACCCGGGACCGTGACTCATGCTAACGAAGGGTACCCCAGCTAAAAGCCTTGCTGTACTGCTATTAGCTTGAGTAAACCGGCCAAGGAGCACCGCTGGGAAGCGGTGCCAGTTGAGTGGCTGATTTAATTCAAATCTAAAATCAATCGCAAACCTCTGTAACAGAGTGGCGAAAGCATTAGCCATAAATTAGCAGACTCAACCCTCAACAACAAATGGATATCACAATGTAACCTTTGAATATCAATGATAATTCTTGAGAGTTTCTGACCTTACCGTAGCACCGACGTTATATTGAAATATTGTTAGTAAAATTCTTGAATAAATCTTAAACATACTCTAAAGTTTGAAAATTGAAAGAAAATTGAAAGTCAAAAAACAGGAAATCTTAGTGTTTATATACTTCAATTGAAAGGGATGAGCTCCTCATTTTAATTTCACAAGAACTGAATATTTGTTGGGTCTT
This sequence comes from Insectozyma morakotiae, assembly GCA_030564645.1. Classification (NCBI taxonomy): domain Eukaryota; kingdom Fungi; phylum Ascomycota; class Pichiomycetes; order Serinales; family Debaryomycetaceae; genus Insectozyma; species Insectozyma morakotiae. The sequence continues at coordinate 106,526 of JAKTYD010000005.1, forward strand.
GTGGAGATACTTGATTAAAATTTTGGTGTCTGCATTTGCCAAAAAATGAGTATAGCTAGCTAGTTTGATCTCTAATTTTGATGTCTGCAGATTCATAATACGAAATTGTTTCAGAAATTTTTTTTCGGTTAAATAGATGCGACCGGATATCAAAAGTATATGATCGTAAATGTATTACAAATCATAGATCATTTGTTTTCATTGTATCTCAATGAATACACATAATAGTATATTTTCTGGTCTTGATTGTAGATGAATTCGTTTCTTTATTCCAATATCAGTGTAGATACAAGAAACTGATCAATCAATCGTGAATTTGGTGTAGTAAACAATGCATTTTACTAAGTAAGTACGTACGATAAATGATGTATAAGATAAAGTGAGTATCGAAAACAGAGATAGATTTTATATTCTTTGTTGATATTTGCTAATCTGCTGATTAGTACAAGAGTACAAGATTAATATTAAAGATCGAATGTTAGAATCTAGAACAAAGTGAATTAATAGACATAACAGTTAATGCACAGACTTAACTATTATTGATTATGTAATATAAAGAATCGGTAGCACTTACTTTTGTATAAAAAGTTTAGCTGCAAAATATTTAGAACTTTTTTTTCAATTTTCAAAATATTTGTTTGATTCAAAAAGAAATTCATTAAAAGCCAAAAAATGTAATTTTAGCATTAGCGGCAAGGATACTTGTACTGCCAAGAGGTGATTATTTGAGAAATAAATCAAATATAGAAAGAAGGCAGTTAAACAACTATATAAAAGGTCATGGAAGCCTTAGGAGGCTGTTAAAGCACTTCTATTTTCTTAATTTTAGTAAAGATATAACTGGATTTATTTAGTGTAAAGAAGATTTTGTAGCTTTTAATCAACTAATAAATATATATTATCAAATAAATCAACGCATTCTCCCCAATTTGAAAAATTAGTAATTGAATCATTAAAATCATCGATTGCACCCACAGTGATTGGATAAGAAGATGACGAAGGACTAATTGTATAAGCATTTGAATTGGAAAAACCAGCTGCAACAACAAATACCAAGTCTGCTCTTGAAGCTTGTTCAATTGCTGTATTCAAAACTTCATTCTTAAATGTACCTAATGATAAATTTACAACATCTGGTTATTCATTTATTAAACCATGATTAACAACAAATTCTAATGCTTTTATAAATGTACTTAAATTTTCAAGGCCACTATAACTTAATGCTTTTATATCTATTATATTCACATTTTGAGCAACACCATAAGTATGTGAACCAATTAATCCAGTAACGTGAGTTCCACGACTATTTGAATCACCAATTCCAGTATCTGTAGAATTTTTACCTAATCTTGCTCTACCTCGAAATTCAGGTTGTTCAATTTCAATACCTGAATCAATGGCGTAAGTATCTACTTGTCTACCAGTGGAATCATCATCATAGACATGTGCACGTTTATTCCTTGGTTTCATTCTTTTAGTTCTGTTCAATCATGCTAAATGCCTTGGTGCATCATATCGATATTTTAAATCATAGAATTGTGATGTATCTAATGGATGCAGATATTTTAGAAAACACCCCTACTCTAGATAAAAGCCTTTAGAATATACAAATAGACATTCTTTTGTACTATAAAAAGCGACTAGTGAAAATCTCTTATCTAGTATTGATTAATGTGATAATAATTGAATGGTTACATAATCAAAAAATGCTTCTGATGTGATGCAAAATACTTGAATTATAACATTGTCACAACATTAAATAGTTCTTTGCATTATTTCAAAATACAATTGAAAACATTGATCAAAAATAAGTGTAGAGGAATCTAGCAAGTGAGGCAACCGTACTAGATTGGTATAGAAAAATAAACAATCATCAAAGAGAAGAGAATCGAATTTAAAGAATAATAATATATATTAAACTTAAGCTTCAACTGGAGTTTCTTCTTCTTCAGCTTGTTTTTTGTAAGATTTAACAGTTGGAGCAGATGGAGCATTATCTTCATCTTTAGCTTCAGCAATCTTAACAGCATCAGGTAAAGCTCTTGGACCAGATCTGTTGGTAGCTGGGTCTTTCATGATTTTAACTTTGACACCCAAAACACCTTGTCTCATTAAGACATGTCTAATAGCAATGTCGATGAAATCATTAGTAGGTTGACCTGAATGGATCATGAAACCATCGGCATATTTTTGTGATTTGGCTCTTGCTGCTCTTAATTTACCTGAAATAACAACTTCAACACCTTTAGCACCTGCACCCATGGCAAATCTTAAGACACCGTAAGCTGCTCTTCTGATTGGTAAACCATTTAATAATTTTGCTTTTAAAGCTTCAGCTTGGACAGCGGCTGATAAACCTCTTTCTTCAACTCTTTCAGCGTAAATGGCAATACCTTCTGGTTGTAATTTGAATCTTTTGGTGATTAATGAGGTTAATTCATGGATTCTTCTACCTTGTTCACCTAAAACACCTTGAGTGTTTGAGGCTTTAACAATGACTTCTAATTTTGATGGAGTTTTTCTAACTTCAACACCAGCGTAACCTTGTTCGGCTAATTCTCTGGTGAAGAATTCATTTAATTCAGCGTAGAAGACACCGTCAGCTACTAACTTCTTTTTTTTTGATAAAATTGCGTTAACCATTTTTGATAATAAGTTGATATAATTTGAAAAATTTTTAGATGAAAGATGAAAATTTTCAAAAAGAATAGAAAAAAAAAAATTTGTATACAGGTTTGACCAGAAAAAGAATTTTACCCGGACATTCTATGCATGAAGGAACGCGAATACATTTAGTATCTAATCTAATTGAATCCTTTTTAACTATCATTTGGGTTGTTTTAAATTGTGTGATGACAGGGTTCGATGAAATTATTGTGAAAAAAATCAGGAAGTTGTTCACACTCAAGCCATATTCTGCTAGGTCAGTTAGGTACTTCTCAGCGATCGTTTTGATATTGCTAGTTCATAAATTATTGTTATGCATAGTGTAAATCTCATATGGATTACAGCAGATTAACCAGCGTTGCCCATTTGAGATAGGTCTCGAACAATTTTTGGCGGCTTACATTCTGTGTCTGATTTTAGATGTCAGAGGTAAGTCGTCATATCAATCCAGTTGAGTTGTACAACCCACTGGTTTCTCAGATGTTTATTCAATACAGAAAAAACACTGAATTTGTTTGCCTAAATAATAGTACTTTGATTGAATCTAATGTTCATTGAAAACAGTGATATTACTCAATCATTTATTGTTTATGCAAATGTATCATATTTAAGGTTCAATTGTCTAGAGATAATTTAATTTTAAATTCCTATATTGTTTCTACTATATATCCCCAACCCAAGATCTTGCATTTTTAAACAATTCAATCCATGGACCATATTGACCCCAAGATTCTCCTTGTTCAATAGGGTACCAAGAATTTGATTCCTTTCTTGTAACTCTTTCAGGATGTGGCATCATTGCTAAAACTCTACCATTTTTACTTGAAACACCAGCAATAGAATTTGTAGCACCATTTGGATTAAATGGATATTTATCAGTTTTATTACCAAAATTATCAACATAATGTATAACACCTTTAATTGGATTTTTATTACCAAAATCAGCTCTACCTTCACCATGAGCAACAGCAATTGGTATAATTGAATTTTCCATATTTGATAAAAATATTGAATTATTCTTTGCAATTTTAACTTGTACAAATCTTGCTTCATATTGTTCTGATTTATTTCTTTCAAATTTTGGCCAATCTTCAGTACCAGGAATTAATTCATTAATTTGACTAAGAAATTGACAACCATTACAAGCACCAAAAGCAAAAGTATCATCTCTTTCGAAAAATTGTTTAAATTCGTTTCTTGCTTTTTCATTGAATAAAACAGATTTTGCCCAACCAGCACCAGCACCTAAAACATCACCATATGAAAATCCACCACAAGCTGCAAATCCTACAAATTCGGATAAACTAACTTTACCAGTTAATATATCACTCATTGTAACATCATATGGACTGAATCCAGCTTGTTGGAATGACCAAGCCATTTCTTGTTGTGAATTGACACCTTGTTCTCTTAAAATGGCAACTTTTGGTTTAGATTTGAAAGATTTGAATTCATTTGGTTTGAATCCTATTTCATATCTTAAACCAGGATCTTCCTCGAGGATTGCATCATATTCTTCTTTAGAAGTTTCTGGATTGTCTCTTAATTTTTGAATATGATATGAAGTATTACTCCATAATTGTTGTAATTCACCACGAGTTGATGAATAAACAAGTTCATCATTGAATGTGATATTAACCTTTTCAGCTGGTTTACCAATGACAGTGATAAGTTCTTCATCGATACCATTTTGTTTGAAAATTTCAACAAATTTATCATAAGAATCTTCTTTAATTTGGAATACTGCACCCAATTCTTCATTAAATAATTCAGTAAATACATCTCCCTTCATATTAATATCAACACCACATCTTCCAGCAAATGCCATTTCCAAAGCAGTTGTAATTAACCCACCTTCAGATCTATCATGATAAGCAAGCACTGGAAATTGTTTATGTAAAACAACCAAAGATTGTAAAAATGATTTAAGTTTTTTATTATCAACTATTGGACATGAATCACCAATTTGTTTATAAACTTGTGCTAAAGCAGAACCACCTAAACTTTTATTTCCCAATTCTACAAGTACCAATATACCTTCTTTTTGTAATTGTGGAGTCCATGTATTTGAAGTATTATCAACTGGTGCAAATGAAGTTATAGTCAAAGCTAATGGAGCAGTGACTTCTTTATCATCCCATTTCATCTTCATTGACATTGAATCTTTACCAACAGGAATTGAAATACCTAAATCTGGACATAAATCTAATCCAATAGCTTGAACTGCTTCATATAATTTTGCACCTTCACCACGATGTGATGCAGCAGACATCCAGTTTGCTGATAATTTAACGTGTTGTAATGATGGAATATCAGCAGCAAAAATATTAAGTAATGATTCTGCAACACACATTTTAGCAGATTCTTTTGCTGAAATTAATGCTAAAATTGGTTTTTCACCCATTGCCATTGCTTCACCAGTAATAACACCACCTGAAGTAGCAGTAACACCAACATCTGCAACTGGAACTTGCCATGGACCAACCATTTGATCACGATCAACTAAACCTGTTATGAATCTATCACCAATTGTAATTAAAAATGATTTTGAACCAACGGCTGGTAATTGTAAAACTCTAGAAATAGCATCTGATAAATCATTTGGTAAATCTAATGGTTTGAGTTTCAAATTTTCAGTTTTTGCAACTCTTGACATTTTTGGTGGTTTACCAAATAAAACAGACATATCTAAATCTATTGGAGTTGTATTTAATAAAGAATCGGTCAAAATCAATCTTTGGGTTCTTGTTGCTTCACCAACAACTGCAAATGGAGCTCTTTCTCTTTTACAAATATTTTCAAAAGTTTCTAAATTTTCAGGTGCAACACCTAAAACATATCTTTCTTGTGATTCATTACACCAAATTTCCATTGGTGACATACCTGGTTCTAAAGATAAAATAGATCTTAATTCGAATTTTGCACCTAAATCATTATCATGAACTAATTCTGGTAATGCATTTGATAATCCACCAGCACCAACATCATGAATAGATTGAATTGGAGTATCTTTACCTAATGAGACACAGGCATTTATAACTTCTTGAGCTCTTCTTTGTAATTCTGGATTACCTCTTTGTACTGAAGCAAAATCTAAATCTGCTGAACCTTCACCTGATGAAATTGATGATGCAGCACCACCACCTAAACCAATCAACATAGATTGACCACCTAAAACTATTAATTTAGCACCAGGTGTAATTTTTTCATTTTTCAATGCCAATTGTGGTCTAATTGCACCCATTCCACCAGCTAACATAATTGGTTTATGAAATCCTCTATATTCACCATCAACTTCAGTTAATAATGTTCTAAAGTAACCATTGATTGCTGGTCTACCAAATTCATTATTAAAAGCAGCAGATCCAATTGGTGCTTCAATCATAATATCTAATGAAGATGCAATATGATTTGGTTCACCAATATCTCTTTCCCAAGGTTGTTTTAAACTTGGAATATTTAAATCAGAAACTGAAAATCCTGATAATCCTGCTTTTGATTTTGAACCTCTACCAACAGCACCTTCATCTCTAATTTCACCACCTGAACCTGTAGCTGCACCTGCAAATGGAGAAACTGCAGTTGGATGATTATGTGTTTCTACTTTGACTAATGTTTGTATACTTTCTTTAATTGAAACCCATTCTTTAGAAATGAAATCTGGTGTGAATAAATAACCTTCTGGACCTTCAAAAACTGCTGCATTATCTGAATAAGCTGAAATTGTATATTGAGGATTTTTTTCATGAGTATTTCTGATCATTTTAAATAATGATAAATCTTTCTTTTCTCCATCTATAGTCCAATCAGCATTGAAAATTTTATGACGACAATGTTCAGAATTAACTTGAGCAAACATAAATAATTCAACATCGGTTGGATTTCTACCAATAACATTTGTAAATGCATTGGTTAAATAATCAATTTCTCCTTGATCTAATGCTAAACCTAGGTCCTTATTAGCTTTTGGAATATCTTCAATTGTAATTAATGGTTTTGGTTTATGATGTGCAAATAAATCATCATAATTTGGATGAGTATATATTGTTTGTGTCATTCTATCAAATACTGATAATTTTTCATGGGGTATATCTTGATCAGTTTTAATTAATAATGATAAACCTCTTTCAATTCTTTCAACATAATCACCTAAACCACAAATATTTGAAATATCAGTAGCTTTTGAACTCCATGGGGAAATTGTACCTGGTCTTGGTAAAATTTGTATCAATTTACCTTCTGGTGTAGCTCCTGTTGATGCTTTAATTAATTCTTCATTGGTAGCTTTTTCATCATAAGTTAATAAAATTTTTAATAAATTTAATTGTGAATCATCAATTGGTTTTTTCAAGGATATATAATGAGTATATTGAGTAGCAATTTCAGCATCTATACCCAATTCAGAGATCAAGTTTTGAACTCTAAATGGTGATAAAGCTTTTGGTCCTGGTAAAATCAAAAATTCACTCATGATGTTTTTTTCTGACTCTACTCATCTCATGGCTCAAGGTAATCTTAAATTAAAGAAAACTACAACAAAATTAAAGAAACAAGCTCCAAAAAAAGCAGCTCCAAAGATCATAAAGCCAAAGAAAGCAAGAGCTAAGGAAGATCAAAAGTTGACAAAGATTCATCAAGGTCAACTTATGAAAAGTACTGAAAAATTAATTGCAAGTAGAGTAGGTCATTTAGAATTAATTAAAGGTTCAAGAAGACAACTTTTGAAAGATGAAAAGTGAGTTGGTGTTTCCGTATAAACAAATGAAAGATGTGAAATTAGGGAACGTTAAGGTTGAAATTAATAATGAGGTTATAGATTGTACTCCAAAATATTCCGTTGAGAAAAGTAATCGGAGTCGTATATAGTGTAAAATATACAGCATCTCAAAATTTAAAAATTAGTAGTCGATGTTTTTCATTTGACTGTTCTGAGCGACGAGCCTTGCTTTGTAAAGACTGTTATCTTTTTGGCACCCATCTGCAGCCAATAGCGATAACCTTGTATCTATTCAAAGACCAAGGTCTTGAATCTTCATAAGTAGTATCTATGTCGATTCCAAAATTGATATCACTAAACTATGTTATAGAGTATCAGAATTGATATCACTAGACATGTTATAGAGTATCAAAATCATATTTAAGATTGATTTGTTATATCTTAGAAGATGTAATAAATTTATTTTAACTATAGATTTGTCTTTTCAAAAGCTTTACTTAATTCATCAATTTTCTTTGGTTGTATTAAATAATCAAAGCCAGGGGCTATTTTCAAACTTTGATTGTGAATCCATTCTTCATACTTTTTCGAATCATATTCTGATTTCATTTCTAAATTCTTTATCCAATTTTCAATATCAATATTTAATTTTGGTGGTATTGTATTTGATAATGAAGGTATTAATTTATTATAATTTGTATTCAATATAACCGGTTTTGGTGGTTGATAAGAAGGATTCTTAATCAAAGGAACTTGCTTTAATGTAGCATCGGCTGATTGTTAGTAATGATTATCAACATCATTTCAACATACGTTTATCAGTTTCGTCCATAGAGAAAATTATCGCACGACCGTTTATTTATAATGACGTATCAATATATAAGCATTTTCTTGTTTTAAATTTGATAAAGATCTATAACCACCTTCTAATCTCATTAATAAACCACCAAACGATATATAAACTGACATTTTATCATTATCAACATTTTCTTCAAATTTATAAACAGTACCATACATGACATAATCATAATCATCAGCTATAGTTTTATCCTCTGGTTTAGGTGGTCTCCAAGATCCATTTGATGTCACCATTGAACTGTCGTTACCTAATGAAGATGCTAATGTAATTGTTAATGAATCTTTTGATTTAACTGGAAATAAGTCATTATTTATATCCAATGTTATTGTAATATCTTGTGATGAGGATGAGTGACCAGTTATTCTACAGACTTTTGTATATCTACCTGGGTCTGTAGAGTCTACAATGAACATATCTTCAAATAAAATTGTAGCAGACATGATGATGAGATGATGATATTTTTTTTCGACGATAATGATTAGAGTATTGATATTTATTACAGTGGTTATAATATATATGTTCTACCCAGAAGGAGATTTAGTCAAAAGAGATGAAATCTATAATCAACCTGGTGTTCGTTTTGTATTTGCTTTGTTTGGATTTATCTTTTTAAATTTACTTGCTATTTGTGTTCATCACGTTTATTTGAAATTAACAAATTCTGCAAGTTCGTACAAACAAACAGAAGAAGAAATTTCACCTTTTTAATATACATGATAAAATTATTACAAGTTATTTGCGCAATCTCATGGTGTTTAGTAGCAGCTGGTCCAGTATTTGGATTTGCAGCTTTAAAACCAATATTAAAAGATCAAAATGTTTATAATGGTGATGATTTATCATTAAATTTTTTATTTACAGTAGCATGCATGGTTACAAATATTAGTGCATTACCAGTTGGATCTATATTAGATTCATATGGACCAAAAATAACTGGTATTATTGGAGCTTTAATTTTATGGTTAGCAAGTTTATTTTTAAAATTTGAACAATATTTAACTGGTTATACTTTATTGGCATTAGGAGGTCCATTTGTTTTCATTTCATGTTTTCAATTAGCAAATAGTTTCCCAAAGAATTCAGGATTAATTTTAGCATTATTAACAGGAGCATTTGATTCATCATCAGCATTATTTTTATTTTATAGAATTTATTATTTCAATGTTGATAAATTATCAGTATCAAATTTTTTTACAATTTATATGATTGTTCCATTATTTATTTTATTATGTCAAATATTTATAATGCCAAAAGATAGTTATAAAACTGTTGGTTCATTAGCAAAAATTGCAGAAATTGGAGTAGATGAAACTGAAGATGATTATCAACCAAAAATTTCAGAAACAACCTCATTATTGATTCGTAGAGAATCTACAGCACTGAGAGTTTCAACGAAATCTGCATATGAATTAGAAGCTGATCAAAAATTAATTAAATCTACTGGTGGTGTTTTCGGTATTCTTCATGGTAATTCAATTAGTGAACAATTATCATCACCATGGTTTTTATTAATGACATTATTTACAACTATTCAAATGTTGAGAATTAATTATTTTGTTGCAACTGTTAAAGCTCAAGAAACTTATTTATATAATGAAGAAATTGCAATTGCAATGAATCATTTCTTTGATATTGCATTACCAGTTGGTGGATTATTTTCAATTCCATTTATTGGTTTAATTTTGGATAATTTAACTACCTTGACTGTTTTAAGTATATTAACTGGGTTATCATTATTTATTGGTGTTTGTGGGTTAGTTTCATATCAACCAGCTACATATGCTGGAATCATTGCTTTAGTTGTTTATAGACCTTTTTATTATACTGCTGTTAGTGATTTTTGTGCAAAAGTTTTTGGTTATGATACTTTTGGTACTGTTTATGGATTTATAATTGCATTTTCGGGTATTTGTAATATTTTAACACAAGTTATGGATAAAATTACTCATGATGTTTTTGGTTTGAATCCAACACCAATTAATTTAATATTAACTGGATTAACTGCAATCTTTGGAACTATCTTGATTGTATTTGTTAAAGCACAACTGGCTCAAATGAAAAGAAGAAATTTAGAAATGGAAGCACAAGATGCTTTAGATAGACCAATACCAAATTAAATATTTTATTTCGCGTAATGAAATTATTTCTAAGAAAAGCTTTAATATTACTTGCAATATGTTCATTAATTCTTTTATATAAACGAAAACCAGTTTATAATAAAATAGATATTCTTAATGAAAGAAGGAAAATAAAATTTCCAACGGATTGTAAACTTTCGAAAATTGAATCATTTGATCCACTTGTATATAAAAAAAAAAAATGGGTCAAGGATAAGACAAGACAACTTCGAAAATTACATAAACATGATAACTACGACTATATAAGTGATATTAAAAATGAATTCAATAGAATGTGTCATGAGCAAGTTGAAATTGAGAGAAATTTAGTTGAAAATTTACATAGACTAAGATCCTGTGAAAAACCTCTCAAAGGTGAAGGAAGGGGAATAGTTATACCAGTTGAAAATATTGAAAACGTATCAAGGTTGGTCAAAGTCCTAGATACTAAATTACCAATCCAATTCATTTCCAATAAGGACCTTCCAAATGTTGATAAAGTTGATGGTCCCTTACTTATCCTGGCTGCTTTATATAATAAATTTGAAGAATTCATAATAATCTCAGAACATGTATTACCATTAATCAAAATTGAACAATTTTTCAATGATAAATTTAATGAACGTGGTGTTTATTTATTTAAAAGTCCAACCATATTAAGTAATAGACATACAAAATTTAATCCTGGATTTCATGAAGTTGCAAGTTTATTACAATTACTTGTATCAAATAAAGGATACACATCCAAATTTTTTAATCAACAATTTTCAAATTTGATTGATTCAAATGTAATGGTTATGAAGAAAAGTGTTGTTTCAAAAGGTTTAAAAATTGCAGAATATATGCATTCACAAGATTTAATAAAATTACGTGTTTCTAATTCTGATTTAATATGGCTTGGATTAGAAATTGCTGGTTTACAAATACCATTTAATTATAATTATGCAGTTGCTGCTGGTGTATATACTCCTATTGAAAATCAATCAAGAGAAATCTGTTCAAGTTCATATGGTCAAGTTTCTGATAAAGATGATATTACATTATTATATATGACTACTTATCAATTGGAAAATTCATTAAATTCAAAATTTAAATTTTTACTCGATAGATTTAAATTTAAAAAGACTGAATATGTAAGTGTGTTTAATCAACCAAATAGTATTGAAAAAATTGATACTAAAATTTATAATAAAATATTAAATAATCCATTAGTTATTGAGAATATTATTAAACCACCAACTTTAATGAAAAAAGTTTATGTTCATAGTTTTGAAGAACCTGATGAAGCTTGGGTATTACAAAAGAATGAATTTAATTTGAAATATCCTTATTATTGTGCTTATGAGATGGTGGGTGATCCTTTCAAGGAAGGAACAAGAGGTATAACTGTTAATGTTGATGAGAATCTACAAAAGAGATATGATGAGATTGTAAAAAAGTGGATGGAATAGGTTAGATTATGGAATAGAATATATTTAAATTTTTTCCAATATCTCTAAATTGAGCTGTAAAAATAATAACCTGATGTATCATTATAAACCCTACCAGCTATTCATAGTTTTTAATCGAAAAGTGTTTTATTGTGTTATGTTGTTAATACTCTACATAAATCTAGTTTTCAAAAAACGAGATCAAATCGATGTCAATAAGTTTAGTCTAACAATCTAATTTCGCCAATAAATTCTAAAAAAATGAGTTTTAACTACGAAGCTAAAAAGGGAAATTATAATCTGCGAATATTCTTGTCTGGTGGATTTTTGTTAGATTTTACTAAACTGTATTTTTAGTAAAAACTTTATACTACAGAATGTACGTTCTAAGATCTTTGTGGTCATCTAAACTTACATAACAATGTTTTAATCAGTAGATCGATTACAAAAGTCGTAGATCGGAATACAATATAAGATGTTTCGAATTTATTGCGAAATTGTTGCAAAATTAAAAAAAACTCAGATACAAACAAACTGCATACAAGACAAATTCTACCTGCCTTTATTCGCGCTTTATCAAGCACACTACCTGAATAGCTGAAATTCTTCAAAAAATAAGCTCATCATAACCTTTTGAGGATTAAATGATATAGCTACAAAAAACAAAAAAATAACGACTGCTGCAGGGTTCGAACCTGCGCGGGCATAACCCAAAGCCTGTCAAGCTGTAATAGCAGGGCTTCACCTTAACCACTCGGTCAAACAGTCCTATTGCCTGTGGTGGTTATTAAAATCAAAATCTATATAGTCTATAAGAAACCCTAATGATCAATACGATTTTCATAGATTTTGTAGGCAATTTTCTCTTAAACTTGAATTCTAATAAAGTTTTGTATTGCCTTTGAAACCCCAAAGCTAAATCTCTTTAGATCTACTTGTAGAAATTCGAAAAACCACTTTTCTTATTCATCCCCGATTTCACTCACTCAAAATTTTGACTTTTAAAATTTCTCGATTAATAAAGAGTGCAATGATCCGATTTAGTCGTAAAGTTCATATACTCGAGTTTGGCATCCCTTGATCTCATATAAATGCTGCTGATCTAAGGTAAGACAATGTTTAATTATATGTGGAGAAATTCAGGGGCTTCATAATTCATCAAATTTTCATACTGTTAACAAGAATGTTGTAGATCCATACAGTATCCCTTAATTCTACAATCAATCCCTTCTTCTATTCCTCTAGTGATCCGATTCATTCTTGACTGAATCCCACGATTTTGTATTCCACATTTTAGTAGTCCTACAGCAACGCGAAAACTAAATAAAATAGAAAAAAATGGTGTTGAAAATATTATTTTGCTATTCCCAACATGTCTAAAAGACACACCAAGAGTCAATCAACCTATGTATGTAGCTATCAATTATATCTAAACTATACTAACAATTCAGGCGTTTGATAATACTGCCACTAATGTTGCAGCATCACAAATGAGAAATGCTCTTAATAATTTAGCTGATACAGTTTCAGATACTAAAGAAAAAGAAATATTTGAAAATGAAATGGATGCATTTTTCAGTTTATTTAGAAGATACCTTACTGAAAAGGCTTCTGATACTACCCTTGAATGGGATAAAATTAGATCACCATCAGCTGATGAAGTTGTTGAATATCAAAAATTACCTGAACAATCATCATCAAGTTTAGATAAATTAGCAGTTTTAAAATTGAATGGTGGATTAGGTACATCAATGGGATGTGTTGGACCTAAATCAGTAATTGAAGTTAGAGATGGTAATACATTTCTTGATTTATCAGTTAGACAAATTGAACATTTAAATAGAAGATATGATGCAGATGTTCCATTATTATTAATGAATTCATTTAATACTGATAAAGATACAGCAAAAATTATTAAAAAATATCAAGGTCATAGAATTAGAGTTAAAACTTTTAATCAATCAAGATTTCCAAGAATTTTTAAAGATTCATTATTACCAGTTCCAGAATCATATGATGATCCATTAGAATGTTGGTATCCACCAGGTCATGGTGATTTATTTGAAGCTTTATTCCGTTCAGGTGAATTGGATGCATTATTAGCTCAAGGTAGAGAAATTTTATTTGTTTCAAATGGTGATAATTTAGGTGCAACTGTTGATACAAAAATTCTTGATCATATGATTGAAACAGGTGCAGAATATATTATGGAATTAACACCAAAAACAAGAGCTGATGTTAAAGGTGGTACATTAATTAATTATCAAGGAGAAGTTAGATTATTAGAAATTGCTCAAGTACCAAAAGAACATGTTGAAGAATTTAAAAGTATTAAAAAATTTAAATATTTTAATACAAATAATTTATGGATAAATTTAAAAGCTATTAAAAAATTAGTTGAACAAAATGCAATTGAAGCTGAAATTATTCCAAATCAAAAAACTATTGGTGATGCAAATGTTTTACAATTAGAAACAGCTGTTGGTGCAGCAATTAGACATTTTAAAGGTGCTCATGGTGTTGTTGTACCAAGATCAAGATTTCTTCCAGTTAAAACATGTTCAGATTTATTACTTGTTAAATCAGATTTATTTTATTTAGAACATGGAGCTTTAAAATTAGATCCAACAAGAGATGGTTTTAGTAATCCATTAATTAAATTAGGTTCACATTTTAAAAAAGTTTCTGGATTTCAATCAAGAATTCCTCATATGCCAAAAATTTTAGAATTAGATCATTTAACAATTACTGGTAATGTATCATTTGGTAGAGGTGTTCAATTAAAAGGTACAGTTATTATAGTTTGTAATGATGGTGATAAAATTGAAATTCCAAATGGTTCAATTTTAGAAAATGTAGTGGTTACAGGAAATTTAACCATATTAGAACATTGATATATATTCTGATACATCTTCATCACCTGTATAATTATTAATATACTCTTTTAAATCTTGTTTATGTTGTTCAATCTTCTTTTGAACTTCTGGAACCATACGTTTACTTTCATCAAGAACCAACAATTGCTTTTTTAAATCATAACCATCCAAAGTTTTACAATACTCCTCTTGTTCTTTAACCTCCAATTTATACAACTGCTCTTCTTTAATCAACCTTTTCAAAGCATTAACCTTGATTTGTAATTGTGAAATCATAAAAAATAATGAAGATGTTTTTCATCCCAACCGCCACGACCTTTTTCAAGTTCTTCGCGAACTTTACTCGCTTTAATAACAAAATATGTATCATCAATTTGTACAATTGAATTATGCCATGGTGTTGGAATATGAAGAAGATCGGTAGTTTGATCTGAGACACTATTAATATGATTATTTTTTAACAATGATATACCAAATTTTGGACCCAAATTATCATGTGCATGAATTGAAAATCGTAAATGAAATGGGAAAATTAATTCAACTAAATTTGAATAAGCGTCATTACGTTTAATCATTTCAAATGCAATATTTGCAACCATTTTTTTAAATTTTTTTCTAGTCATTGATTTTGAATGTGCTTGTAAATCTTCAGTCATAAATTTGGAAAAACCTCTAAATAAAGATAATCTAGGATGACCATGAGTTGTGATATCTTGACGTAATTTACCTGCATCTGTATCACAGGAAGAAACTAGGATTTTTCGACAAGTTTCACTTTCTTCATCAAGTTGAGTGGGGATAAAATGGGTAAGCTCTGTATTTAATGATAAATTGAAACCAGAGTTCTTTAAATTGAATATCTCGGGTAATGAACTAAATGTAATTGGATCATCATCAGGTTTAATTTTGAAATATATCTTCTTCAATTGATTGGAGTATGTATTAACCTTGTCATCATCAACAGCTATGCAATCACTAAAA
Organism: Insectozyma morakotiae; assembly: GCA_030564645.1. Classification (NCBI taxonomy): domain Eukaryota; kingdom Fungi; phylum Ascomycota; class Pichiomycetes; order Serinales; family Debaryomycetaceae; genus Insectozyma; species Insectozyma morakotiae. Next base: position 122,173 of record JAKTYD010000005.1, read on the forward strand.
ACATGACCATCTGAAACAATTGAAACAATCATTCCCGGAGGATATATCTTCTTTACTTTATTTGAGAACTCAATCAACCTATTCAAAGCCAATTCTTCTCCCTTATCGGGAAATTCATTTGCAACTTTATCAACATTGGAAGATTTACATGGAAATGCAGGTAAAACAGCACGAATTGGTTGCCAGCGTGTAGTGAAAAATTCAACACCTTGTCTAAATAAAACTTTTCCTTCATCCCATCTATCATATTCAACTGTATGTTTCAACTCCTTTGCAAATAAATCAACAATCAAGTCAGGATCAAATTTAATCAGTTTCATTCTTGGATAATATATATCTGAAGTTACAAGTAATTTTAAAAACCATAATTCAAAATCAGTTACAAAAAAATGTGAAGTAACAACACCTTGAATATATCCATCTCTTTCCATTTCCCAAATAAAATAATCATTTACTGTTCTCTTCATCTTTCCAAAATATGTAACTTCACCAGAAGTACAAACATCTTCATCAAAATTATTAAAGTTGCGAAAAATATACTCGCTACCTTTTATAAAAATTTGTTTCACATATTCATAAGTTGTTTTATTTCCATCAACAGTAGTAATACTACTATTATTTGATGTTAAGGATAATGTCGACTCCATGGTTAAGATATTTGGAAATCTCAACTTTATATACCATTTTCTCTTTCCTAGGTTATACGTAAATTAATGTACATATTTAGGATAAAATAAAATTAAAATCCTCTTTTTCATCATGTTTTTGATAATTTTACCAGTGATTATATACTTTAGTTATAGGTTCTTGTTTCCAGATATACCAACGGTTCCATTCTATGTATCATTTTTATCAAGTTATACAAATCTAGATCAAATAGATATTTATCAGAGATATCTTCGAAGAAAATTGGAAAAACATGGTTTAGTTTGGATATATTTTGCATCAAGATGGAACATTTTAATTAGCAAACCAGAATATCTACAACAATTATTTAAAGATGATTTTGCCAAAAGTGGTAATCACATTAAAATTCCACATAGTGTATTAGCAACTTATACTGGTGATAATATAATTAGTGCACATGGACGCTTATGGAAATTATATCGTGAAGTAATTGCGCATAGTATACAATTTCCCGATTTATCGAAAATTGAGGAAAACACAAAATTGTTGATTGAACAAATTGAATCTGGATTTGTTACTGATTGTTTACAGAAGTATGCTTTACAAAATGTGGGCGATGCTATATTAGGTATTAATATGACAACCATGCATGAGAAAATTAAATATATCAAGAAGCAAATATTTAAACCATTTTACTTAAACTTTCCTATTTTCGATATTTTTAGGGGTTCCACCAAAAAAAAAGTTGAACAATTTCGTAAAGAATATGGGGAAAAGTTGATCCAAGAACATAAAAATTTAGCTGCAAATGCTTTAGTTAATGCTATTGGGAAATTGACTGAAAAACAATTTCTCGATAATGCTATAATTTTAATGGTTGCCGGTCATGAGAATCCATTATTGTTAATGTTATCATTATTGTACGTCATTGCAAAGTATCCTCATGTACAAGAACAAATTAGAATCCAAGGTGAACCTTATATTACAGCTGTAATTTATGAAACATTGAGAATGTATCCACCATTAGGTCAGATAATTAACCGATGTACAACAAAGTCAGTTAGATTAGGTGAGTTTATTATTCCAAAAGGAGTTTATTGTGGGTATCATAATTTAGGAACTGGTAGAGACAGAAATGTATGGGATAATGCAGATGAATTTAATCCACTTCGTTGGGGTACAACCTTGACAGAAATTAATCAAAATTATTCAAATGCAAAAAGTCTGGCAAGATTACCTGCATTTCATGGGAGAAAAAGAGCTTGTTTAGGAGAAAAATTTGCTTTATATCAAGCTAAACAATTTGTTACTGCAATTGTAAAGTATGATATAAAACTTGATCCAGATTGGGTTGAAAAGTTTACTCCTGCTGGTCCAATATCTCCATTAAATTTGAAAGTTGTACTTTCCTAGTTTATATATATATATATGATTTATTTTCTGTATAAACTTTATGTATTGTGCATTACCTTGGAGTAGAAGAATATTAATTATATTCATTGTTACATTAGCTGGTTGTTTAGGTCCTATATCTGGTAATATCTATGTACCAATATTACCACAATTAAAAGATGTTTTTTCAGTTTCAACATCAACAATTAATGGTACAGTTTCAGTTTTTATGATTGTTTTTGCAATTGCACCTTTATTTTGGGCTTCATGGGCTGATTATGGTGGAAGGAAAACTTTATATTTGATTCCGTTGATTATATTTATAATTGCAAATATTCTATTAGCTTCAGTTCCAGTGAATATTATTGCATTGTATATTTTAAGAATCTTTCAAGCTTTTGGTGCATCGAGTAGTTTATCAGTAGGAGCAGGGACAATTGCAGATATAGTTGAACCAAAGCATAGAGCAAAGGCTATATCTATGTTTATGTGGGGTCCACAATTGGGACCTGTTTTGGGACCTGTTTTATCAATTATCCCATGGCGTTGGATTTTTGCTTTTCTTGCCTTACTTGGGACTTTAACTTATTTGTTGATTTTATTTTTATTACCTGAAACATTGAGATATTTAGTTGGGAATTGTGAGATCTATAAAGATAAAGTATTGGTGAAACCTCAATTTATACAAAGAAGGATTGTTGATGGATATCCAAAACCACCAAAACCAAGTTTAAAAAATTATTGGAAAATCATCAAATATAAACCGGTTTTATTATGTTCTATAAATGCTGGATTATTATTTGCATCATTTTATGGATTAATGATTACATTTGCACAGGTTTTACAAGAGATTTATCATTTTAATAGTATAGAAAGTAGTATCAGTTATATATGTCCCGGTGTTTCATTAATTATTGGTTCAACTATTGGTGGGTATTTATCTGATAAATTAAGAGAAAATATGAAGGATTATATACCTGAACATAGATTTACATTACAATTAGTTGGATTATTTTTATCAATGATTGGAATTATAGGTTATGCATGGACTGTTTATAAACATGTACACGTTGCTTCAGTTTTCATTTTTACATTTTTATCTGGATTCGGAATGACTTGGGTTTTTGTTGCAAATACAACTTATTTAACTGAATGTTCAACAAATCAACCAGCAACAAATGTTGCAATTGGGAATTTCATGAGAAACATCGCTGCAGCTATATGTACTGCAATTATAAATCCAATTATTAAAAAAATTGGGTTTGTTTGGTGTTTAACAGGATTAGGTTTATTGAATTTGATTGGTTTAGTCTTTGTTGTAATTTTGTTAAAATATGGTCCAAGATGGAGAAAGTTGTATAGTGAAGAGTGAATATATAGATTAAATATTTTCTCACTACTTGATTAACAAGGTATAATTGTAGGAGATACGTCCGGATTGTTTAAAAAAAAAGATGCAAATGCTCGACAAAAATTAAAAATGGTTGCAAAAAAACGCGCCTGAGTGACAGGACTCGAACCTGCAATCCCTTGATCCGTAGTCAAGTGCCTTACCATTAGGCCACACCCAGTGAAAACTTGCAAATTTGGAATGTAGATAATACATATTATTAGACCCTTTGCTCGTGACAATTTTTTATTTCGTAAAATCACTAGTTATTTAATGTATATATTGATTTCTAACCACTATATATGCATAGACTATCTATTCATAGGATTAAATAAGCCTTTTACGTCTGTGGTAAAAAGTAGCTTCTTAAGCATCATAATGTTTACATTCAATGTGAAAATTTTTAGCAGAAAATCATAAAACGTCTGAGTTTGTATTCAGTATCGAATAATACTGGTTTTACATGTCTATGATTGAAATTTTATATACTAGTTAAGCAGTCGAAGTCCTAATTTGATGTGTAATTCTTTTTCACTAAATAATTAGATTATAATCGAAAGGTAAATATAGACCAGTTAGATCCAGTCAGATTCTCAATATAGATATATGTTTACGAGGTAATCAATTAATCGATCGTGTCTGTGATTATTTCAATTCACTTTTCATATCGTGACAATTTTGTGTTTCTGAAAATGATCTGATTTTACAACATGCTTCCACAACCAATAAACATCAATAAATGGATTGAAGAGAATGGAGAGTTATTAAAACCTCCAGTCAACAATTATTGCTTACAACGTGGTGGATTTACCACAATGATTGTTGGTGGACCAAATGAACGTAATGATTATCATATTAATCAAACACCAGAATATTTCTATCAAATTAAAGGTACAATGTGTTTAAAAGTTGTTGATAATGGTGAATTCAAAGACATTTTCATCCATGAAGGAGATTCATTTTTATTACCTGCAAATATACCACATAATCCATGTAGATATGAAAATACCATTGGATTAGTTGTTGAACAAGATAGACCAAAAGAAATGAATGATAAAGTTAGATGGTATTGTGAATCATGTGAATCAATGATATTTGAAAGAGAATTTTATTTGACTGATTTAGGTACTCAAATTAAACAAGCAATTATTGAATTTAATAATGATTTAAAAGCAAGAACTTGTAAAAAATGTGGATTAATAAATAAATCTAAGAGGTAATCTATTTTTCTATAAATTCTTCACCTTTTTCAAAAACCCAATCTACTACATGTTCAACAGGTTCATCAAACATAATTGGTAAGAATGGAACAATACCTAAACCAATTGCAATTGGACCAAACATTCTAACTTGTTTTATACTATTATTTTTCAACATTTTTGAAGAATAATTAACAGCTGTATGAATGGTAAAAGCTGGTAATGCCATTGAAGCTATACTTTGAAAAACACCTCTTTTTACAGCTGTTAATCTCCAATCTGAATCAACTTTTGAATGTTCTGATAAAAAAGTTTTTGCAGCAACTTCATTTGATTCAGGTTCTGGATCCCATGGTTTTAAACCTGGGGTATATTTACCTTCTGCTTGCATTTTTGTAACCCATGAAGCATATGAAACATCTCCAATAATATATGCCCATGAAACACCATACATAAAAGTAACAAAATTTGGATGTGCCACTGGTCTAAAAGATTCACCAACTTCACTTGCATAAGCCAATGCTCTATTAGAAGCTTTAACTAAGTTCTTGACTCTATTGAAGTAAGCAAGGTATCTAATTGATCCTTCATCTTTTTCTGGTTCTTCTTGTGAACCTTTAATTTTCTCAATTGAAGACATATAATTGCGGAAAAACAATGAAAGTCAATTTAATAATACGATTTATAAATTCAACATCAACAATTGATATTAAAGATTTATCAATTCCATTTACTATAAATTCTAAAGATGATACTAATAAATTAATAAATGTATCATATATTAAATCAATAATTCGTGAAAAAGTTTCACCTTCATCAAATAAAAGGTTAAGATTAATTTATAATGGACGAGTTTTAAATGAATCAACAAATTTTAAAGATATATTACAACCTGGTATAGAACAAATCTATATTCATTGTGTTATTGGAGAAGAACTTGATAAATCACAACTTGAACAAGAGAATCAATTAGATAATAAACCTCAACAAATTTCAACAACGGAAATCATTGGATTTGATAGATTATTACAACAAGGTTTTTCTCAAGATGATATTTCAGATTTAAGACGTCAATTTAATTTAATCTATGGTGAATCACAACCTACTGCTGATATTGATGATGTTGAAGAAAATGAACAACGTCAAAGAGAATTAAGACAATTGGAAGAACGATGGATTGAATCAACAAATAATGAAGAAAGACAAGTAGAAGAAGTACAACCAGTACAACAATTGGAAGATGAAAATCATGTAAATGAAGATTTATTATTAGGATTTTGTATTGGTGTATTCTTAGGTGTGGTTGCAATTGTATTTTTATTAGCTGATGATACTGTTTTCAATAAACGTCAAAAGATGTCAATAATAGCTGGTCTATTTATAAATTTTTCATTAGCAATAGTTAGAGGTCAATGGATTTAAATATATGATCTACCAGCCCGTATTAATTTGTAGATACCAGTTCAACACTAGGGCATTAAGATGATCAGTTATTCTCGCCAATAGCTTGACGCTCGCCAACTCGTGGAATATAGAACAGACAAGCAACACGGTAATAGCTTTGGCTGCCGCACAAAGAAGAAGAAATTTTTGATTGAAAAAAAAATTGGTCTTTATAGATGAGGATATTCCTACCCGGCTTCACATCTAGATAAATTTCTTGATCTGGAAAATTTCTCCATATGACTAAATCAATCAAGATATTAAGAACTATACAACAAGTTAGACAATGGAGAATACAATTTAAATCCGTTGGGTTTATACCGACCATGGGTGCATTACATGCTGGTCATTTATCACTAGTTAATCAATCAATTAAAGAAAATGATAAAACAATTGTTTCAATTTTTGTAAATCCTTCACAATTTGGTCCAAATGAAGATCTAGATAATTATCCTCGAACTTTAGATAGAGATTTGGAGGTGTTAGATAATGTTGATGCTGTATTTGTACCAAAGATTACTGAAATATATCCCCTGGGTATAGTATTAGATGTAAATAAACAAAAAGGGACATTTGTTACAGTTCATGGTAGTAGTGAACAATTAGAAGGTGTAACAAGACCACAATTTTTCAGAGGTGTTGCAACTGTAGTAACGAAATTACTTAACATTGTTCAACCAACAAGAATATATTTTGGTCAAAAGGATGCACAACAATGTGTAGTAATTAAAAATTTAGTTAAAGATTTATGTATACCTACTGAAGTTAGAGTAATGCCAACATTAAGAGAAAATAATGGATTAGCAATGTCATCAAGAAATGAATATTTATCAAAGGAAATGAAGGATAAATGTTCATTGATTTATAATGGATTAAATGAAGGAAAAAAATTTACAAATTCAAAAGATGTTATAAATAAAGTTTCAGAAATTATTAAACAAGATCCAGATTTAGAAATAGAGTATATTGCTGTAAGTCATCCAGAAACATTGGAAGATATAGATACAGTTATACCTGGAGCTATATTATCAACTGCTGTAAAAGTACCAAAAGAGAATAGTAATGAAAAGGCTAGATTAATAGATAATATTATACTTTAAAAAATTTATATCCAAATTCTAATAACCATTTTGGATCAACACAAGTAACACAATTCATATACTCCCTTGTAGTTAAAACCAATTCATGATAAATCACATAATTAGAACTGAGATTGCTATTTAATAAACTACTTGTTGGATGTAAATACATTTTCATATATGAATGACGTAGATTCATAAATTCTGGATTTCCATTTATATTCATCTTTGCAATTTTTGCCAGTTGTTGATAAAAAGTTGAACATAAACATTTTTTCACATTTTCATCATTTGAACGTAATAATGGTAATTTATTCTTCTTCATGATTAAAATCAATTGATTACGAATTTCTCTTGCACGATATAATGATTTTATTTGAAGGAAATTTTTCTTACACCATTGATTTGAATTTTTAACATTATTCCATTGATTAAAAACATTTGATAATGTTAAATGATCCGATTCAGAAACTATAAATTTCTCTCTTGCAGAATCTGCTTCATCAGCTCTTTCTTTTGGACGATGGAAAATATTTGGAACTGATAATATTGCAACTATAGTTATAATTTCTTCAGAACATTCAAATTCAATAGATTTTAAAATTAATTTAGATAATGTTGGTTCAATTGGGAATTTACACATTTCATAACCTAAATTTGTAAGTTTCCCAAAATCATCTAATGCATCCATTGCCCATAAATCATATAATGAACAAGTTAATAAATCTTTTGGTGGTGGATCTAAAAATGGAAATCTTTCAATATCATTAATTTTCATCAGTTTAAGTAATAACATTATATTACTTAAATTTGTACGTTGAATTTCTGGTATAGGTTGTTGATAAATTCCATCAATTGCTGATTCTGTGTATAATCTATAAGCAATGCCAGGACCTGTTCTACCAGCTCTACCAGCTCTTTGTTCTGCATTTGCTTGAGATATAGGAACAATTTGTAATGCATCCATACCTAATTTTGGATTGAATACTTTTACTTTAACTAAACCTGAATCAATTACATATTTAATCCCATCAACAGTTAATGAAGTTTCAGCTATATTTGTTGCAACAACTACTTTTCTTTTTGATTTATCCTTTTTTCGAAATATTCTTTTCTGTAATTCTTGTGGCATTGTTGAATAAATTGGATAAATATCTAATGGTGGTGGATTCTCAAGAGAACTCAATTTTTCTTTTAATAAATCACAAGTTGTTTCAATATCTTCTTGACCAGTCATGAATACAAGAATATCTCCATCATTTTCATAACTTTTCAATTGTGAGTTTTTTAAATGTATTGATAATATTTGTTTTACAGCATTTTCAACATAATCTATGACTACACTTTTATTGAAGAATATATCAACAGGATATGTTCTACCAGGGATTGTAAATTGTGGTGCAGCACCAAAAAATCTTGTAAATCTATTAGCATTCATTGTAGCACTTGTCACTATTAATTTAAAATCTCTTCGTTTTGTAATTAAATTACGGAATAAACCTAATAGTATATCAGTATTTAATGAACGTTCATGTGCTTCATCCATAATTACACAACTATAATTTGATAAATTTGGATCAGCTAAAATTTCTCTTAATAATATCCCTTCAGTTAAATATTTTATAATAGTTGAATCATTAGTTTTATCATCAAATCTAATAGAATAACCAACTTCAGAACCTAATCTACAATTCATTTCTTCACTGACTCTTTTTGCTACTGACATTGCAGCAACTCTTCTTGGTTGAGTACAAGCAATGATTTTTTTATCTCCATAAGAATCTTTACAAAATCCTTCTTCATAAAGATATTGGGTTAATTGAGTTGTTTTACCAGAACCTGTTTCACCAATGACAATAGTTACTTGATTATCACGAATTGTAGTAATTAAATCATTTCTAACTGAAAAAACTGGTAAATTTTTTCTATCAATTAATCCCATTTCTTCTTGAACAATTTCATTATCTTCAACCTCTTCATCAACAATACCAGCTCTTTCCTTTGCTTGCTCTGCTTTTTCTTTTTTGGAACGTCGATTTGTAACAGTTAAAGAACCTTGTTTTGCCATAGATGCTAATTCTGAAGTTGAATCCTTGATTGGATTAATAGTTGGTCCAATATTTCTTACCGATGTGATATCTAAAAATTGTTTGGAATCTTTTAAAAATGGAGGAATTGTTAATTCTGAATGTATTTGAATTTTAGAACTATCAAGGTGGGAATAGTCAACTTTGACTAGTTCTTGAACCTCTAACCGTTCTTCCTCTGGTTCATCATAATCAATTTTTATTCTTGTTCTAGGGGTAGACTTTTTATTAATCTTTTTAAATGCAACTTTTGGTGAATCTTCATTCAATCTTTTCTTTGATTTATTATCCTTTATAAATTCATATAAATCATCAGGATCATTAACACCTAGAATTCTAACAAAATTATCAAATTCATCTTTTCCCTTCCCTTGATAAGATATTATTGTATTTATTAATGAATCATTAACTTTTTTATTTAAAATTTCATAAATTTTATTTTTTATATCCATAATGAAAAAATTATCAAAATATGTTCAAAATTATTTTCAAAATACAATATTATTACAATGTCATTTAACTCCACCTCCAAGTAATTCTTTAGAAATGAATTTTATATTAAATAGTTTTAAAAAAATTGCAAATATTGATTGTGTAATAAATGATGAGAATTTAAATATTGTATTTAATTGTAAACAAAATTTATTTAGAAACGAACAACAAACTGAATATAATAAACAAGATATAATTAATAAATTATCACAAATAATAGCTATACCGAGATATTCATTTATTGATGATGATTTTTTACAAAATCAACGAGAAATTACATTTCATTCAAATTTAAAAAATTATCAATTTACAACAGCTACAGGATCAAATCCATTTATAAGTATAAATTCATTAGATATTAACAAACTACGATATCAAGTTAAATTTAATTATCAAAATTTTCATAAATTTGATAAAATTAATATAATTACAGATACAAAACGTATAATTAATAAATTACTTTAATTTTTCAACATCTTTTTCTAAAATATCATTTAAATAATTTAAACCCATTTGTTGTTTTAATAAAATATTTGATAATTTATTTATAATTTCTTGATTATTAATTTGTTCTTTTTCATTATTTTGATGAGAATTTATATCATTATTTAATACATTAATTGAATAATCAAATTGATATTTCATTTCTTGTGCACGTTCTTTTAATATTGTTAATCTTGCAAAAATATCACTTAATTTTCCAATTGCTCCATTTGGATCATTTAATCTCATTGTTAATAAATCAAATTGTTTTGAAATTTCTTCTTCTTCTGGTAATAAAGGATATCCTTTTAATTTTAATATAGCTAATGCAGTTGCTAATCTTAATAGTCTTCTACTTAATTTATTATGTCTTGCTTTTGCTTTAAGAATTCTTGTTGTATTTTCTAAATCATGTTTTGATGATAATAATGTTAATTTTTCATTTATATTATTTAATAAAATTCTTGATTTTGCAACATGATCTAATTGTGTTTCAATTCTTGTTGCTACATCGGTAAAAGAAGATATCTTTATTGGATAATATAATGGACCTGGTCTTTGATTCATTGCATTATCCCAATCTTCAGCTGTTTCATCTTGTGGTCTTGGTTGATTTAATAATACATTTATTTCTTGTTCGGAGAATTTATTATATAGATGAGTTTTCAATACACATTTATTTGATTTTGGATCCCATTGTTCCCATATTTTTTGAAGTTGATCATTGATTGCTGGTTGATAGGTGTTGATTTGTTGTTGTGGTTGTTGTGGTTGTTGTAATTGTAATTGTTGTGGTTGCTGTTGAGGCTGACTCCAACTGAATGAAGGTTGTTGGTTATTGATGGTAGGTTGTTGATTGAATTGTTGTTGTTGTTGTTGTTGTTGTTGTTGTTGTTGTTGATTTCCAAATAAACTCGAAGATTGGGGTTGACTTTGACCAAATAAACCACCGGAATTTGTAGTAGATCCAGATCCAAATAAACCACCGGAGTTTGCAGTAGATCCAGTGTTAGATCCAGTGTTAGATCCAAATAAACCACCTGAATTCGGTTTATTACCAAACAATCCTCCTTGTGTATTTTGTTGAGATCCAAAAGATGATTGAGGTTGATTACCAAAAGTTGTGTTCAGTTTATTTCCAAACAATCCACCATTAGAAGCATTGGATCCAAATAAACCTCCAGTATTATTTGAATTTCCAAACATTAAAGTTGATGAGAGAAAAAAAAAAATATGTATATGCTATTTAATTAATTAATTATTTATTTATTTGAATTTAAAAATTGTTCAACTAATTTTGAATCATTTGAATCAGTTTTATAAATTGGATTCTTTTTATCTTGTATTTGATCTTTTACACCTGGTATATTTTTATTTAATTTTAAATTATCAAATACACATTGACTTAATAATTTTTCTGAAGAACGACAACGACTAAAATATTGATTATTTTGTTCTAAACATTCATAATGTAATTTAAATTGATCAAAGCAATATTTGTTTAAATCTTTTAAAACACTAATAGCACATCTTGTTACTCTTCTACCTTCTTTTAAACAATCTAATGTACCACCATTATTTTCACTTTTACATTGCATAAAGTCATCATTAAATGGTTTACATCTATCACCAATATAATATGATGCAGACAATAAAGGAGCTGAGGTAGCACCAACTTCATCTACTTCTGGTATATCCTTAGGCAATAACGATTCTTCTTTATTCTGCCATTCTTTTCTACCAACAAATGCGTCCATTATAGTAGTCTTTTAAATTGTAATTCTCGTTTTTTGGTTGGTTAGAAAAAAAAATAATGTATATATTTGTATACAGATCAATTTATTTCTATAAATTTATAAATATTTAATAGATCAAAATCATTTGAATTTGTTTGTAAATTTTGTTTTAGATAACTTGAAAATTCTAATTTTATTGATGATACTTTATTTTGTAAACTTTGTAATAATATTGAATCATTATTTAATAATTGACTAATTTTTATTATTGATAAATATAATCCAGTTAATTTTTTTAAATCATTTTTATCAATCAAACAATTATCAAATTGAATGATTTGGTCATTTAATATTATTACTAATTTTGAATTTGTTTTGATTCTGATCAATTCTTCTCGTTTTTCAAGGATAGTTTTTAATTGATTTAAATTTATGTCAAATTTTTCTTCATATTTGATTAGATCAGATTTGAAATGTTTTAAATCTTTAATTATATAATTCATTAATTCATTACTTCCATTTATAGATTTACCCAAGTTTATAAAATCATTATAATCATTATTGACTAGATTTAATAATGTTTGATTTAAAATTTGTGATAAATTTTTTAAATCTTTGATTAATATTTCTAATGATGTAAATCGATGATTTTTATATAGGAATAAATCTATTTGTGAAGTGTCAAAAGTTTTAAAATCTGTTGTATTTATTGATTGTGGATATGGGAATTCATCAGTTCCATTTAATATATCAATTTCATCATTCATGATTTTTTTCGTTGATTAAATCGCATTTGTAACATAAATTAAAATCATATACAATTGAATACTTCTTCTATCAGGCTCAAGTAGTAATTGTTGATGCCATCATGGTTAAAGCTTATTTGAAAGGATCTCATATCAATACGACTTTCAAAAAACTTATTTTTAATATGAAAATACCCACGATTGGAGATTTGTTCCGACTCTAAGCTCTTGATTGTAGTTCAAATGATTAATAAATCTTAACATTACTATCCCCCTCGTAAGCAAAGGTCTCGTCGATCTAAGGCATATCTGGAATTATTTATGACTTTTGGTAAAAAAAATTAAGGAAATTATGTGATTACTCAATTTCAAATCAATTTCGAGTAATTAATTACTAATTGAACTAAAAATTACCCAGGTATAAAAAAATAGCTACTATACATCTCAACTAATTATACCATTGATGATCACTTTATCAAATAGATTCATCAACGATTACAGTTTTTTTAGATAATTTAAGTTGAAAATTTTATCACCAAACAAACCTAATTGGAAGTAGGAGAATGAATTAAAATCAAAATTCAATCCTAGACCAAAACTGTTTATCAGTATTGAAGTAGAAATTTAGCTTTAGGAATACAAATTAGGGAGTCTGCAAGTAATAAAAATTGACTTTTTAAACAAATTGACTAAAATACTGACTAATATGATCAAAGTTAATATTGGAACCTTCAAGTATTTATTATTTTTAACCACGGATTAAGAAAAAAGTATAACTCCTTAAGTAACTACACATTATTGGTTACAACTGCAACTGCCTACTTAATTGCAAATCTATTTGCTATGTTATTCGGGGTAAAGTCAAAAGTGTTAATCGAGTATCTATATCTTGCGTTTGCATGAAAAAATTTCTTCCTGATTTACAACTTCTTTCTGAGTTAACAACCTGACCAAACATTACTTTTTTTTACAAAGAAATTCCTTTTGTTCTAATTTGGTCTTGATTATCAATGCTTATCAATCATAACAATACTATTAAAGATGACAGAGTCAATAAGTTCATTTTAGTCAAAATGAGGATTCTAAAAAATAGTTCAAAAATGTGGCAGAGATACGCATGAAATATGTACGTTTCGGATATCGCTTAAATTTAATCCATAATGCATAGTTCGAAAAAAGAATTCACATCATCATAAAAAAACGTTTTTGTAATTGAATAGAGCTAAACAATAACTTAATCTTAATTAGTCTTAAAGTTGCTTTTGTTTTATTCTTAATGATAAACAATTAAGCCGTTGAATTAGTTGGAAAGATGGTTATGATAATAATTCTATAATTTTGATTTGAGGATACTTTAAATTTGTTTATGATGATTGATATTCTTAAATAAAGTCAAACTGAACAAAGTCAAGTAAAATCATAGTCGCCTTGAAATTATATAAGAATTTGTGTAATTAAATCTAGGTACGAGAATTGATTTTTCGAATCGTGTATAAAAACATGTTACTCATAATTAAATCTTAGTCAAAAATACACGATTTTAATTTTTATAGTGGATGTTGCAACATGGTTGCAATTTCAATATTTTGCGTTTTTTGAATTTTTTTAACTGCAAAAAAAAATCATTTCTATGTAATTTGATACATTTACGATTTTAAACAATATTGTTTACAACTATCGGATTTGATTATACACAATCCAAGTTGATGGAGTAGATTATGCAGTCGAATCGGTATCCTTTTAGTCTCCGATTATGATTTAAAAAAACTGCTCAAATTTAATATCTCAATATTTCACAAAATGCTGTTTTAAACTAAAATTAGTTTTAGTGTGTAATTTGTTTTAGTGTGTTATTTGATAAGATAAATAAAATCATCCAATCAGATATGTAATATAATAGTGGTTCGATTTGTTTAAACTGGGGTAATTCGTGACCATCTCTGATATCGTTTCGTTTCATGTAAGATAAGGCAGGGAAAACTGGCATGTTACATGTCAAAAGTTTACTTGGCATATTGAAATATGAAATTGGTTAATAATTGTATTTGATCCGCGTTCAATATTAATCAGTAATCATGGTGAGACATCATCTTAATTGATTGTGGTGGATCATGCAGAGGAATGTACGTAATCGATAAATGTGCCAATTTAATGTTCATAACATTGATAGTAGTTACGCAGACTGTTTAATGATTCTTACCCACCGGCTCTCCGATTGATAAAGATATTAAAAAATAAAAAATAAAGACGCAATTACAAATAAACCTTGGCTTAACAGGAACTATAATTGAAATTCCAATTTGAACACAAACTTATTATCTTTAGAGTTTGATATCAAACGTCAATAGTTTGAAGCCTACTATTTGTAGGAGATTAGAAACTTTAAAGAAAGTTAACTTTCACTTTAATATGACTATGGTTTGGTAAATCAAAATAAGACAATTTTTTGGTTAAACGATTTTACAATTCATGCAGTTAATCTACCTCCTTATTCGGAGAACAAAATATTTCAGTAAAAAATACCTTCACAATATCTAACAAAAACGTTCTAACGATAAGATTTACGTTTTTGAATAGCTTTGTTAATAATAAAAAAAAACCTGTATATAATAAATCTCTAGCGCAATTTAAAAAAGAATTATTTAAGGCCCTTTTTATCTAGGAATACGATTTTAGAAAAAAAAAAAAATGATGTCATTTATATACAGTAAATTCCTCATAAATTTAAAAAATGAACTAATCTAAAGTCATGTGAATTTATGATAATTTGTAACAAATTGTCCGTTAATTTAAAAGTAATTATAATCTTTGGATTGACGTCGTTAAAGACCTGGTATATATAGAATGTCAATAATAAGATCAAAAATTGGACACTAATAATAGTTTAGTTATGAACAAACATTAAAAACTGTCAATTCTTATTATTGTCCAAGAAATTAAAACATCGCCCACCCCTGAATAATTATAATTTTGTCTTTCCTGTTCTTCCAATCAAATTTCAGTTCAAAGTTTGTATACAAACCTACTTCCCTTTTAGGTATATGAAATCTCCTTTCTTTGCATATACTATTTTAATAACACAAACCAAAACCAGTTTGCGTTCAGTGAAATGAGTTAAATTATATACATGATATAACACAAAATCCAAAAATTGTACACACACAATTAATATACACACAATTATGAAGATAATTTGATTATAAAATCTCCAATATAAAAAAACCAACATATCTCTTTAGATTTCTTCCTTTTCTTTTTCATATCATATTTATTCTTCATAATGTCAACTGCTATCTATTATTCAAATCATAATATGCCAGTAGATGATAATCATAATTCAAGAAATCTTTTACCTTCATTATCACAAATAATGCCACCAGTTAGTAGTAATACTACTACTACTACTACTAACAATCAATCTACTGATTATAATGCATTAAATTCATCACCAAATTTATCAACTTTTCAACATGGTTTTTATCAATCTAATAATCAACCAGTTGCTCAAGTTTTAGAATATAATTCACCAGTTTCTACTACTCAAACAACCCCATCTTCATCAAGTAGTACTTTTACCTCATATCAACAACCATCATCTAATTTATACCCACATCATGAAACTTCTTTAAGTACATCACCAACAAATTCAGTTTCACCAGTATCACCATCTTCATCAATTACAACTACTTCAACTAATGATTCTACTACTTATAAACATGGTAAATGTATTTGTAAGTTAAATCCAAATAAAATTCCAAGACCAAGAAATGCATTTATTTTATTTAGACAAAAATATCATCAAACTGTTTTAGATGAAGGTACTGTAATACGTACAAATCCAGAAGTTAGTAGAGAATTAGGTAGAAGATGGAGAAGTTTAAGTTCAATTGAACGTGAACATTGGACTAATTTAGCTGAAGAAGAAAAAAGAAATCATGCAAAAAAATATCCTGGTTATAAATATACTCCAAGAAGAAATGGTAAAAGTAAAGATTGTCCTGCTTGTAAAGATAAACCAAATACAAAAAGAAATAATTCAACTTCTGATATTCAACAAGCTCAACAATTACAACAAATTGTACAAGCTCAAGAACAATATCAACAATTACTTAAACAACAACAAATGAATTATATTATTCCAACTTCACAATCAAATAATTCAAATAATAATTTACCAATTTTACAACAATCACTTAATCCATTTCATTTTTATGAACAAGATAAATTATCACCAATGAGTATATATAATAACAATAATCAAAATATTAATGCAGGTCATGATCAACAACAACAACCACAACAACAACAAGGTGTATTATTGGGTAATTATTCAGCTCAACCACAACAAAATGAGTATATGATATCTTATGATCATAGGTATAGTCTTCCACATGCTTATCCATCTCATTCAAATCAACAACATAGCGCCGTTTCATATGGAAGTGCTGGTCAAACCATAAACAGTGCTAATTCTGCTGGGTATCCAACATTTGATACATTTAATCAAAATCAACAGTAGAGAACGTGTATATTATAATGAAAATTAAAATCTAAACTTGAATCTCTGAATATTTCTTAACTAATTGTGGTAGGTGAAGTCCTAATTGTTTATAATTCGACTATGCTTAGAACCAATATACAATGTAATTATAAATATTTAGTGTTCCTGAATTATAATTAAAATATAAACACAAGAAAACAATAGAAAAAAAAAATAATGAAAATTTTTACAATTGTAAGCAAATCAAAAAAGGTTCGGATATTCCGATTATTAAAACCAACTTCAATGGTTGTGAGTTGATGCTGTTATGATATATTTCAATTTAAGAAAATTTCGTAATTGAATATTGAAATGTTGGCTAGAAATTGAATTCAAATATCTATGCATATTTGCTTAAAGGGTAAGCGCAAAAATTTTTTTTATATCACCCTTTTGATATCGATTTATTATATTTATTCATGTATTGAAAATCATGTTATTGTGAAAAGAAGCAAATAATTTTAGTAAATTGATCAGCACTTTTAAAATGAAAAACCATGAGATATTTTTGTTTAATATTCTGTTCCTTTATTTTTCTAGATCTTCTTAAAACATGCACCCTTTTTTAACTTCAAGTTTGCTTTTAAATTACCTCGGGTAAAGATTTACAAAAAGTGTCTTGGCGCTGTACAAACGTTTAAAGCTCTAAAAATGTTCATAATTTCAACCATCTTTATTGATCAATCAACGAATTTCGTAAAAAGTGTACAACTGGCTCTTTCTGAAATTGAGTTAATGATGATAAGGGTAATTTTTAATTAGACTAGAAACACATGTGTACCTTAAAATTAGTATAGTTTTATTTAAATATGCAAGAACAGGAGAACTGTTTATTGTGGAATATTTTTTTTTTTTGCTAATCAACTATGCATAATTGTAACATGGTTACATTTAAAAATTTTCAACCATGTCAAATTTGATTGTCTTTTTTTTTAAGGTACCAGCTTAAAAAATTTTCAAGACAATAAGATCGCCTAGGAAAATTTTAAAGTTTGTTTTGGCTTTGTTTATGTAAGGTACTAATGAAGTATATTGTTGATGATCATAATTTTACTATTTGTGTTTGTACAGTACCTCATCTCACTATTTCTTGGTTATGGAAAGGCTGTACCAAGATTATGATATTGTATTGTATTTTTATGTATTAAGATAGATTATTATAGGTAAATTTAAAATTGATCTTGGGAAGTACTGATCAAATTTCAGATTTTTGAAGATTTTAAGGATTTCAACGAAACGTTCAATAACTGTCTATAGCTCGAAGTAATTTCCTTTATTAAAGTCAACTTTTAAATCATTAAAGAATTGTTTTATTTAGTTGATTATTAAGTAGTAATTTGACAACATCGTCGATGTGGAATTTTACAAATCGAAAAAACTTCATTGTGTAATCAAGTAACTAGCTCATATAATTCTTCTAAAACACATTTATTTAAGATATTTATCTTCAGTAGTTCCAATTGCCTGTTTTCAAATTAGTTGATTCACTCCTAAGATCAAAATTTTATTAGTGAAGGAAGTAAAAGTTACATTTTCAAACTAGACTATTTGATTAATCTACCAATCGAGCTTTTCTAATCTTAAAGATGTATGTCAATAATCATTGACTGATTATAGAACTGTAACAGACTTGATTCTATTTTTGATATCAAATTTACCAATGAAATATCTATTTATTTAGATCAAATATTGATTCAATTCTCAAAGAGTAAGCAAGGATATTTCTTGAATGAATCAAAGTATTTCAGAAGTTAACTATAATAGAGTTTATTTCAATGTATTTCAAGTATATATCAAATTGCTTTTTATTTCCTTCTTAAGTCATGATTTACACAAAACTCGAGAATTGTAACAAATGAGAAATTTGACTCAGAATTAACTTCGATTTCTGAATTGTCAAAGTTTAAACTTTTAATATCTATATTAATAACCTAAACCTATAAATAATACATGAATAATTAAATATCTTCACCTATTCCATCTAATGTAATTGCTTCACCTGGTTTAAATGGAGGTAAACCTAAATATGGACATCCATCACATCTAAAAGCATCACCTAATGCACATGAACCACAACCACCAGTTTTCCCCTTTACAGTAAAATCAATTTCACTTAAATCTTCTTCTTTAAATTTTATTCTATTTTTCAATTTTTCTTCAATTTTAATTGCTTCTTCATTTGCTGATCTTGCCATATTACTTAATAAAGAATCTTGTAATGATCTTTGATTAGCTTCTTCTTGTTCTTCTAATTCCTTTAACCCACAAGTACAATCTTTACAAGCTTTTCTTCTTCTTTTCCCATTTGGTAATTCACATTTTTTGGGTATTATTAAATTATCATTTCTTGATTCTTTAATTAAATCATCTTCATTAATGAATTCATCATCAGAATCATCCAGTGAATTATCACTGAAATAAGTCAATTTTGAATTTGTCAATTTTCTCTTTGTTGTATATTCTTTATCTTCTTCATCAGTATTTGGATTACTCAGATCAGTTAATGGAGGTGGGGATGATAATTTTTTAAACATTGGAAGTGATTTCTTCTTTTCTGTAGATTTCTTTTTAAGTAATACCGGTGAAATCGGTTTTGGTTTTATCCATTTATTACCATCTATTATAAATCCAGTCATTAATACATCAATATTTTGATCATTTGGTAAATCACCTTTGAAAATCCCATCCGATTTTAATAAATCAAATATTAATTGAATCAACAGTATTGGTATTTCCTTTTGTTCATTTGGATTTACATATATTATTTCATCATATGATGAATTTGTAAGAATTATATCACCTTTGGTAACTCGATTAATGATTTGTTGTTCTAATACATATTGATTGTGTTGTTTTGCAATGTCTGCTTTGATGTTTGCTACAAGTTGTTCATCAGTAACAACAGTAGGATGTAATAGTAATAGTATGGAACTCATGATAAAGATGAAATGATATGATAAGTTTTTTATACTGATTAGTAATTTAAAATTTTTATCTAATTTCTTTTTCTGCGAAATAGGAGTTGGCTATATACAGGTTGATAATCAAGTTTATCAATTTAATCATTGGTTATCTTATGTCAATCATTACAAATTGGCAATTCCATCAATTAACCCCATTAGGCAATTGGTTCCCTTATACAAACACTACATATGGAAATCAAGTACATTTAGACTTACTTTATAATAATTTGATCCCTTATCCATTTGAAAATGATAATGAAAAGGAATTAGAATGGATTAAAGAAGTGGACTGGGAATATAAAGTTTTATTCAACTCTATTACTACAGAATCGTTATTAATTTTTGAAGGTTTAGATACATTTGCAACTATTATATTCAATAATGAAACGATTTTAAACTCTAATAATGCTTTTCATAAACATATAATTAATGTAACAACAAGAACAGAAAATGAATTAAGAATTATATTCAATAGTAGTTTTAATATAGGTAAAGATTTAGAAATGAAATATGGAAAAAAACCAGTTTGGAATGGGGATTCTTCAAGAGTATACGTGAGGAAACCACAATATCAATTTGGCTGGGATTGGCAACCATCAAATTTCAACACTGTTGGACCTTGGAGACCGGTCAGATTAGTACAGGATTCATACGTCGATGATATATTTGTTAAATACGATTTGAATGAGAATTTAACAATTGCGTATTTAAATATTGAAATATCAGCGTTTAAATTGAATAAATTTGACTTTTTAATAAATGATAGAGTTGTAAGTTCAACTTTGAAATTTAATTATACTTTGGAAGATGTGAAATTATGGTATCCAAAACAAATTGGTGATCCATATTTATATAAATTTGAAATCATCTCAAATGGTAAGATTCTAAAATCGATTAAATTTGGATTTAGAAAAGTAGAATTAAAAGAATTCTATTTTGAAATTAATAATGTACCAATACAGATTCATGGAGTCAATTGGATTCCTTTAAACTCCTTTAGTTCAAATGTAACAATTCAAGATTATTATAAAATGATTGATTTAATTGATTTTGCCAATTTTAATCTAATTCGTGTTTGGGGTGGGGGTATATATGAAATTGATGAGTTTTATCAAAAATGTGATGAACTAGGTATGCTTGTTTGGCAAGATTTCATGTTTGCTTGTGGAATATATCCAAATTTACCAAATATCGAAAAAGAAATTGATGATCAAGTTAAGCGGTTGAGTAAATATTCAAGTATAATTATCTATGCTGGGAATAATGAAGATTATCAATTAGCTAATCTGTTGAATATAGATACAAATAACATTACCCAATTCCCAGGTAAAATCATTTATGAAAATATCATACCTAAAAAAATCAGAAATGCAGTGTATCGATTTGGTTCACCGTATTCAAACAATTCAACTCTTGCAAATGATGAATCTATCGGTGATACACATCAATGGAGAGTTTGGTTAAATCAAATGGAACCATATCAGAATTGGATGAAATTATCAGCGAAATTCATATCTGAATTTGGAATGTTTTCATTCCCTTCATATAAAACATTATCAAAGTATATAACATCAGATTTATTTCCTTATTCCAAAATGATCAATTCTCATTCACAAGCAGATCAATATCAAACAAGATTGAATCATTATTTATCTACGAATTTCAACAAATCTGAAACTAACCTTACTCAATTTATTTATTTAACTCAGTTACTACAATCAGATGCATTATCTCTAGCGTATAGGTATTGGAGGTTTAAATGGGTTGATTATCAAGTTGGTGGGATGATTGTATGGCAATTAAATGATTGTTGGCCAGGATTATCATGGTCAATTATTGATTTTGAAAAGACTCCAAAATTAGCTTATTATGGAATTAAAAGAGAATTAGCAGATAATGTAATTGGTATATATCGAAATCAAGATAAAATTGAATCAATTTTGAAACCAGATATAATTTCAATATGGGTAATCTCAAAGGAAACAAATTTGACTCTCATTGTCGAGTATTATCATTTAAATGGAGAATTGTATAAAAGTGAGAGATTCAATGATACTTTAATTCATGATCGGCCAATTTTTGAAAACTCAATAATTCATACAAAGTTAATTAAAGGGACTAAAATCATTGCTAGATCTAGTGATTGGCCGTTACTCAAGTATACAAACATTAAGCCAACTTTATCCATCACCTACAATGGATCTTTCCTTTTATCCACCGACAAACCAATCAAAGGATTAGAGCTTACATTTGAGAATAACTACATATTCAGTGATAATGGAATCGATTTATTTCCAAATGATCCACAAATAATCAACATTCCCAACTTTAACGTTTCCGATTTAAATAGTTTAAAATATAATTATTATAGTCTATATTAATACATAACAGAATTAAATCATTTCTCATCATCGTCTGATTCAGTTTCATCACCATCTTTATAATTCGATCTTATCATTTTCGATAAAGGAGGTAATATTGGTGGATTCTGGGGAGTTGGATTCCGACTTACAGGAGATGCATTCCCGTTTAAACTATGACTTCTTGAATGAGAAAATTTATTTTGTTGTGGTGAAGATAATGACATTAAAGATAGTACAGCATCTTGTTCATTTTTTGGTTCTTGATTAAATGCAATGTTTAATGGTGGTAATTTAATCTCTTTATCCAAATCAATTGATTTTCGATTACCTGATCTTGATTTTCTTCGTTGTCTTGATAAAGCAGCTAATAAAGCATTATGAGCACTTGATTCTTCATCTGGTGAAGCTATTTTTTTTTCTTCTTTTAATATTGGTGATTGTTGTAAATTCCTTGGTGATTGTTGTAATGTTTGTAAATTCAAATTTGTACGATTTGACAGTGTTGACGGAGTCCAAGCTCCTAAATCTTGTTTTGTTGGTGATTTTGAATCAAATTTTAATTCAGTAAATGTAATTTTATGATCTTGATTTTGTATTTTCCCAAATGCAGAACTTAAATTTTGTTTTAAAGTTGTACTTATCTCTGATAAATCTTTATTTGGTGATGAATCTTGAAATAATCTTTTTGCTGATGATAAATATTGTGGTGTCTTTTGTAATTTTGATTTTCGATCTTCATCATGTCTTGGAGTTTTTAATAAATGTGCTGCACTATATGGACTATTAACATTTTGATAAATAATTTTCCCATCTGGTGATTTATATGAACCAGAACTTGTTCTTTTATATGATGGTGTAAACGGTAGTAGATTCTGTTGCTTTTCTGGTGTTTGTAAAAATTGTGCCGAGTGTCTCTTTTTGGTGCTTGGTGGTGATGGTGTTTTAGCTATTACCTTTGGAGAACCAATAGGTGTGGATGGTTTTGTACTCATGTAACAACAATGTTTGTTTATGATTGCGTGTGGTGATCTTTAATCCTTTTTTACCGTGGTAGTGTATTTACTCCAATCGAACAAATTACATAATTGTTTACAAAATATAAACATGAATAATAATCAATCAAATCCAATGTTTGTACGAAATAAGAATCAACGAATACTGTTTGGACGATCAGAAACACCAATAAGCTCGTATAAACGAAGAAGATCTACATTACTATCCACACCAGCATCAAATGTGAAAAGACAAAGTTCAAATTTTCAACCAATACCTACAATTACCAGACCATCATCATCTCAAACACCACTACGAAATCAAACACAAGATCTGCGTCCTATAAAAGATAAGAAGTACCAAGAATTACTTCAAAAGGAGATATATTCATTTCTTGTTGAAAATCGATTTGAGATCAAAACAAATATAACATTAACTGAAAATACATTAAAATCACCAACTCAAAAAAATTTCAATGGAATATTCAAATTTCTTTATAATCAATTAGATCCTTATTATATATTTCAAAAACCAATTGAACAAGAGATTATAATTATATTGAAAAATTTACAATATCCTTATTTACGTTCAATTTCAAGATCTCATTTTAGTGCAGTTGGTGGAGCAAATTGGCCAGATTTTCTAAGTATATTATGGTGGTTAGTTAAATTAAATTTAGAGATTTTAAATTTAACAGAAAATGATTTTTTAACTGATGATGAATTTGATAGAATACATATAAAATATATTAGCGATTCATATAATTTATTTATGAATGGTGAAGAAGAAGAAGAAGATATTTATTATGATGGAATGAAATCTGAATTAATAGAATTAAGAAAGAAATTAGATTATGAATTAAAAGATTTAATGGATCAACGAAATTTATTATTAGAAAAAATTGAACAATTAAATCAAGAAATGAATCAACGAACTTTAATTGAAGAGAAATCAATTGCATTAGAAGATGATTATGTAAAATTAAAAGCATTTAATGAAAATGTTGAAAAAAGAATACCTGATTGGAATTCAACATTGAAACAATTATCAAATGAAGTTGAACTGTCACAAGATAAATTAACTGAATTAACTGATGAAAAAAAAAATTTCCTAAATGAACTTTCAAATTCTAATAAATCAGTAGATCAAATAAATGAATTATTTGTTATAAGAGATAAAGTTTCAAAAGATATTGAAAATATGACTGAAAAAGTTGATAATTTGAAACTAAGATTGACAGATCGATTAAATGAAATTGATTTAAATTTTGATAATTTAAATAAACTATGTAACAATTATAATCATATTATAAAAAAATCAAATTATTATACTGAATACAAATTTTCAATATCAATAAATGAGTACCTAAAAGATGAAACAAAAGGTTTCAATAGAGATCAAATATTCACAAAAGATATTAAAGAAGAAATTTCTCAATTACAAAAAATTGAAATTGAAATAAATCAAAAAATCAATCAAGAAAAAGAAATAACTCGTAAACAAAATGAAGAAATAGAATCAATTATGGATAAAATTAAAGAACAAACATTAAATCTTGAAGAATTAAAATTACAAGATGATGAATTAAAGAAAAAAATTGAAGAAACTCAACAACAAATGTATTCAGATCAAGAAAATTATACAAAAGAAATTAATAAATTAGATCATCAAAGTAGAGAAATTAAAAATTCAATAAGTGCTGACATATTAGAATTAGAAGGTAAATTAAGAGATACTTATGTTAATAAAAGTAAAATACAAGATGAAATGACTTTGAAACGACAAGAAATGAATGAACAACAAACTAGAATAATTTCATTCATAATTAATTTTAGAAGAAATATTCAAGAAAAATTAATTAAAGTTGATGATTTAATTCAAATTGAATTGGAAAAAATATAAATTAATTTCGCGTATGTCTGATTTAAATATCTTTATAACATCTGATTTAACATCCTCTGAAAGAAGAGTATCTCCTCAATGGGATTTACATTACTTAAAAGAGAAATTAAAAACAATTACAGGTATTGAACCAGAGAATCAAATCATTAAATATTTCCCAAATCAATATTCAAATGAATTTGTTGAACTTTCACAAAATGAAGAAATTTTATTATCACAATTAAATTTAAAATCAATGTCAAGAATTCATGTTGAAGATTCTAATCCAGATTCTGATATTAATCAATTAAAAAAAAATCCAGGTGCTGAATTTAAATTAAGTGAAGAAGAATATGCAAAAAGAAATGATTCAGTATTAAATTGGAAACAAACACAAAAATTAGGTAGATTTGATCCTGAATATGAACAATTACAAAATAAAGTAGCTATTGAAAATGAAGCAAAAATATCGAAAATGTCAATTGGTGATCGTTGTAGAATTATAAATATTGAAGGTGAAAGAAGAGGTTGTATAAAATTTATTGGTAAAATTGATTTTCTTGATAAAGGTGAGAATTATTGGGTTGGTATTGAATTTGATGAACCAGTTGGTAGAAATAGTGGATATATCGATGGTAAGAAATTATTTGATTGTAGACCAAATCATGGTAGTGTTGTTAAACCTAAACAAGTTGAAGTTGGTAATTTTCCTGAATTAGATTTATTTAGTGACGATGAAGAATTATAACCGGAAAAAAAATTCTTATTCTCTAATCAACAAATTATGGCCGCTTTTGATGAAATATATGATTACGTTGAAAAAGATACTTTTATAAAATACTTTAGATTATCAATATTCATATTTGCTTATTTAGTCTTTAGACAATATTATTCAAATTGGGCTGCTAAAAAACAATCTGATCATCAACAAAAAATGGATGCTTTTGAAAAAGAAAATAAACCAGAACAAGATAGAATAGCTAAAGAGAAAGAGATTGAAACATTAGAATCAGAATCAAAAGAATTTGGTTGGGGTAAAAAAACAAGAAGAAATATAAAAGTTACCGAACATGTTTTAAATGATATTGCAGCTGAACAAAACTTATTAAATCAAAGTTATTATAATCCTCAAGAAGATGCTGATATTGATGATTTATTAGAATAATGTATAGCTTATTATTACACGACTGTATTTATGTTTTATTTTCAAGTCCATCGCACATAAAAAAATTATATCATCATGTCTAAAAGAAGTAGAATCGATGAAGAAATAAGTAGTGAATCAGAAACTGAACAAATATCAGAAAGAGAAGAATTATCTTCAGATGAAGAATTTAAAGATGAAAATGCTGCTGATAAACGTAGAAGATTAGCAAAACAATATCTTGAAAATTTAAAATCTCAAGAATCTCAATTACATGATGATTTAGATACTTTTGATGCAAAAGATTTAGATGAAGATATTTTATCTAGAAGATTACAACAAGATGTTGCTGAAACAAAAGGTCATGTATATAAATTTATTGGTAATAAATTATCACAACAATTTGATGATGAAAATTTTATTAAATTAATTGTAAATAGAATTGGAAGTCAAAATTTAACAAGTATGGCAATACATTATCCATATCTTTATACAGTTTCAAAAGATATAGAAATTATAAAATGGAATATAACAGATAAAAAACCAAAAAGAATAAAACATAAAAAAGGTGGTATGAAATTTTTTTCAATTAATAAAAATATTAATTTAAATAATCATTGGCAACAAATAAATTGTATTGCTGCATCACCAGATGGGAAATATGTTGTAACTGGAGGTTCAGATTCAAGATTAATTATATGGTCAGAAAATTTATCATGTTTAAAAATTTTGGAAACAAGATCAGCAGTAAATTCAATAACTTTTAAAAAAAATAGTGATCAATTATATGCTGCATGTGCTGATTTAAGAATTAGAACTTATTCAATAAATCAATTTACTCAATTGGAAATATTATATGGACATCAAGATAATATAACTGATATAGATTCATTAAATAGAGAAACTTGTGTATCAGTTGGATCAAGAGATAAAACAGTAATGTTTTGGAAAATTGCTGAAGAATCTAGATTAACATTTAGAGGTGGTGATTCAATAGAGAAAAAAAAGAAAGATATTTATAATGAAGGATCAATTGATGTTGTTAGTATGATTGATGAAACTCATTTTGTTACTGGTTCTGATAATGGTAATATTGCATTATGGTCATTAGCAAAGAAAAAACCATTATTTATAAAAAGATTAGGTCATGGTTTACAACCAGAATTTAAACCTCAACAAGCAAGTGCAGAATTAAATAAAGCATCTCAAGAAATACCTCCACCACAACCATATTGGATAACTTCAATTCATGCAATTCCATTTAGTGATGTATTTATAACTGGATCATTTGATGGATCAATAAAAATTTGGAAATTAGATGAACAATTACGTTCATTTATATTAATCGGTGAAGTTTTAATAAAAGGTATTATAAATAAAATTGAAACTTGTGAAATTCCAAATTCAAAAATGATTAAAGTATTTGTTTTACAAAGTAAAGAGCATAAATTTGGTAGATGGTTAAAAATTCCTGGTAGAAATGCATTAATTAATTTTAATATAAATATTTAAAATGCTGCCTCATCATTATCATCATCTCCTCCATCATCATCATCTCCATCATCGAAATATTTCTCTGCATTATAATCGTCATCATCTTCATCTTCATATTCATCATCAACATCTTCTTCTTCTTCTTCTTTTTCTTCTTCATCTTCTCTTTTATCATCATCAATCATATTTAACATTTGTTGTTTTAATTGTTTAACTTTTTCTTCTTCTTCCATATTTTCTTGCTTCTCATCACTCAAAAACTCTCGTAATCCACCTTTTGATTTAAATTTTGATAATGATAATAATTTTTTCTTATTTTTATTAGTTATACCCATTACTGAATATAATTCTTCAGGGAAAAATTCAAGATTATAAGGATGTTCTTCAATTGTACGACCAATTTTTTTAGTTTGTTTATATCTATCTGAATATCGTTCTATCCCATCATCAGTATTATTAGTTTGTTCTTTATCTATTTCATTTAAATCCCCTGTATAAAATGCTCCTTCTGACATTAAATTTGCAAATGTAATTGATTGTTTTGCAATATCTTGTTCCAGTTCGGTGATTTCACCATTTATAGGTAATAGTAACTGAGGCTTCTCTGTAACTTGTGATGTTGAAAGGATATCGGCATAATCTAGCCCAAACGGTAATATTGTTCTGGTTGATCCACCAGACCTTCCACCTCTAAATGACATTGATGAAAAAAAATATTGTGAAGACTTTGAAATAAACTAGATACCAACTACAAAATAAATTACAACTACATAAAATTAAGAAATACATAGCACAGTAGACCTGAACGATCTAATACTTGGATATATAGTCGAGATGAGCTAAATTTCATCAAAACGAACTTTTCATGGAAATTGATATTCTTCAACAACAATTCATTAACCGAATCTCTATCAATCTATCTCGTAACGAACTCTACCATCTGTCATATTCTCTATCAATCTTCTAAGTCAGACATCTATTTACCATTTTAAGATTAAATATAAACATAATCTTACATAATCATTACATAATCTAGGCAGTGAAATATCTAAATGACTTTTTGAATCTATTCTACTCAAATGTCATATCCACAGTCTGCAGATGGTACATTAGTAGTTATGGTTGTTAGAGCCAAACATCTACCTAATAGAAGAAAAATGGATAAACAATCACCATATGCTGTAATAAGATTGAGTACAACTGCTAAAAAAACACCAAGTGATTTTCGAGCAGGTCAAACACCAGAATGGGCTCATGAAATACGATTTGATTTATCAAGAGATAAGAAACCAGTATTGAAAATAGACGTTTTAGATGAAACAAAAAATGATCCAACTCCTATTGGTAATTGTGAAATTGATGCATCTATAATATTTTCAAATGAAAATAAAGAAAATGGGAAATACATATATGATAATTGGTATGATTTAACTCAAAATGGTAGAAGAGCAGGAATGATATATTTAGAAATGACATTCTATCCATCTGCACCTGTTTTACCACCAAAAATTGGTACAATTCCAGATATTGATCTACCGGTAATACTGCCAGTGAATGATGTATTTGTTAATGAAGTATATCTGGAAAAATCATCAGTATTTCTGAAACTTAAAGAAAGTATCAATACTGAATCAGAAGTATTTATTAAAGAACCAGAAACTAAAAATAAATTTGCATCTAAATTTCAAAAATTGAAAAATAAATTAAATGAAAAAAGATCATTCTTTAATGAAGTTTCACAGAATGATTATTCATTTATAAAAAGAGATATTTCACCAATTAGTAATTATGAAGAGGATTCAGATATTGAATTTGTTCCACCAGTACCACCACATAAAGTTTCAAAACCATTACCATCACCACCAAAACATAGAAAACCACCATTAGATACAACTGCAATACCATTCTCTGCTGATTCAATAGGTATAGATGAAGACGAATTACCTACGAAAGTTTATATGTTGGATGAACAAGTTAAATCATTAGCATTTGATGCAAATAAAGAAAATGAAATTAATGATGAAATTGATCCAAAATATTATGCACCAACACCATCAGAACATTTCAATCAAACAATGAGATTTCAAAATGGTAATGCAACAAGAGATGATTTAAAAATTGATATGAGAACAAATGAAACTGGTTATTTAGGTAATGGGAAATTTTCTCCAAGTGTTTTCCAAAGAATAATCAATGAAGAAGATAAACCTCGAGTACCACCGAAGATACCTCAAGGCTTAACAGAGATGGAATATTATATAATAGAAAAGGAAAAATATTTAAAGGATTTACAAGGTAAACGGACGTAGATAATAATACATAATTATAATAAAGCAATTGCAATTGCAATTAAACCAGCTGTAAGACCAGTACCAAGATTGTTTGAACCACCTTGTGATATACCATCTTGTGTAGTGATTTCAACAATTTCAGAAGTAGAAACTTGTTCTGTAGTTTGTTCTGTTGTAGTATTTGTTGTATTAAAACCAACTGCAACAATACCTTTAAAAGCAGTTAAACTTGTTTCTTTAGCTTTTGATTCAACACTTGCAACTGAGGCAACTGATTCTACACTTGCAATTGATGCTGATTCAACACTTGCAATTGATTCATAATAAACTGAAGCTACTGATAAAGCTGATTCAACTGATTGAACTGATGCAACTGATGCAACCGATTGGACTGATTGGACAGATGCAACTGATTCGGATGAAATTGAGGCTTCAATTACTGCAACTGATGCTAAACTTTCTGCAAGTAAACTAGCTGATTCTTCTGGGGTATACAGGGTGATTGTAATGGTGATTGTAGTCAGGATTGTAGTATCAGTCTCTGATAAAACGAATGACAATAAAAAAAGTAAAATGAATAACATAAGGAAAGACTAGGGTAAGATTGTTTATTTTGAAAATGTGGATTTTGACATTGTTAAATACACAAGACTTTTAAATTATTTTTTAAAAAAGTTTATTTTTAAGAAATATTGATCAAAAAATAAAATGATTCTACAACAAGATCTCGACCGTGTATGACCTCTTTCAGTTTCTGATGTAATTATGCTTCTTGGGTTGTTTTACATTGGAATGACTCGAGATCTAGAAGATATGGTCTGGTCCGAATAGGAAATAGTTATGAGATTGGTGTGCACATAACTTGCATTAATACGAAGTTAAAAAATATTAGCGACAAGAAAACCCAATTAGTCAACGGCTTTTATTTACTCCTAAAATTCATTTTCTTTTTCAATTTGTTTATCTCTATTATATTGTGACCCGCCTTTAGTATCCAATGCCATTGGCAAATCTTCTTCTTCATCACCTAAATCTTCTAAATCATTTGGAACATTATTCATTTGAACACTTGGTGCATGTTTTGTATGATCTAGATTCGTTATAACTTGTGTCAATATTTTATCTAAAAATTCTTTTGAATTTGCATTAGTCATATTTGATGATCTTACATCCAATTCATAAGTTGGTGCATAATATTCATAATATCCATTATAAGGTAATTCTTTTGATAAAATTTCTCCATTACAAATCCCAGTTTCAAATGCCCAAGTTCTTGCAACATTTCTAATTGTATATCCACCTCCACCAACAACCATCATTGGTAATCCAAAAGATCTAACAAAATTAACACAATTTGCATGACCTCTCATTGATAAATTAAATGGACCTAATCTATCACCACTTAAAGAATCCCCACCACATTGTAATACTATAGCTGATGGTTGATACCATTCGATAATTTTACTTATTATTGGTTCAAATATAGATTTATATGAAGCATCATCTATACCATCTCGAAGTGGAACATTAACTGAATGATATTTACCTTTACCAATACCAATATCACTTAAATAACCAGTCCCGGGGAAAAATTCTCCAAATTTATGAAATGAACATGTCATTACTCTATCGTTAGTATAAAATGCTTCTTCAACACCATCACCATGATGAACATCGGTATCTATATACAAAACTCGAGGATGATATCTTAATAATTCAATTATAGCTAATACTATATCATTCGTATAACAAAATCCACTTGCTTCGGATTTTTTTGCATGATGTAAACCACCAGCATAATTAATTGCAATATCTGCTGATCCTTGGTTTAATCTTCTTGCACCTTCTATGGAACCTCCACATGATATTTTACAATATTCCGAAAGTCCATCAAATACAGGACAATCTTCACCAACATTGAATATAGTTTTCTCTCTTTCAAATAAATGAATATTATCTGGAGTGACTCTATTTATAAAATCAATATATTCATCGGTATGAAATTGTACAAGTTCTAAATTTGTTGCTGGTTTTGCTCGATAAATTTCCATTTTTTTATTCAATTCATAATTCATAATTAATGAATGAGTCATTCTGATTCTATGTGGTTTCATACAATGACCAGTTCCATAAAAATAATTCCCCACATCTTGATCATAAAAATATGCTACTCTTTTTTTAGTTGTATCAACTTTTAATTCATCAAATGGTAATTCTTTATACATTTCTTGTGAGAAAAATAAACCAAAATGGGGAAAGCCACAATTTAAACTATAAATTAAGATGAATCCCTAAATCCCTCATCAATGTCTGTAGCTCAAGAAGTTGAATTAGCTAATAAATCTTACGTTTCAAAAGGTAATTTACCCTTACCACCAAGTAGAAAAGTTGCAATTGTTGTTTGTATGGATGCAAGAATTGATCCAGCTGCAGCTTTAGGTTTAACTGAAGGTGATGCTCATGTTATTAGAAATGCTGGTGGTAGAGCAAGTGATGCTTTACGTAGTGTTATTATTTCTCAAAGATTATTAGGTACTAGAGAATTAATTATTATTCATCATACTGATTGTGGTATGTTAACATTTACTGATGAAAAATTGAGAAATATTCTTAAAGAAGATGGTGAAAATGCTGATCATATTTCATTTCTTCCATTTTCAAATTTGAATCAGAGTGTTATCGATGATGTTAATTTTTTTAAAAATAATCCATTGGTTTTAGATGTACCAATTACTGGATATATTTATGATGTTAAATCAGGTAGAATTGAGAAAGTTTGAGTCTATGAGTCTATTCTATAAATACCAAACATATATGCGAGTCTTGTAACAACCAAATCTATTGCCATTGCAATTGAATCTCTTGCCAAATCAACTTTTGAACCTTCAATTTCTTGCCAATTAACTGCAATTTCTTTTAAATTAAAATTCTGTATTTCTCCAAGTAATAAAACTTCAACATCAAAAATCCATCGTTCTGTATGCATATGGGGAAATATGTTTTTAACAGCTTCAAAATTAAACATTTTAAAACCACATTGAGTATCTTGTACTTGCCTGATTCCAAATATATAAACTAAAGTATGTAAACCATACATAAGGAAATTTCTAATAAATGAACGTTTAACCACAGCATCAGTATTTACCATATGAGCACGAGATCCAATTGCAATTGAAGGTTTTTCTTGTTGTTTTAAATATTCATATAATTTATTCATATCTGAAAATTTACTTGCACCATCAGCATCAGCAAATAATGAATATTTACCACGTGAATGTAAAAGACCATGAGTAACTGCACCACCTTTACCTCTATTTTTTTCCAATTGAACTACTCTTAGTATATGTGGTTTTAATTGAAATTCTCTTGCTTTTGAAATTGCAAAATCTGCAGTTCCATCACTTGAACCATCATCAACTATAATTATTTCATAAGATTCAAAGTTTTTTAAATATTCAATTGATTCATCTAACATTGTTCCCAATCTATCAATTTCATTATAACATGGGATTATAACACTAATTTCAATTTCCAGTTTAAATTCACTTTTTGGTGTAATTCGTGGTGGTAATTCATATTTCAAATTTTCTTCATCATTAGTTTTATAAAAGAATTCATTGGGTAATGGATCTCTAGGTTGATGACTGAGTAGTATTAAAGTAGTATATATTAATACAATTAAGAATAATATTCCCAACCCATAATAAAACATGTTGACAACAGAAAATTTATTTACGTGTTACTAACTACTTTATTTAATGAAACAGCTTTACCAAAATAATTTTCAACAACTTTTTTAAATTCATCCTGATTCTTTGAATAGACTGATTTAGCATCTAAATCAAGTTCACATTCATAAGCTGTGATTGTATCTTTTTTCTTAGTTTCAACTTTTGTAGCTTCATATGTGATTTCCGAGTCAATCCAAGAAAATCGATCTTTTACTCGGGTCATTTCTGGTTTATACAATTTCTTAACTGATGTTATTCTTGTTTGTGTATTTGGGATACCCAAACTTAAAGCAATTTTTAAATCATATTTATATTTTGAAAATGTAATTAATAAATCTGCAATTCTCTTCTTTTCATATGAAACTTCAACATCATTCTCATTTGAAATTCTAACTTTTCCACCAATAAACCCACAATTGTAAATTGTATCCTTGATTAGATTATGTTTCTTTTCAAATTTATGTAAAAATTTTCCAATTTCATCATAACTTGATTTATCTATATTCATTGAGAATCTAGTTTTCCACCTATCTTTGATGATTTCTGATTCATTTGTAGTGTATCTTCCCCCACTTCTACTCAAAATTTCACCAAATTTTATCTCAATTAATACATGATCATGATTTTTTGAATCAATGTTGGTAAATTCTGAGTAAACCCATTCAGAAATTTGTTCATTAAGAGGTAAACCTGTATCAATATCTTCAATTGAAAACCCTACTAAACTCATTAATGAAAGGATATAAAGAACATTATATTTATAGTGCTACCGTTGTCTTAAACTTTCCATATATTAAAGCTTATCTACGGTAAAGCTAATTTTGTTACCCTATTATTCAAAACTCTTGCATTATTCAAGAAAATTTCAACAATTTCTTCTAATCTAAAATTATCAACCCCAGAAGTTATTTTATCAATTGCATTAAATACTTCCAAAACTTCGATTTCCAATTCAATTTCAAATTTTGTATCATGTTGTATAATTTTCTTACCCAGTTTAGTCTTTGATTCTCTTGGTTCGGATACCCTTGTTAGATCAAATTGAGTCAAGGTCGGAACATGAGTCCAAGTACTTCTTTTCTTCTCTCTTGTTAAATCTGATTGTTTCTTCATTATTGATTCTATGTTACCTTCAGGTACTGGCAATTCTAATGATAACGACAACCTTAAATCATACATTGAATGTGGATTATGTATATACATGTCAGAAATTCTTTCTTTTTGAATACCAACATACCTATTCAAAGAATTATCTTTTGAAATTCGAACTCTTCTAAATTGTTCATTTTTATTACCAATTTGATAAAAATTATCCGTTGTATCTGATTCCAACATATTAAATTTTCTTTTAGATTCCTTATTGGTCTTTTGAAATTGTTGTTCCAATTCTTCAAATAATTTACGAACATCTTTCCAAGCAATTTCATCAACTTCCATATCGAATTTTATATTTGAATGATTTGTAAATATACATTCAGTAATTACATCCAAATTTAATCTATTACCAGTTCTTTTATCCATAATTTTACCAAATTTTAATTCCAATTCAACATTTTTCCGATTACGTTCTTCAATGTTTGAAAAATTGGCAAATATCCATTCGGCTATTGTACGTGTAATTGAACTAGGTGGTATTATACCTGTTATACTACATTGTAAATCTATACTACCCAGTGATGTATAATCAAATACTGGTTTATCTGATATTCGAGAATTTGATGGAGGAGGTTCATAATTTTGATTTGGTGGTAACCATCTTTGTGCCCAAATTGGTGGTGAATCATATCTTTTTGGTTTCTCTGATTGTCTAATTTTTTTTAATCTTGTTAAATCATCTTCATCATCTAGAATTGAAGGTTTTGTCTCTGGTGGAGTCTCATTCAACATACTAGTTATTGAATGTCTTTGATGAACTGATTGGGATGATGAAGTTTTCCTCGCTAATGGAGGTTCTTGTGCATCATTATTCAATATTGAACCAACATTCATTGTAGAGATTTTTTTCGCGAAAATATATTAATAACCTAAATTTTTATTTAATCTATTCTTTACAGCATCAATAAATTCTTCAGTTGTAACATATGAAGATCTATCGGTTTTACCTTGAGTCAATGCTAAATCTTTAGTCATTATATTATCCTTTGCAACAGTGTCAATTACAGCTTTTTCTAAATCTTCACCAAATTTAACAACATCTGGAGTATCATCTAATTTCCCTCTTTGAATTAAACCTCTTGTCCATGCAAAAATTGATGCAATTGAGTTCGTACTAGTTTCTTTACCTTGTTGGTGTTGTCTATAATGACGAGTAACAGTACCATGAGCAGCTTCAGCTTCAAATGCTTTACCATCTGGAGTCATTAAAACTGATGTCATTAATCCTAAAGAACCAAAACCTTGAGCAACAATATCAGATTGAACATCACCATCATAGTTTTTCATGGCAATGATATAACCACCTTTTGATTTTAACATTTGTGCAACCATATCATCAATTAATCTATGTTCAAACCAAATTCCTAATTTATCCATTTCTTGTTTATATTTAGTTTCATATAAATTTTCAAAAATATCTTTAAATCTACCATCATATTTTTTTAAAATTGTATTTTTTGTAGTTGAAAATAAATTTAATTTACGATCAATAGCTAATTTAAATGAACTTTCAGCAAAATCTTTTATTGATTTATCAGTATTATACATGGATAAACCAACACCTGGACCATCATAATTATATACTGGATATTCAACAATTTCAGAACCATCTTCTGGTGTAAAAACTAATTTTAATTCACCAGCTTTTGGTACTATAATATCCGTAGCTTTATATTGATCACCAAATGCATGTCTACCAATAATTATTGGTTTTTCCCATGATGGAACAATTCTTGGAATATTTTCAATTACAATTGGTTCTCTAAATACAGTACCACCAAGAATGTTTCTTAAAGTACCATTAGGTGATAACCACATTTTTTTAAGATTAAATTCTTTAACTCTTGCTTCATCTGGTGTAATAGTAGCACATTTAACTGCAACTCCATATTTTAAAGTAGCTTTAGCAGAATCTATAGTAACTTGATCATCTGTTTCATCTCTATATTCAATACCAAGATCATAATATTTTAAATCAATGTCTAAATATGGTAAAATTAATTTATCCTTGATAAATTGCCATATGATTCTTGTCATTTCATCACCATCCATCTCTACGACGGGAGTTTTAACCTTGATTTTGTCAACCATGATTTTTGATTCGGATAAAGGTATGTGGATAAATTGATCTATTTATAATGGAAATAAATTTTTAGAGTGGGGTAGACAATTAATTGGCCGGGCTCAAATCTAAACTAATTTTAACACAATTTGTGTCAAATGAATCAGAATTCATTGTTCTAATCAATTTAGATACTCGTCTGATCCTATTGTTAAATCTAGCCAACCAAACTGAGCTGAAAGTAATAGTCGCGTTTAACCCCTAAAAAAATTTCCACTTTGATACAATTTAACCGATTATGGAGAATGTCGGAAATATCTGACATGAACTCGCAATGGTCTGTATTTGTCTTAGATTTCGCATATCGACGTTTTCTTAATGAAGCCTCATGAGAATGATTATTTATTAACCAGTAGTAAATCTGTTCCAACTACACCTTACACCACTCCGTTGAAGAAGATCAGATCCTTAGGTAAATTAGATGTCAGATCTCCAATTTTGAAAAATTCAATTCTATCCCCTGATTTAGACACAAGTTCGTTCATAAGCACTGAGTCTATCAAATCAAGATTTTTCAAATTAAATGATAGATTTCAGAACTTTTACAATGATTTCACAACCATAGATTGGACAAAAGCGTATCTCCAAAGTAATGAGTTTAACTATGCACTTGAAAATGATAATTTACCATTCTATTACAAAATTTATTTAACCCTTGGTAAATGGTTGTTGATTGTTTTAATTGGGTTTTCATTTTCATTAATTGCTTATTGTATTGATAAGTTTGAGATATTGTTAGTTGGTTTTAAACATGGTTATTGTAAAACAAACTGGTTTGCAAGTCAGGTTACTTGTGAAACTCAATGGATAAGTTGGTCACATTTTTTTAATCATCCATGGTTTGACTATATAATTTATGTTTGTTTAACGGTTATGTTGGCTATTCTTGCATGTTTAATCACTTTAACTACAAAAATCACTGGTAATATTAAAAATCAAAGAACCATGTATACTGCAACTGGGTCAGGTGTACCTGAAGTTAAAACGATTTTATCAGGATTTGTCATAAGACGGTTTTTGGGTGCTTACACTTTGATGACAAAAACGATTGCCTTGATTTTAGCTATTGCATCTGGTATGTCATTAGGTAAAGAAGGTCCTTATGTTCATTTAGCTACATGTTGTGGTAATATAATTTCAAGATACTTTCCATTTATATATAAGAATGATTTATTCACAAAACAAATACTTTCAGCAAGTGCATCAGCAGGTGTTGCCTTAGCTTTTGGATCTCCATTAGGTGGTGTTTTATTTATACTAGAAGAGATTAATAACTATCTACCATCACATCAATTATTTCAAATATTCTTTTGTGCTATAATTTCAACTTTATTTTTGAAATTTTTGAATCCTTATGGTACTGGGAATACTGTTTTATTTGAATTGGAATATTATTCAGATTGGAAACCTTTTGAATTGATTTTATTTGTGATTATAGGTATAGCTGGAGGGATCTTTGGTGCTTCATTTGTGAAATTTGTTGGATGGTGGAAAACAAAGAAACAAATAACATCGGTATTGGAGGTATTCCTAGTAAGTTTAATCACTGGATTGATTACATTTTGGAATCCATATCTTAAACAAGCAAGTGCTGAGTTGGTTTTAGATTTAGCTACTTCATGTTCAAGGGAATTTGATCGTTCTTTATGTCCTACTACAAATAATCAATACATTAAAGAATTCCAATCATTATTTTTTGCATTGATTGTGAAAATCTTTCTTACATTTATTACATTTGGATTGAAAATTCCATGTGGTATCTATGTCCCATCAATGGTTGTTGGAGCATTATTTGGTCGGAT
The DNA here is from genome assembly GCA_030564645.1 of Insectozyma morakotiae. Lineage (NCBI taxonomy): Eukaryota > Fungi > Ascomycota > Pichiomycetes > Serinales > Debaryomycetaceae > Insectozyma > Insectozyma morakotiae. The sequence continues at coordinate 161,326 of JAKTYD010000005.1, forward strand.
CTTTTCAATGTTTATAGTTTATATTGGATATCCTGTTGATCTAGGTATATATTCAATGATTTCTGCAGGTGCATTTATGGCTGGTGTTACACATATGAACATTACCTTGGTTACCATCTTATTTGAATTAACTTCAAGTTATACTTATGTTTTACCAATTGCAATTTCAATTGCCGTTGCCAATTGGTCTGGTTCATTAATTGAAAAAAATTCATTATATGAATCATTATTAGAAATGAATGATTATCCATTTATGTCACCTGAAACTGAGCCTATTGAACCAAATGTAACTGCTGGTGATTTAGTTTCCAATGTGATTAGTGTTGATATTACAGAATCTTCATTGATTTCTTTTAGCAAATTACAACTGAAACTTATGCAATTGGCAGATAGATCGTTAATAGATGGTTGTTTACCAGTGATTAAAAATGATATTTGTATTGGATTGATTTATTTTTTAGAATTGGAAATTTGTTTAGATAAAATTAAAGAGTTTATGCAAGAGTATAGTATCAATGAAATTTATTGTAATTTAGGTCATGGTTCCAACAACAAAAATAATCATAGGTTTGATTATTTCAATTTGGATGATTTAACTAATTTAACATCGATTATAGATGATAAACCGATATTTATAAATCATGATAGTGAATTAAGTTTTGCACATTTGATTTTTGATAGAATAGGTACTAGAGTCATTGTTTTATTAAAAGATGGGAAATATCATGGTGTTTTACATAAAAAAGTATTGATTGATTATTTAAGACTGTAAATTATATGTTTAAATTTCCAATTTGCATATAAATTAGCCATAAATATTTTAAATAAATTTAAATTATCTTGGACTTTGATAAAATTTAAATCTTTAATTTCTGAATTGAATAATTCGGGTAATTCTTGTTGTTTGAACTTCTCTAATTCAATTGTATCATCTTTATACCGATCATAATCTTGAAATAATTCAGCATATGCTATGTAACAATTGTATAAATGGTTGACAATCTTTTGAAATCTTTCTTCATTTAACATATTCAATCTGATAAACAAACAAAATGAAAAATCAACTAAATTATGATTTACGTTGGGACTATTTTCAAAAAAATTAAACAACAATTTCAAATATAAATCAGATAATGGTAAATTTGAATCAAATTTATAAAAATTGATACAATTGAATTTATTATTTAATAGGGAGACAATTATATTTTCCATTTCAGGGTGTAATGTCATTGTTTGTACACGTAATTCATTTATTGATATTGGTTCACATTCGGTTAAATCGCCTAAAACCTTTACAGGCTCATGTTTTTCAAATAAATTTGTTAATAATGGTAATAGAATCGTAATTTGTTTAGATTCAAATACATATTTCAACCAAGTGATTAAATATGGATTCTGAAGAAATCTCTCCAATAATCTAGTCTTTTCTAGAGTCAAAAAACAATTCAAAATACTAAATATAAATGAATTTGTATAAAATGTTTGTATAATTTTATTAATTTGAGATTCAAATTTTGAATAGTATAAGTTTCCAAGTCTCGAAGTTGATTGTTCAAGTATGTTTAGTAAAATGGTCAAGTACTTCTCAAATTCAGTAGTGTTTGGATTCTTGAAATCTTCAGTTTGATAAATTACCAAAAATTTATCATTAAAAAAATCTAGAATCTCTAGATTCTTATATAAATAATTAAACAATTCTGTTGAGTCATTTGATAATTTGAAAAATTGGGTTAAATTATCAAAATCATCAAGTTTCATCAATTGATAACAAATTGTATAAATATACTTATGCCAAGTTATTAGAAAATTAGGATATCTATTACAAATCAACAACAAACTTGATATCAACCTTGACGTGTATTGATTAATCTTCACCATCTTCAAATGATTCTCAAATACTTCACTTATCACACTTTGATAATTTATTGATGATTCATCGGTTAATATAAAATCGATTAATTTTTTATAAAAAATATTCATTTGATGAAACAAAGTTGGATCACTGGTGGATATTTGAGAAAGATTCAAATAGAATCCTTTTTCTAATAAATCAGATACATTTTCATTATACTCTAATAATGTTTTCAATTTTAATGATAATTCATCGGCTAAATGTTTTTCTTCAATTAATTCACAATTCTAACGTTAGTAATTTCTTTGAGAACCAATCCAACATACATTATAATCTGAAACAATCTGATATAAACGATTTAAAAAATAATCCAAATGTTTATTTTGTACACCTCTTTTTCGTAAAAACATGTTAGAAAAAAGATATGTATACCTATAACAAATTTGGTTCAAGAGCACCAACAATTCAATCTCCACAAACAGAGGCATTAGATATCAAATTAGATTATAACAACAACTATATTCATACCGGTATCAATCCAATTTCATACATCAGAAATGTAATCAATCCAAATGAAGGATATCCAAAATTACAAAAATTACACCAATTGAAGAAATTCCAAATTCAAAAACATGCATTACAACCATATGGATTTAGATGTAAAACTGATCAAATGATTTCAACAATTGAAAATTGGATTGATTTTGGAATAAAATTTGATGTGATTATGATTGGTGCATTAGTTGAAAATCAATTTATATTACCAATTTTAAATTCAATTCCTAAATTATGTTCTAAACCTGGGTTTTTATTCATTTGGGCAACAACTAATAAAATTAATGAATTGACTGATTTATTAAGTAATGAAAATTTTAATAAAAAATTTAGAAGATCTGAAGAATTGATTTTTTTACCAATTAGTAAATCTTCTCCTTATTATCCACATAATGATTCTGGTTTATTTGAAAAACAACAATGGCATTGTTGGATGTGTATCACTGGTACTGTTCGCAGATCAACTGATAATCATTTGATTCATTGTAATATTGATACTGATTTACAAATTGAAACAATTGGTTCAAATGCTGTACCTGATTCTATTTATAAAGTTGCTGAAAACTTTTCAAATTCAAACAGAAGATTACATATTATTCCAAATGAAATTGGAATGAATCATTATGTAAAATTAAGACCTGGTTGGGTTATAATGAGTCCTGATGTTTTATTGAATAATTTTGATCCTTTAAAGTATACTGATGAATTGTATACGAAATCAATGGTTAAACGTCATGATAATAAGGATTTATTTTTGGTTGAAATTACAAATGAAATTGAACAATTGAGACCAAAAACTCCAAAATGAAGAACTGAGTAAAAAATGAAAAATATTTGTTGTTACCCGGCATTTCTGTCCTATTTAAACATCTCTTTTTTTTACTCATCACATTACATTTTACATTTTTAATGGTATGTTTATTAAATTTGTTTATGATGATAACCTACTCAGCTCACTCAGAGTCTACAATGCTGATAATTTTTCCTATCCAACATTCATCAAATATCTGATAACAAAAATTAATGAATTGTACTAACTTTACAGAATTTAGAATATGATTGAAGGTAATTAAACCCAATGTTGACAATTCAATCTGGCTAACAGATAATAGATCAGTAGAACCTTTCGTGATGTTAGCTTTCACATTGTGAGTAGCTGAGTCAAGAATCAGGAGAGTAGTAGGTTGCTTGCCGTTTGTAGTTGATAACTCAACCTTCGTATAGTTCTTCTCGTGAATTAGATTTTAGGTTCGTAAAGATTAAATGTGATGACTATTCTACATTCAAAGAAATCTTCGTATCATTGGGTTTGAAAGTAGTTTCTGATTACTTTGACTGAATACATGAACATGAGTTCTATTTTGAGATAATCTACTACCGAATAATTAAGATTGTAGACAAATATTAAACGAATGTTGAGTATCAAAACAAACTGAAAATAATGGATAATGTTGAAAATTTGCTCTTGAACCCATTATTATGATCATCAGCTTAATTAATAACAACTTGGTAATCTACTTTACTTCGCTTATTCCGACGATTTTCAGCAAGGTATTCATATTTTATGCATATTCTTGCCAACGCTCAAAAATAACGACCAACCTCTTAAGCTCTATACTACTTTCATTTGCATAGAATGTGAAATGGTTATAAAAAATTTTGCACGTGGCTATTCTAAGATTATGTGTATTTTTAATGGAACAACACACACATCAAACAAGACGTTTGGTGCAATGGTCCATTGGATTAGTGGTTATATCGAATGCTTAACACGCATTAGGTCCCCAGTTCGACCCTGGGATGGATCATTTTTTTGTTGTTTCAACATTCAAAATGATAAAGAGAAGTTGAACAGATATTTATCAGTTGATTTTTTTGACAAATCGGAATCTGAGATCTCGTGCAAATCGCTCGGTTTTTATTAACAGTCGATTCTATCATCTTTTTGTAATATTGTAAAGAAGAGAAAATGGGTTTAAAGTTAATTGAGGTTTTGTTTGATTTTTTAATCTTATCAGTTTGAAAGTTTTCAAAATTTTGCAAAAATTCAAAATAATTTCAATTTTAACCTAAACTAGGTATCAAGATTAAATTTAAAAATTTTTATTTTATGTTTAACGAGACACGTCTAAATTACAAATCGTCTGTTTTGTTATCACATAGATCTTTAAGGCTTTGATTCTGGGTTTTTGTGTGACAAAACTACATTTGGACTTAGGTGAATGTTATTGGTTTGAATGATCAAGCTCATCAATTCAAATCAGTATAATCGCCTAGTTTACACGTGATTTTTATCGATTTGTTAATTACTTGTATGTCAGTACCTATAATCTAACAAGTAAGGTACGTGTACACAGGGTGTTGATGTTTGAGGGTTTAATTTTTCAACCGATAACCGAATAACCCTTTGAACGATGATCAACAAACATAAACGTAAACGAGTAAAAAACATTTTGATTTCTTTTCTAAAGGGATATGTCATAGTCTTTGGTTTCTATCATAACATAATATCCATAAAAAAGCTTGTACAAAAAATATCTACGCGATTTTATCTATCATGAAAGCTCCATATTTGATAATTGAAAGACTTCATGATGAAGTTAAAGAGAACATCACATTGAATCCACAAATCATATCCTTAATACAATCATTTGTCAAGTATTTAAAAGAACCAAGGTATCAGTCACCATTAACAATCACAGAATTATCTGATTTATTTAAAAGATTTTATCAAGATTTAAACGTGTTAATCATATGCATATATACACAATCTAATTCAACTAAAAAACTGTTGATATCCGAATGTGATTATTTCAATGAGAATCCAAAGATATTTGATTATTTATTAGCTATTGCAAATTATTCAACTTCATCAATAAGATTATTAAAAAGATCAGATAATGATGCATTATATCAATTGAGAGTATTTAATTTTTATAAATTTTTAATAATATTAGAACTGATAAATTTAGCAGAATTAGAATTATTTAGATCAGGTGATGATGTACCATTATATGATAAAATTTTTAAATTTGATCAAAAAGATATTGTTTATGAAGAATTTTTAAAAGAAAAATTAGAAACTTTAAAAGAATTAAATTTACCATTTGAAAATTTTATAATTGATTTCAAATTTGATTTTACTGATGAAGATTTAATTCCTTTACAAAAAAATGTTGATGAATTGGATGAAAATAAGACTCCATATACAAAATTAAAATCAATTGTTAATTTACAAAAAAATTTGATCAACTTATTCATAAAAAAAGGTATCAAGAATGAAAATATCAATAATGATATCTTATTACCATCATTGATTTATTTATTAATTTATAAATTAAAACATAAGAATTTATATCTTAATTTTTTATTCATCAAAAACTTTCTCAATGTTATAGATACAAATCCAGAATTATACCTGTTAAATTTATACCTATCATATAATCCATATACAGAAAGAACTCCATTGAATAATAATAAATATAAAAGATCATCATTATTAGGATATTTAAACTTATATGAATCTCAATATCTTGCACAAGAACATAAAACTGATGAAGAATATAATTTTTTCACTAATGATAAAGATTTAATTACATTTATCAATACTACATATTTAAATTCAGGAGAATTGAATTATTATCTTACAAATTTTGAAGCAATAATTGTTTATCTTTCCAATACGACTATTAATGAATTAAAACCAGATATAGAAACGAATAAAAATATAATTAAATATCCAATTGATAAACTAGTTGATGAAGAATTGTTATCCCATTTTCAATTTCCTGATGGTCAAATTGCCGAGGAGATCAATCGATCAAGATCATCATCGTTGTTAAATGCAATCAGTAATAAAATAACCGAAACAAGATCCAGATCAAGTTCAATCAAGAAAGAAAACTTTCCATCAGTTGATGAAGATACCGGTTTTTCAATGATGAGAAGTATACTAGGGAAATTTACTCATAATGAAGATGATGATAATAATAGTATATTTTCACCAACAAAACGATCTAATTCATTAATGACCAAATTATCACCAAGTCATTCAAGAACAAGATCATCATCAATAGAACAAATGACTAAACGAAATTCAATTACACAAAAATTCAGTAATGGAGTATCTGAATTTATGACAAAATTAAATCAACCTGAAAATCCATCAAATGTATCATTAATTGAACCTGAAATAAAACCAGAAAGACCAGATGCTGGTAGAACTAGAACAACAAGTTTACAAATATTAGATAAATGGTTTAATAATTTATCAGTTAAAAAAAATCCAGAAGTTGTAAATGAAGAAATTGATATACAAGAATTAACAAAATTTCATAATTTAGATTTTGAAAATTTACTGATTAAAGATTTAAAAGTTTTAAAAGGTTATTATGATCAATTATGTTTAGGTTATTTAAATGATTTAAATTCAAAAGCTGAATCAATTGATCTGGAAAATTTTAAAGAAAATTTGATTACAAGTAGTAGTAGCTTATAGAACATATGAGTATATATTGGCATATTTATAAAACCATAAATGCAGCAAGATATCCTAAACTACCAATCATTAAGGATGCAGCTCCAGCAACTGTTGCTGTTGTTGTAGTTTGTCTTGTGCCCGTTTGAGTTCCAGTGCCGGTGCCAGTGCCAGTGCCAGTGCCAGTGCCAGTGCCAGTGCCAGTGCCAGTGCCAGTAGTTTGAGTTAAACCTGTACCTGTATGACCTGTATGACCTGTATGACCAGCAGCTCCAGTACCACCATTGGTTGCATTGGTTGTATTATGACCAACGATTGTTTGATTTTGAGTAACTGTAGTCTGAGTTATAGTCTGACCCTGTGTTTCCTGCGTTTGAGTTTGACCTGCACCAGTTTGACCTGCACCAGTTTGACCTGCACCAGTTTGACCTGCACCAGTTTGACCTGCACCAGTTTGACCTGCACCAGTCTGACCAGTTTGACCAGTTTCAACTCCAGGAATAATCACAGTTTGAGTTCCTTGAGTAATATAAACAGTTTCTTGAGCTAATGCTAAAGTTAATAATAATACAATCAATTTCATAAAGAAAGTGGTGAATTTTAGGGATTTTATAAAAACAGAAATATACATTTATTACATTAAAGCTAAAGCAGCAACATACATCAAACTACCATATGTTAATATATTACTACCAGAGTCTGAACTACCACTAGCTGATGAAGAACCTGAGCTTGAACCTGAACTTGAACCTGAGCTTGAAGATCTAGAATTTGAATCTGATTTTGAACCTGCAGCACCACTTGATGCTGAACCAGTTGATGCTAAACCTAACCCTGAAGGACCAGAACTTGATTCTGATTCTTCTGTAACTTGAGAACCACTTGATTCTGTTGAATCAGCTAAATCAGTTTCACTTGATTCAGTAGCAGTCTCAGCACCACCAGCAGCACTTGTTGCACTTTGACCACCAGATTGTATAGAACTTCCTACTCCACTACCTGCACTAGAAGCGTCTGAAGCAACACTTGCACCACCAGAAGTAGCAGTATTTACAGCACCACCAGCACCAGAAGTAGCATCTGAAGCAACACTTGCACCACCAGAAGTAGCAGTATTTATAGCACCACCAGCGCCAGAAGTTGCCGTGTCTAAAGCACCACCAGCACCAGAAGTAGCAGTATTTATAGCACCACCTATAGCTGAAGCACCATCAGATATAACAGCTTTTTGATCTACTATATTATCTAAATGTTTATATGCGAGTGTGAATGGAATTGAAGCTAATAATATTGAATTGTATCTCATGTTGATTAATGAATTAACTAGGTGATTTACTCCATATTTATAAATTTTCAACTCGGCACAGCAATTGCAAATCTTTATTGTGTTGCACATTATGTCATAACCATTTTGTGTAATAATTTTAAGGCACGATCTAGGACAATTTACCTGATTTGGTGAATCCCTTTCAATATTCGTGCTGGTTGAACACAGCCATTGATCTGACATATAAATCAACCAGCACAGATTGTGGCTGATTGATCAATCATTAGCAACTGCCAATTTCAATTACAATGTTTTGAGAATCAATTTTCTTTGTCAACTAACTACTAGACGTCAACTTTATGTACTAGAAACCTCCTCAGCTGGAAACCTCCCCAACTTTTCTAGCAATTAAATTCTGAGCCGCACCCGAAAATCATTTCTAATGGGTAAACATGCAAGAGAGGATGATTTAATAGATAGAACAGGCAAAAGGATAAAACTAGATACTCTATTCAATGACTTATCAATCAATGATAAACCTAAATATACCATCAACCCTAAACTCAAAGGAAAAATAAATAAAAAAACATATACAACATCACAATTAGACAATTATATCAATGATCGAATAATCAATCACCTTGAAGATGTAATTAAATCAACACTTAAACTAATCAAATATTACAATCCTCAATTTCTAACATACTTTATATTCCAACGATGGTTTACAAAAATGTTTAATCGATTTGTCAAGAAATATAATGGAACTCGGTATAAATTTGATGATATTATGAAATTAACAAACTATAATGAATTATTAAAGATTGTTTTACAAGAGAATGAATTAGAAAAACGAAGGTTGGAGTATAAAAAAGATATGAAAGAAATGGAAGTTTTCAAAGGTATAAATTATAATTATTGGGATAAAAATGATGATGCAATGGAGATAGAAAATTATGAATTTTTTTAATCTTCCACCAGAATTAATCAATTATATATTTAGTTTTATAGATTTAGATAAAGTTTTGGAACTTATCCAAGATCAAATTCACCCAACTTTCACAACTCTACTATATCAAAGATATTATAAAAATTTAATCATCACTAATGAAGAACCAAAGCAAGTACAAAAACATACTACAACTATAAACAATTTTGAGAGAGTCTACAAAGAAATCAAATACATAAAACCAAGGATAACCATAAGATTCACAAGACAAGCAGCTGATTATAAAAAATTCATCAATGATTTACATACCTTACATTGGATATTAAATAATTACAATTTTCATGAAGTTTATATAGATGCAAACCTAGTTTTAATTGAGAATCCCGATTCATTAACAACATCAATCATAAAAATTATACTTGATCTTCATTCAAAACCAGTCAAACATCTTACAATCAAAGCAAGTGATATTGGGAAAATGTATGCAGAAAAATGGTCACAATTATTCACCAATTTAGAATCATTAAATTTACAACAAAATATGTTAAAATTAGATTATTGGAACCTACCAAACCTTAAACAACTATATCTCGATTATAATCAATTTAATTTTATATCCAAAAAATTTTTGAAAAGTCTACCCAAAACATTACAAATATTACTGTTGAATCAAAATAATATTGAAGTTGTTGAATATTGTAATTTATCCAAACATTTACCAAATTTATCTCATCTTTATTTAAATTATAATAAAATTCATATATTACCATATTTAATGTTTAGGTCATGTGACTTGGTTCTTGGAATTAAATCAAATTATCTTTGTGAACATGATTTAGAAAAAATCAAATCTTTTGTATGTTTAGAATAAAACCAGTTAATATATTAAGATTTTACTCTACAAGACCTTCAAATGCAGTTAAACTAGTGAGGTTGGCAAAACCTGAATCTAAATCATTATTTTTTGCATTGATATGTTTAGGTATAACTTCTGCAACAACAATGTCATTACCATTAATCATAGGTAAAATAATAGATGAAGATAAAGAAAAGAAAATCTTTGGATTAAATGAAAAACAATTCTATTCATCATTAGGTATAGTATTTATAGTTGGTGCCACGGCCAATTTTGGTAGAATTTATTTTTTAAGAAGTGTTGGTGAACGATTAATTGCAAGATTAAGATCAAGAATATTTTCAAAAATACTTTCACAAGATTCATACTTTTTCGATGTTGGACCAACAAAATCAGGAATGAAAACTGGTGATTTAATTTCAAGAATTGCAAGTGATACTCAAATTGTATCAAAATCATTATCAATGAATATAAGTGATGGTATGAGAGCAGTTATCAGTGGTTGTGTGGGAATAACTATGATGTGGTGGGTAAGTTGGAAATTAACAATGTGTATGAGTTTAATGCTACCTCCATTATCATTTATGTCATGGTTTTATGGTAAAAAAATTAAACAACTTTCAAAATTAATTCAAGAAAATATTGGTGAAATGACAAAAGTAACTGAAGAAAAGTTTAATGGTATAAGAATAATTCAAGCATTTTCTCAACAACAAATGATGGTTCATGATTATAATCAGGAAATAAAGAAGATATTTAGTAGTTCAATGAAAGAAGCAAAATTGGTTAGTTTTTTTTATTCAATTAATGGATTCATAGGGAATATAACAATGATTGGGTTGTTATTGATAGGTACAAGATTAATTGGTGCAGGAGAATTGACTATTGGTGATTTATCAAGTTTCATGATGTATGCTGTGTATACAGGATCTTCAGTTTTTGGACTCGGAAATTTCTATACTGAATTAATGAAAGGTATAGGTGCAGCAGAAAGAGTTTTTGAATTGGTTGAATATAAACCGAAGATTAATCATTTTGGTGAAAAAGTTAAACTGTTGAATGGAGATATAAAATTTGAAAATGTAAATTTTAAATATCCATCAAGAGAGGGAAAGATTTTTGAAAATTTGAATTTACGAATCAATCAAGGTGAAAATGTTTGTATAGTTGGACCTTCAGGTTCTGGAAAATCAACAATAAGTCAATTACTTCTCAGATTTTATGATCCAATATCGGGAAATATTCAAATTGGTGATAAACAAATTAGGAATCTAAATTTGAATAGTTATAGAGAGCATATAGGATATGTTCAACAAGAACCATTATTATTCAGTGGTACAATTAAAGAAAATATCCTATTTGGTCAAAACAAAGATTTATCAGATGCATTAACATTGAGTCATTCAACATTTATAGATAATTTACCAAATGGATTAGATACAATCATAACTTCTGCTCAATTGAGTGGTGGGCAAAAGCAAAGAATATCATTAGCAAGAACATTGATTAGAGAACCAAAGATTTTAATCCTAGATGAAGCTACTTCTGCATTGGATTCAATTAGTGAAGAAGTTGTAATGAGAAACTTGATTGGATTAAATAGAGAGAAAAATGTGACAATCATTTCAATAGCTCATAGATTATCTACAATTAAAAATAGTGATAGAATTATTGTATTGAATCAAGATGGTGAAATTGTAGAAGATGGTGGGTTTAAGGAATTGTATGAGGATAAATCAAGTGAGTTTAATAAGTTGTTACAACAAAAGGAATAATGTATAGAACCTAACTCCACATTTCTCTTTTTTTTTTTATTGCTGCATGACAATTTTTACGAAGGTTAGTCAAGGATTGCACAAACACTTTGGTTCTGCAAACACAAGTGCCAATGTGACTCCTCATGAAAGTGTTGAGAATACTCCAGATAATAGTGATGACGAAGAAGATTATGCAAAAGCTGAGGATACCAATTTTTTTGAAAACTTTTTCAATACAACATCTATTTGTTCCGGATTAAACGTAAAGAAATTGAATTTTGATGAGATTCTAAAACATAAGAAAAAAACAGTTCATGATAAATGGGAAGAAGAAGAAACTGATGAAGAAACATTTGTAGAACCGGACTCCGAGCCAGAACCAGAGTTACCAAAATTAGATATACCAGAAGATTTAGGTGATTTAACACCATTACAACTGTCAGTAGTAAGGAACCTAGACCCACATGAAGTACGACAAGGAGTCATCACAAAATTGAAAGATATTCAAATCACTCAAGATACTGAACAACGTAAACAATTGAGATTAAAAATAGCAACTAAATTAGAAAAAGTTTTTGAATTGGATGAAGATGATGTGTTTTTAGGAAATTATTCAGCTTGGTTAATAAAAGATGTTGTTTTACAAGGTCATTTATATTTAACAAAAAAAGCATTACTATACTTTGCATTTCTACCCAAAGGTGATGTTGAATTAAATAAAGGTTCTTTAGGTATGAAAACAGCTAAATTTGGTGATTCTTTATTTACAACAATGATTACACATAATTATTGGGCAATTTTACGTTCAGAAGGATTATCAATATATTCTTCATCCACAGATTTATACTTTCCATTGATTGTAATTGATATAAAAAGTTGTTTATATGTGGAAGTGATTGAAAAAAAAGAAAAACCAGGAATAATGTCCCCAGTTGAAGATTTTACAGAATTATTTGATGATGAATTTGAAGATACTGTAGATACTTCAAGTGTTTGGTTTAAATTGGTGACCAAGAAAAAAACATATAAATTTCAATGTGATAACCTATATTCAGCAAGACAATGGTGTAATTCGTTAACAAAATTAATCTTTCAATTGAACAATTCTCATAATAATGAAGTTTTAGTTAAAATACCCATTGAAAATGTCATTGATTTTTATAAAAAAAAAATGGATGAACAATTGGGATTATGTGTGAAGTATACTCTTGGTAGAAAGAGAGATAAGGTTCTAAAAGACCAAGAAATTTGGTTCTTCTTCCCCCAGAATAATGATTTCTTTGATCAATTTAAGTTAACACATGGGACTCCAAGTCAGGTACTCACAACCCTAACATCATCAAATACACTTGCAAAATATGTTGATAAATTATCCCCATTATCAACCAAAGGTTTGAAATCGTTAAAAATCACCTTTGAAACAACCTTAAAAGAAGGTGATGATTCAAAATTAAATTATGAAACAGTCCCCCTTCCATCAAGTCCACCACCAAGTCATAAAAAATTTAATATATCACAGAAATTATCAGCTGCACCAAATCATTATTTGAAAGGTAAATATTATGTCTCAGATTCTAATGAAAGAGATATTGCACAATCTCATTTTGAAGAACATTTTTCAGTCAATTCAAAATTAATTGCTAGTTATTATTGTCATTTAATTAGAACTATCCCAATTTATGGTAAATTATATCTTTCAGAAAATGAAATTTGTTTTAGAAGTTTGATACCTGGTGTTAATACTAAAATGAATGTACCTATGCTGGATATAATAGGTTTAGATGAAGCAGGTCTGAAATTAACCTATTCAGGGGTAAAAATTTTATTAAAATCAGATGAATTAGTTTTAGAATTTTCTTCTTCAAAATCAAAAGAAGATTTTAATGAAGTTGGTTTAGAATTATTAGAAGAATTTCATAAAGATGAAGTATTTCGTCCAAAACCTCATGAATGGGGTAGTAATTATAATGTTGAATTGGCAAAAACTAGAATGGAGTATACTGATTCAGAAAGAAGAGAAATGGATAATGATTCAGAAGATGAATATCAAATTAGTAGATTGAAAATGTTTGAAGATAGATTGGCAAATGTTACAGGTATAGATTTACCAATAATTCTAGAAGATTCTCCATTCTTTAAAACTGAATTGAAACCGAAACCTATGAATATTACATTATTAACTATTGGTTCAAGAGGTGATGTACAACCATATATTGCATTAGGAAAGGGATTAATAGAAGAGGGACATTCGGTAACAATTGCAACTCATTCTGAATTTAAATCATGGATTGAAAAACATGGGTTGAATTTTGCTGAAATTGCAGGTGATCCAGGTGAATTAATGTCATTTATGGTGGATCATAATACAATGTCGGTTTCCTTTTTGAAAGATGCTCAATCAATATTCAAAGATTGGATAGATAACCTTTTACATTCAGCTTGGAAAGCATGTCAAGGTAGTGAATTGATTATTGAAAGTCCTTCAGCAATGGTTGGTATTCATATTGCTGAGGCTTTAGCAGTACCTTATTTTAGAGCTTTTACAATGCCTTGGACAAGAACAAGAGCTTATCCACATGCTTTCTTTGTTCCTGATCAAAAGAAAGGTGGACTGTATAATTATTTAACTCATGTTATATTTGAAAATATCCTTTGGAAAGGTATCTCATCACAAGTTAATAAATGGAGAGATTCTATTTCATTACCGAAAACAAATTTGTTCCGATTACAACAAAGTAAAGTTCCATTTTTATATAATGTTTCAGAAAGTGTATTACCTCCAGCTGTTGATTTTCCTGATTATGTAAAAGTAACTGGTTACTGGTTTTTAAATGAAAAAAATGATTATAAAAATGAGGATCTAACCGAATTCATGAATAAAGCAACAAGAGATGGAAAAAAGATTGTCTACATAGGATTCGGTCTGATTGTTGTTTCTGATGCAAAAAGTTTAACTGAAGCGGTTATTGAAGCTGTTTTAGATGCAGATGTAAGATGTATCTTGAACAAAGGTTGGTCTGATCGGAAAAATAAATCTGAAGATATCGAATATCCACCAGAAATTTTCAATGTTGATTCTGTTCCTCATGATTGGTTATTCCCAAAAATTGATGCAGCTGTTCATCATGGTGGTTCAGGTACAACTGGTGCAACTTTAAAAGCTGGATGTCCAAGTATTATAAAACCTTTTTTTGGTGATCAATTTTTCTATGCAACAAGAATTGAAGATTTAGGTGCTGGTTTAGCTTTGAAAAAATTAACAAAGAAATCATTATCAAAGGCATTACAAAAGGTGACTGATTTGAAAATCGTGGAAAAGGTGAAGAATATTTCTTATCAAATAAAGCATGAACATGGAGTTTATTCTGCAATTGAAGCTATCTATTCAGAATTGGAATATGCAAGGAATTTGATACAGATTAAGGATCAACATAATAAAAATGTGATTCATTACCAGGAAAAAGAAGACTAATCCTACTAAGCTTGATATTGAAAGGTCAACTAACGTACCTATTGTTTTCGTTGAGATTTGAACGTTCATGATATTGACAAGGTTTTGTTTATAGGCAGATCAAGATCAGATTACATTTTAGTAGGTAATCCAATTGAATCTTATTTATACCCAATCATAAGTTGATGTTGAAATAATAACTGATTATGAATGTTCATGATTACAGAGTGGTTCTGACTGAAAGGCTGAATTTAAATTTTTAATGTTTATATTCAAATATATAAGTGAATTCAATTATAGTTAGCCCGTCTTTTACATTCATCAATCTTTGACTTAGCTTCAATTATAAATAATCAGTTGAATCAATGCCATCATAATTTGGTTAAATTAACCTTGGTTATTAGCTTTCTTGATTCATCTTGACTCTCAGTTCGTCTTCAATCGCAAGCCGATTCTTGTAATCATTTCTATCCATTTTATAGCTAAATCTAATTTAAAATTTTCTACATTTGACCTTGACACCAATTCATTGATTCTGTCTTTGTTTCAAGATATTTGACAATCCGAATCGACAACACCCACAAATTCACAATCTGATCACCACCAAAGTAAGTTCGACTAATGAGATTCAATGCCTCAAATAATTAACTCTAACATGAGACCTGATATCTTTGTGAATAGTTGATCTAGGATTCAAATCTGAGTTCAAATTTGTAATGAACCAATTCAACATAAATCTCAAAACGTTTTACATGAAAGATATAAGTGATTGCATTAGTCATGTAACATAATTTCTCTCCAGTTTTGAATATATGCATCTTTGTAACAATGTAGTTCAGTAAGGGTATTATCAGTAGGAATTTGAAATTTAGTTTTTTCATAGCAGTTTTGATTATAATATTCAAAGATTGGAAATTGATGTTTTTGTGTTCAATCTTTCTTTGTCAAGTATGAAATTCAATGTTGATTTTAATGAATTTGAACAAAATCCTGATTACTAATGATGAATCATAAGAATTTCAACATTGATAATTTTGTTTATAATGAACCAAATTTGAATACTCCAAGATTGGGTTAATTATGAACCTGATTTTAATGTTGGATTATTGAAAACTTTCCAATGATGAATTGTTTAAGAATTTTTCATAATCCCAATTGAATAAATAAAGCATGGTGTCTCTATGTAATATGATTGACCAACAAGAACCCAATTATTGATATGATGAACAAAAGATATAAACCATGGAAGTCAACAATTCATGATTAAACTACAATAAATCCACAGATTGGTAATCCATCAATTGAAGAAAACAATCCAGGTAGAATCTGTAACCATTCTAAGGTTCAACTTCGTAATGTAAATTATAACTTCCTAGAACAGTTTCATTTCCTGAGTTTATTTATTGTGGGATCAAAATTATTTTTCAGTCACGAGTTATCACTCAATGTTTAATATCAAAGGTCAAACTATCATTGAAATACCAGAATATACCTTAGAATGTGGTGAAACTCTATATAACTTCCCAGTTGCATATAAAACATGGGGTCAATTAAATTCTACTCAATCAAATGCTTTTCTAATATGTCATGCATTAACTGGTTCATCAGATGTACAAGATTGGTGGGGTCCATTATTAGGTATAAATAAAACTTTTGATCCATCAAGATATTTTATAATATGTATAAATTTCCTAGGGTCTCCATATGGTTCATGTTCACCTGTTAGTATAGATAAAAAAACTGGTAAACCTTATGGTCCAAATTTTCCTTTAGTTACTGCAAAAGATGATGTTAGAATTCAAAAAATTATTCTAGATCAATTAAATATAAAACAAATAGCTTGTGTTATAGGTGGATCAATGGGTGGTATGATTGCATTGGAATATTCATCAATTTATAATAATAGTGATTATGTAAAAACTATAATTGCATTAGCAACTTCTGCAAGAGCTTCAGCTTGGTGTATATCATGGAATGAGACTCAACGTCAGTGCATTTTTAGTGACCCAAATTATGATGATGGATATTATTATGAGAATGGAAATCCTCCAACTTCAGGTTTGGCTGCTGCAAGAATGGCTGCTTTATTAACTTATAGATCAAGAAATTCTTTTGAAACAAGATTTGGTAGAAATAAATCAGATAATATTTTTACTGCTCAATCTTATTTAAGGTATCAAGGATCAAAATTTATTAATAGATTTGATGCTAATTGTTATATTAGTATAACTAGAAAATTAGATACTCATGATATTACAAGAGATTCAAATGAAGAAAATTTAGAAGTATATTTAAAACTGTTGAAGAAACCACATTTAATTATTGGAATTGAATCAGATGGATTATTCACTTTTTCAGAACAAGAATTATTAGGTAAAAATATTCCAAATAGTGAATTGAAAAAATTAACTTCACCTGAAGGTCATGATGCTTTCTTGTTGGAGTTTGAATTAATTGACAAGTACTGTTTGGATTTTTTAAAAAGAGAATTACCAGAGATTTATAATTCAAATGAAGTATTTGATTGGAAAGAAACACAATCGGAATCCATGTGTAGTGAAGTTGATAATATAACAAATTGGTGATTCTTATTCTTTAGTTTACCATTGTAGTTTGACTTGATTCTCTAATCTTTCATCATTTGAAATTTTTGATTTTGTGTATTGCGGCGCTGTGAAAATACGAGATCTAGATTGGAGATTTAGATAAAATAATGCAACAGAGAAACTAATTTATCAAGTTCAATTCAATGCTCAATAATCATGGATAAACTTTCAACTAATACATTCTTCAACATGGACTACATTTTTATATCACAATCAAACCAAAATTGAGTTATTAATCTTTTCCTTTTTATTGAGATTTTTTGAGAGAAAAAAATTATTGTCGACAATATTTTCATTTCATGATTGAAGAATAAGAATTTTATGGAATAAGAGTTGGTGTTTGAATCTAATATAACATACATCATTTAAAAGTGGCTTACCATTAGTCTAACATTTTAAAGAGCTGAAGCGATTGGTAATTCAAAGTGTTGTTAACAGTTGAGAAAGATAGCATTACATTATGAATATATCAGAAGGTGCAATTTAAATTACAGATTCCAATTGGAATAGAATTATTTACTGGTAGAGTTACATCAACCGATGAAGGTGGATATACTAAAGATGCCGAAATTATTTAATATTAATTTGCAAATGAAGATGATTATTTTTTTACATCAATATTAAATGACTCAATTGCTAAAACAAATGTCATCGAAGTTGAAGGTAGAATAGAATAAAGATTTACATTATTATAGTTACATCAAGCGAAGGCACTACTGGTTTACAACTACAATCTATATGAAGATCATTATACATTTATACTATTATCAGATGATCAAGGTGACGATTCGAACCTGTAACTGTTAGGTCATGAAGTATTAAGTTGAAGGTTGATCATTGTTTCTTTTTGATTGGGTTACTACTACAAATTCAGACATGTTGAAATTGAATTTTTCACTAGTAAAGTTACATTAATAAATGAAAGTGAATATAATATTAAAGATGCAGAGATTGTTCAATATGAATTTGCAGTTACTAATGATCATTTTGTTACATCATTATTAGATGATCCAATAGCAGCTACTTCTACAAATATAATCAAAGATGGAGATAGAACTGAAGTTGTAATGGTTACATCTGATGAAGAGAATTAGTGGTATACAACTTCAGAAACTATACCAAGATCATCATATACTTATACTACAAGATTATCAAATGAAGATGGTGTTGCTACAGCTAATAGTATTAGTGCAGGTCAAGATGGAAATGGAGATTGGATCACAGAAACTTTTATCATACCCCAAATCATCTCACAAGTTTAGCTACAATTGAAGAAGATGGTACTACTTATACTGCATTACATTATGAATATTTACCAGAAGGTGAGGATTGGGTCATGACTACAGATTCAGACATAATTGGAAACATTCATTAGTAGAGTCACATTAACAAATGAAGAAGGTGAATATATTAAAGATAGAGAGGCTGTTCAATAGCAATTTGCAGTTGCTGGTCTTTATCTTGTTACATCAATATTAGATGATCCAAATGCAGCTGCTTTTATCAATGTTATCAAAGTTGGAGATACAAATGAGGTTATAATGGTTACATCAGAAAAGAGGTGATATACAACTACAGAGACTGTACCTACTTCATATAAATATAGAACAAGATTATTAGATGATGATGTTGTTGCTACAGCGACTCATATAGTAGGTCAAGATCAAGATGGAGAATGGATTACACAAACTTCCTATCATACACCAAGTCATATTACGAGTTTAGTTACAATTGAAGAAGAAGGTACTACTTATACTGCATTACATTATGAATATTTACCAGAAGGTGAAGATTGGGTCATGACTACAGATTCAGACATGTTGAAATTGAAATTTTCATTAGAGAAGTTACATTAACAAATGAAAGTGATGAATATATTAAAGATAGAGAGGTTGTTCAATATCAATTTGCAGTTGCTGGTCTATATCTTGTTACATCAATATTAGATGATCCAAATGATGCTGCTTCTACAAATATAATCAAAGATGGAGATAGAACTGAAGTTGTAATGGTTACATCTGATGAAGAGAATTAGTAGTATACAACTTCAGAAACTATACCAAGATCATCATATACTTATACTACAAGATTATCAAATGAAGATGGTGTTGCTACAGCTAATAGTATTAGTGCAGGTCAAGATGGAAATGGAGATTGGATCACAGAAACTTTTATCATACCCCAAATCATCTCACAAGTTTAGCTACAATTGAAGAAGATGGTACTACTTATACTGCATTACATTATGAATATTTACCAGAAGGTGAAGATTGGGTTACTACTAAAGATTCAGATTTAGTTGGAATTGAAACATAAGCTAGTAGGGTTATATTGACGAATGAAGGAGGTGAATATATAAAAGATGCAGAGATTATTCAATATCAATTTGCGGTTGCTGGTGATAATTTTGTTATATTAATATTAGATGATCCAATTACAGCTACATCTACAAATATAATCGAAGATGGAGATAGAACTGAAGTTGTAATGGCTACATCAGATGAAGAAAACTGGTGGTATACAACTTCAGAAACTATACCAAGATCATTATATACTTATACTACAAGATTATCAAATGAAGATGGTGTTGCTACAGCTAATAGTATTAGTGCAAGATTTTAAGATTTAATATATATATTCATAAGCTATAAGCATAGCGACGGACGAGCTGCACCGAATCTCACGACTACTTCAATTTGAGCTCTTTTAAAGCTTTATTAACCAGTCTCTCATCTTCATGAATTTTAAAGCAAATTTTAGAAACTGTTAAGCCTTCCTTATGTAAGCTTTTAATTTGTTCATATTTTTCTTTAACCTTACCTTCAGGATTATATCTAATATGACGATGAAAACGCTCTTTTATCTGATCACTTGTTCTTCTTTCAATAAGTGTAGCCCAAAAAATGTTACTCCAATCACGTCCTCTAACTTCCACAGCTTTTTTAACCTTTAAATCCTCTGGAGCAGTCCAATCTGGATTTCTAACATTTTTAGTTTTTTTAATTGGATTATGATTTATTTGAGGATTTTCTTCTGCTTCTCTTTTTCTTTTATTTGCATTATTGCTTTTCACTTGTCCTCCAGAATATCTCCTGAAATGTTGATGGACAGCTTTTCTATCTTTATTACTTTGAGGAAATCTATTTTTATAAATTTCATAAATTTCTTCTACTTTTGTACCTAATGCAAATTGAGCTTTTAAAAATGATGCTTCTTCACTAGTCATTCTTTCCACATTCTTTTTTTCTTGACCTTTATATTCATTACTTTCTATGTAATTACTGATTACAAATCTATTTCTCAATAATTCTCTTGCAATTTTTGAATTATCAATTCCCCTTTTCTTCATTTCTTTTACTTCTTCTTTTTCAGCTTCTGTAAGTTTATCGTTGGAATATTTTGGATTTAATTTTCCAAAAAATCTTGAATAAATGGAACCTTTTGTACGTGGATGTTTCAATGCAAAGTGCATTTTTATATAATTTAACCCGTATTTAGAATAAGCTTCTAAAATTGCCTCGTCTTCTTCATGAGTCCATTTTTTTTGATCGAAACCTCTTCCTTTCGTTTCAAAATTTGAATTGATTTGATCATATATTCTAAAAATTGGTTTCTTTAAATGCATAGCTAACTTAATAGGTGATGATTCTTGATGATTATTGATATACTCTTTCTCCTCATTAGTTAATGGATTATTATTAGCTTTTAACTTCATATGTTCGATCTTTGATTTGATCTCAAAACTTTTTCTTGTAGGCATGATTTTTGATATAAAATGGTGGTCGTCAAATAATTGCACTAATACTTCTAAAAGATCTATTTCTGAATCTGACCACTTTGAATCATTTTCACCGATATCAATTCCTTTATAAGCATCTGGTTTCAAATTTTTAAAGATAGTGTAGATCTCATAAAAATCAGCATTTACATCTGGTACTTCTTTCATTTCCTCTTCTTCTGGTTCAACTAAATCATGTTCTATATCCATTAAATCATCATCTGAATCGTTTTTGATTTCACTTGAACTTTCAATTGATTCATCATCATTAACTAATTCATTATTATCTTTTTCCTTTAAACTTGAATTTGATTCATCATCATTAACTAATTCATTATTGAGTTCAACTTTACTATCTAAACTTGAATTTGATTTCTTAAAAAGATCATCAATTGTTTTCTGAACCTTATTTGTTTTTTGGACCTTACTTGATTTATTAAAATGATCAAAAATTGTTTTAACTTTGGTAGATTTAGCTTTCAATTTTTGGATATAGTTGTTATAATTTTCAGTTACATATTTTATAATACCATCAAACCTGGTGGAATCAA
The DNA here is from genome assembly GCA_030564645.1 of Insectozyma morakotiae. Classification (NCBI taxonomy): domain Eukaryota; kingdom Fungi; phylum Ascomycota; class Pichiomycetes; order Serinales; family Debaryomycetaceae; genus Insectozyma; species Insectozyma morakotiae. The sequence goes on from JAKTYD010000005.1 coordinate 183,425, forward strand.
GTTTTTCTGAAAATTCAAATTCAGAACATTCTTCAGGATATTTATAATAGTTGTAAACATATTGTAATTTAACATGAGTTGATATGTTATCCCATTCTGCTTTAATTTGATACAAATGCTGAAATTGTAAAGATGACATCAAATTCAAATCTATTCTGGCATAATTCATGGAATTTGCATTTGTAAAACATCTTTCAGTTGTCATTTCTCTAAAAGCATCAATTAATTCATATTTGTTAATAAATTCTTTCAACTTCTTACTAGCTTGTAAATGTTTTTCAATACTTCTTGGAATTAATATATCTTCCTTCAGTAAAACTAAATTAAAATCGCCGCAAAAGGAAATGTTGGAGAAATCACTTGCATCTAAAACTCTTGATATATCTTCTAAAAATTGATTTTTTTGTTTAACAGAATGTGAACCATTCAAGTAGATATTAACTATATGTAGTTTTATATTTTCTAATTCGATGATAACATCACTACAATTGATTCTATTATGATCCAATAACTTGTTGGATAAAAGGTTTTCACCTTTAACATAATCCATAAATTTATTTTTAATAACTATAGTTGATGAGGAGCATCCACTTGTGTTTATACATGTATAATCTTTTAAATTTTCAAAAAAAATATTGCTCTCTTGATTACATTCATGGAATGTTAAAATATCGCTACTTGAATTTTGATAAAAAACACCACGTAATGTTGTAGAATCTTGGACTAGACCAAGATTTTTATCAATTTGTTTGAAAAAAGAATTATTCTTCAATTGCTTTGGTGATAACTTTCTTGTGATTGCATAATCTGGAACTGGTTTCAATTTTAATTTACCCATTAAGGATTTATTGATTTCTATATTTTTTTTTTTCTGTTTGTTTATTTTGCCCCCTAATCAAAAATAGTTTAGCATTTTAGAATCTTCACTTACATTAACTATACTAATACTTATAAAATGTTAAGAAACGCGAATATTTTATAAGTATTATGTTTTTAAATTTTCGTGCACCGTATATCCTTACATTTGGTAGCGTGTTGTTTATACGTCTTAAAAATAAAAAATGTTTAGGAACTTTATCGTGAGATATATCATTAGAAAGTAGACGTAAATGTGAGTAATATTAGTTAGTGCAAAAATTTGGTAGAATCAAAATTGAAAGAGATATCACGGTTTAAGTTTCATGTCAATATCGTCTAATTTTTTTCTACGTTCAGATTGATTATATAAAATCCAATTACTACAAAATCATAACTTTGAAATAGCTCAATGATTTTGCATTAACTAATGCTTGATGAGAGATTGTTCAATAGTCATTTTATATAGTATAGAAAAATATAAAATCTATCTTCGATTTCGAAACCCATTTTATCTTCTACTTCAGTTACTATACGAAAATTGCATTATTTACTACTTCTAGTAATATTGTGTATGATGCGTGAACAAGAGACTGTGAATATTTTTATAACCTTAACATGGATAGGTGGTTCTTTAATCAGTTTTTAATCTTTTAATTCAGAGTAATATCGAATCTTTTTATTTCTCCAGCGTATTATGGAAAAATAAATGTTCTTCAAATGCATTTTTTCTTTTTTTTATAATCTCAAGCGTAACAGTTATACGCATCGAATGTTATTTTTGATGATTTAGTTTAGATCTCAGATTTTTTTCTGACATACACTCGCGTGCCACAAATTTCTTGTGCGAATTTTTTTTTGCAGCCAAAAAAATACGACCCCTTGCATTGCGAGGTGCATTTGAATAATAATTATAAAGTTTGCATATTACACAAACAGATTTAATAAATTGAGCTAAATATTATCAAATTTGAGTGCTAACATCTGAAATTTTTGCAAATTAAAAATAGATATGTTTTAATTTCACTTCATATCTCTTAACATCAGATTAGAAAAAGGTATTGTTGAGTTGATTGATACATAATACTTCTCAAAAAGACTTATCTGAATAAGTTATTCTGGTGATGGTTATGTAAAATGTCATTTCAAGTAATCAAAGAATATAATGATCTTGTTTAAAAAAATTATTTTAAACGTTACTTCAATGACTTAAAAGAGTTATTGAAGTTCAATAATTAAAAAAAAATCTACCTGAATTCTTATTTTCATTAAGTGATATCTTATTTTCTTGAACCAATACAAAATGTATAGTTTTGTATCTATTTTTATACCTCTGATGCATATATTGTCACAATCAGAATATCTAATTGTCTAGTATCAAAAAAGTTAGCATTTGTAAATTTAATGAAGATATGGTCTTTTCAATTATATCTGTTTAGAGCCAAATATTTATAACTTTTCTACTTACAAATATGTAATTTTGTATTCATTACTAAATAGATAATATGGCAATGGACATATGTATAATACCAGCTCAGTCAAAGAATAAAGTTTTTTTTGCTGCAAAAAAGTCGTTCATATTACAAAAAAAAGTTGCGCGCAATCAGATTAAAAAATTATCAAAATTTGCTAAAAAATGTTGCAACCAGTATGATTTAAAAGCTAACTTCAGAATTTTAAAAATTAAAAACAAGATTAACAAAGCTCTTCGTTGGAGCAGTCGTGCATCAGTAGCAAAGTGGTTTACTGCGCCAGGGTAAGGAAATTCGACTTATTTTCAATCAAAAGAACTTAAGTGGAAATATAAACCTTATCATAACTTCCTGGTCTCTTCGGGGGCGCGAGTTCGAATCTCGTCTGATGCATTTATTTTTGCAAGTCTCTTTTTTACTCAAGAAAATGCAGCTCAATCTTATTATATTTATCAAAAAATTGCAGCTTGTTACTTGAGCTTGATATTTAGTATGACTTTTTTTTTTGCTCTGTGCGAAAATTTTTTTTCAAGATCTCGCTAACCAATCAATGCGATGCTTTAATCCTCAAGTTTTTCATATGGCAACAACAACAATTAGTAGCTAATTTCGAGCGTTCATATAATAGAATCTGTCCCTTTTTCGCCCTCAATTAGATCTATCTGTTTAATTTGTATTTCTTGTGATATATTTTTTATCTCTAGAGTAAATTAGGAAAGAAGAACAAAGATGAATTTTTTTGAAGTGATAATCTGTTGATATTTAAACTAATGATATATGAATTTACCCGGCTTTAAGCTACAATTTGATATGATATAAAGATTATTGAAAGGTAATCACAGTAAAGACGTCTTTAGTTGCTAGAGATTAATGGTCATAGTTTTCCAAAAGTTTTCCAAAAGATTGAACTTTTATCAATTTGCTGTTAAATCTGACTAAAATTGACAAAAACTTCTTGGTCTGGTTACTTTGTAGCTTTACCTAATATGTATGAGAAAAAAGGACAAAACCTCTACAATCGATAGGTAATTCATTACAATTGAGAGATTATATTGGTACATTATAGAATCATTATAATACTTTTATTACCCATGATCAATTCAATTATATACTGTACCTGACATGTAAATATTCACCATATCAAACAATCACACAACATTTACTTTCCTTTTCAACTTTTTCAACTTTTGGTTGTTGTTGTTGTACTCTTGGTTGTGGTACAACCTCTTCCTTTTCTTTCTTTTCCTTTTTCTCCTTCTTTTCATTTTCTTTTCTCATAATTTGTCTAACAACATCAATAAAAGCTTCATCAACATTTGTTCTAAACATTGCTGAAGTTTCATAAAATGGTACCAACCCCCAATCTTGAGAAACTTTAATACCATCATCAATCGAAACAACTCTATCATTTTCTAAATCACATTTATTTCCAATTAAAACCATTGGTACATTATCAGAATCTTTAATTCTTAAAACTTGTTCACGTAAAGCTAATAATTCTTTTAAAGAATTTTCATCAGTAACTGAATAAACTAAAAGGAATCCTTTACCTGATTTAATATATAATTCTCTCATTGCTGTGAATTGTGCAACACCTGCAGTATCTAAGATTTCTAAATCACAAGCTCTTCCATCAACTTCAATTTGTTTTCTATATGAATCTTCAATTGTTGGATCATAACTTTCAACATAAACACCTTGTACAAACTGAACAGTGATTGAAGATTTACCTACACCACCAGCACCTAAAACAACAACCTTGTAATCTGAAATGTTAGTAAGTTCGTATAGTTTTAATTTTAGTCGTACCTCTCATGTTTATATTAAATTTATGCAGGAAAAAAAAACGCGATTTAAAATTGTAGGGGTAAAACTTGAGTTATAGAAATTATCAATGAAAAATAACTTTATTTACAAATAATTTATCAGATTTTTAAAGAGATAAACTTTGGGAGTTCAATTATTCACCTAGATATAATACTCATGAATCTTTTGGAAATTGGTTAATCAGTCATTTATCTTCGATTGGCTAGATGACGTTTAGTATTGTACAAACTAAGGACTAATGAAATAGTAATTAATACCATTGATACCAGAATCGTCAATCAAATTGAAATCAATAAATGTTGGAAACACTCTTTATTTGGATACTTGTGAATATATCAAATTATGACTCAATATGATAAATCAGTCCTTAGATTTGGGTAATGTTCTAAAGTGAATTTTTCATTGTTTATGCAGAGTTAAAATTCACAGAAACTCGTTCTTCACGATCTGCAGCTTGAATGGGGTTTATTTAGTGGTAAATTCTTTCCAAATTTGAAAATTTTATAAACACGTACTTTTTGAGATTATTAATTATGACAATTATGGTGCTTTTGGTGATCTTTTACCAACAAGTTTAGACTCATTAATAGTCCATGGTCTGGAAATGGGGATTAATGGCTCATTCATACTTCCTAAAAACTTAAATGTTCTAGTATTAAAAGATATTGAGTTTAGAGATTTGTCATGGAAAGATAATCTTTCAAAACAATTGAAAACATGTTTGATAGAAGATTGCTCAATGCTTGAGAGAGATTTTGAGGGTAATATCTTATAATTGTTACATACATCTAGACTAATCAAATAATGACTCAATATTGCAATAGTGGAAGACAATTTATAATTAAAATTCTAAATTTATTCATGAGAAATCTGGAAGTAAAGTATCCATCAAAATTGAATATAATTAGAATTTATCTTTTTAATCGTTGATTTATTTGTTTTATTGATTGTTAGTGAAAGATTTACCAAAAAGTTGATTGTATTAGGTTATAAGATTCCATGATTGAATTCTGTACGAAATTTGAATACAATTTCAAATCCAGAGTATTTATGATTCAGAATCAATATATATTATTGAGTACCAGACTCTTTATTTAATATAACCCTAAAAGTTGTTTGATTTTTATCTACCCAATTTGATGGTTTTGTTTGTTTTGCACAATCATTACAATGTTCAATAAATGCTTTTGAATTTGGAAACATTTTCTGACAAACTTTACACCAACCAGAATCAGTAACTATTGGTTGTTTATCCTTTACAAAATGTACTAGTCTCAAATGTCTTTTTAAAACATCTAATCTATTAAATGCACCATTGTTTTTATGACACGTTGGATCATTTTTCCAATAAGGACAAGTATATTTTGGTGGAGCATGAGATTTCTTATGACGAGTTAAATCAGATTGTCTTGCAAAAGCCCAAGAACATAAATCACATTTATAAGGTCTTGTTGATCCATGATATTTAGGTTGCGATTTAGATTGCTGTGGATTATACGGTAAAAAAGTGATTTCCTTCATATCTTTTTTTCCATGTCCAAAGTATGTTTAAAAATTAATTCCTGGAGAATACTAACATTAGATTGAAATATTAAAGTTTGCTGATGAAGATGGTAATTATAAAAGAAGACCATCTTCATTTAGAGAATTTATAAAAGTTGGTGGTAGATTTCCTCCTGAAAAAAATCGTTATCATTTATATGTTTCTTATGCTTGCCCATGGGCTCATAGAACTTTAATTACTCGAGTTTTAAAAGGATTAACTGGGATTATTGGTGTTACAGTTGTCCATTGGCATATGGATGATAAAGGCTGGAGATTTGATGATAAAGATGATTTATATGGATTTTCAAGATTAAGAGAATTATATTTTAAAGCTGATCCAGATTATGAAGGTAGATTTACTGTTCCTGTTTTATGGGATAAAAAGGAGGAAACAATTGTTAATAATGAATCTGCTGAAATTATTAGAATGTTGAATTTTGAATTTAATTCTTTATTACCAAGTGAATATGCTCAAGTTAATTTAGTTCCTGATAATTTAAAATCTCAAATTGATGAAATTAATTCTTGGGTTTATGATAATATTAATAATGGTGTTTATAAAACTGGATTTGCTCTGAAACAAGAAGTTTATGATAAAGAATGTAAAAATGTTTTTAATCATTTAGATAAAGTTGAAAAATCATTTAAAGGGAAATTCCTTTTAGGTAATGAATTAACTGAAGCTGATATTAGATTGTTTACAACTATTATCAGATTTGATCCAGTTTATGTTCAACATTTTAAATGTAATTTAGGTATGATTAGATATGATTACCCAAATATTCATAATTGGGTTAGATTATTATATTGGAAAATTCCTGGATTCCAAGAAACAACAAATTTTGAACATATCAAGTATCATTATACTAAATCCCATATTAAAATTAATCCTTATGGTATTACTCCTTTAGGTCCAGTTCCAAATATTTTACCATTAAATAAATAATTATGCCTCCCTATCCCTCTTGTAATAAAGTAAAAGCAAGTAAAAGCAAGTAAAAGTAAAAAAAAGTAAACGTCCGAAATAACCTCTAACAAATATATATCAAATCAAAATTAATCGAAATGAAACTTCTTTGTTCTGAATAAAATTATTCTATAACAAGGCCAGAAATCAAATAAAAATCACATTTTTATCGAAGGCCAAGGTTGCCACTGAGCAGCCAACCCCGTAGGCTTACAAATTTTAGCGTAAGGTTTACCTTTTGAAAGGCTGCATCATTTCTTGGATCGCTCCAAGACACATTAATGAGAATTTTTTGAAGTCTCACGAAGCACCAAAGTAAATTGATACAACCCAAGAGCTTCGACTCCCAGAATAATAGACCTAATGGTCAATCGACCACCTAAAGGGTTTCTCCTTTAAGAGTCATTCCGATGATATACTTATGGCCTGGATGAACCGCGGATTCAAATGGGTATTCAAAACTGGCTAGTTAGTAGTATCTTCTTAATAATGAATGAAACATATAAAACATACCTCAGTATCTTGTAATTAAACTGAATCTAATGCATAAATCAGTAGCAAATAAACATCTCAAACCTAATTCAAACACAAACGACAATAATTATCAGACCAAACCGAAGTACTTCAAACTCATAATTCTTCGGTTTTTATTATAACGGTTATTGAATTTTGATGTTTCGATATCACATAATTTTGAGTCTCAACATTTTATCTGATTTTGATGTAAGTACTTAAATTTAGACTCAAATTCCATTGATTTAATAAAACTTTAATTGATAATAAAATTGGAACATTTCTTTGAATTAATTTAGAACCAATTCGAGTTATTATTATGCTAGTCTAATTGCAGAATCAATTTTACGTGTATTGATTTATAAATTTAAGACAACCACTGAATTGAATTCAATTTGATTCAATTTATGAATCAGTTTATTACTTGTGTTTTATTAACTGATTTTTAAGAAGTGAATTTTTAAATCATTTTAATGTCAATGAAAATATTTTAAATTCTGATATGAACAATTGACAATTTAAAAGTCACCCAATTAAATATTTTAGAATTGGCATATTACTGATCACTTCAATAGAATCTTTAATATTTTCCTATCTGTTAATTATTTTGACTCGATTCACAATAACAGCACTTCTATATCAAAGAATTTTTACTAAAACTGTACAGGTTTATCAATTGATGATGATGGAAATTGGCCTAATTCATAAAAGAACAAATGTGAGATTAATTAAATTGAAATACGGTTATGACTTTGATTTATAGTAACATTATTTATCATAGAACTAAAGAAATAGACTTTTATTTTTTAGTATTTTGTCAAAATTTACGAAGGCTCATTCTGTAGGACGTAAAGTTTAATTAAAGCTAATTTGATGGCAAAATCTTCTCAAATTTGAGGTTGTTTGATTGCAAAATTTATTAGGACCTTAATATCGATGATGAGAATTAATGGCTTATCAAAAGTCATTTTTCCACTAAAATCAGACTCATTCATGATGAAGAAATAAGGTCATGTTTAATCAAAAAGCTTATGATTTAAGATATTTTAAGTTTGAAGATTTGTCGTGGAAAGATAATCAATTAAAAATATGCTTAATAGATTATTATTGAAGAAGAAGAATTATGATTCAATTACAAATCTTGAGATACCATAGAATAGGAGAATTATAACACGGATATGTTGATTCTCGACTAATTAAACATGATCAACTATACGCAATAAGCCAGTAAGAATTCTGTTCGTATGCTCTTTTTTCTTTCGTATAACAACGACAAAAGATACATTGACGTTTAAGTGATAATTAAATTTTTGTAATCGTGTAATTTTTTTTGCAATTAATTAATTTGATTTTGTGTCATTTTTTAAATTATTAATTTGGAGAAATTAATTAAACTTTGTCAACAATTAATGAGAATAACTCGTGGTAACTCAAGCTTAGTTAAGAGCTTACGTCAACTTCCATCAGAGATAATTGAGATCATAGTCAGTTATTTAAATACTGATACAACTAAAGCATTATTATATGATAGAATTTTAAAACCATTTGCCATTTCCAAATTACTTTCAAAAGTAGTGATATCAAACTTCATTGACGAAGAAGAAACCTATTTGGAAGCTTACGATAAGGTTTATACGGCAGATCTAATTCATCAGGTATATGATTTCAATGATGCTTTAATTTTTCAAACTTATGGAGAGTTTTATATGATAGCTAAAAGATTCAATATATTTCCAAAGCTGATTTTTGTAACAAGACTTAATGATTCTGAGGGTGATTTTGTTTATGTATATGATTTAAGCTTTGAAGAATACGAATCTATAGATTATGATTATGAGTTAGTCATGTCAAGTATTCTTCAACTACTCAATTTTCCAACTAAGATTTTTGTCAATTTAAGTTTTGCTTACAATTATGATATTGAATATTTATCAAAAAAAAACTTAAATAAATCTATCGAATATTTGAAAATTGATGGTTTTTCAATTTCGGATTCTATAACTGAAGTTAAGTTTTTATCCATAGGTCTTTTTGATTCGTTTCCCGATGACAACACTTTATTATCAGATGTCAGTTTCAAATGGATAGGTTTGTCAATTGATGGCATTGCTAATGCTCGTAGCTTACGTATCATTCTTCGTAAGACAACAAATTTGAGATATTTTAAATTAACAGACGGTTTTGGCTCTGCTTTGTATTTTCCACCAACATTAATATCTTTAGATTTGGGTAATGTTTCTAAAGTAAGTTTTTCATCGTTGATGCATTGTCAAAATTTACAGAAACTCGTTCTTCGCAGTATGGAGTTTGAATGGGGTTTATTTAATGGTGAATTCTTTCCAAATTTGAAAATTTTTAAATACATGGTTTCTGAGATTATCAATTATGACAATTATGGTGCTTTTGGAGATGTAATTTTTCCAATAAGTTTAGACTCATTAACAATTTATGGTCTGGAAATGGGGTTTTATGGTTCATTCATACTTCCTGAAAACTTAACTGTTCTAGATTTAGAACGTATCGAGTTTAGAGATTTGTCATGGAAAGATAATCTTCCAAAACAATTGAAAACATGTTTGATAGAAGATTGCTCAATGCTTGAGAGAGATTTCTGGGGTAATATCTTATAATTGTTACATACATCTAGAATATAGTCAATAAAGATTAAATGGATTACTCAATTGTAAGTGAGTTGTGAAAAGAAGCATCAAATAGAATTGTCCTACATTACAAAGTGATCAAATTTATGAAGTAACATAAATTAATAAAGATCGTATCCCAAGGCTTATCTCTATTCCCATAGTATCTATAAAATCCATGATTTAACAAATTATGATTTATTAATTCTTCTCTCACTTGAAGATATTCTTATGAATGAATTTAAACTCGATGTCTAAAGAATTTAAATATAATTGCATTTGGTTATAATTTCCAAAAGAAAAAATCAATCCAATTTGAATTGAATATTAAATCTAATTAATTAACTAATCAATTATTTTATTATCTAAATTATTTGATAAATTTAATTCAATAGATAATTGATCAATTGAATACCAAAATATAAACTTTTATTTAAAAATTTTAGTGGACAATTAATTTCAAATAAATCAAGAGGTTTATTTAATTGATTCATCATTGAATCTCAAACTATTGATATAATTTATTATAATTAAATCAAATATTAGATTACATGAATTTTATATATATTAATTTGCTTCATTGATAATATAACCATTTTTAACAATGTGATAGATGAATTCTTCGAACGCTGTAATAAGAATTTAGTATTGCTCGAATCATCTAGATTTAATATTAAAAGTTCCGATACCTTTTTTATTGAAATACTCGAATTTGTGGAATTATTATTTGAAATAAAATAACCAAGTGTGATTTGATCGAAGGATTCATCATCTTCTTTCTCTTTTTCTTTAACTATTTCTTCCTGTGAATTTATTTCAAAAGTGAATTTTAAAGCTTTAGTCGTAACGATTGTATCTCAATTGTAATTCTACAATTATTAATCTATTAATTTGTTAGCATCAATAAGTTTGCTTCAGTACTACTCTTAATCCAATTTTAATTGCATTTTAGATAGATGAAGCTTATGGGAGTTCCATTTTCTATTGTTTTAAATAATTTATTAATCCTGATTGGAATTTGAAAACTGGCTAACGAAAATCTTCATTTATAGATAAATCCATTTTTTGAATCAATTTGATAATTCAATTATAAGATTTAAGTATATATCGACCTTAATATCGGATAAAAATGTATTAGATTGTTTTAATGTCGAGCAATTTGGGCAATCTGATTTAATAGTTAATCAAGAAGTTTATACGAAAGCTATTGCGCTGCGCATGTAATTTACGAAAGTTTTGTATAATAATAGATCCTCTTTATAAATCTCTAGCTATATTCTCCTTTTGAGAGCGATAATACAGATGTATTTCCATCGCAACATCCTCATTTCCAGTTGCAAGATATTTTTCAAAAGCAGTCAAATAAAAATCATCAAGTTTTTTGTCTTGTTGAATATTGTCTAACCAAGCACCACCAGTCATTGAAACTAAATAAGCAGCTGCTCTAATTGTAATATTCTCATGATCACCTCCGAGTGGAATACCTTTCTTTGGTGATGCCATGACAAACTCAGCATCTTCCCAACTAATTAACCATTCTGGTAATGGTACAAATGATTTAATATCATCAGGAATATCAGCATTCCAAAGACCTTCTACTTCAGTAGATATCGAATCATCCCAATAGAAACATTGAGGCAAAAAGTCCAAGTCAAATCCAATAAAAGCTGGAGAAGACAAAACAAATGGTAATAAAAACAATAATTTTAACATTTTAAATTATTTATCAAATAAGAAAAGTGTCACCTTTTATAAGATTGATACCCGTTTAAAGTAAATCTATTCAAAAAGATTGTTCAATCAAAATATTATAAAAACCCGGGATTTTTTTTAGTCTAAGTAAGGCTAAATCGTATAAACATGATGGCAAATTTGATTCCGGATTTTGACGGCTGTTAATTTAGTTATCGTGCAATAAATTTGTAAAATTTTTTAGGTTAAGAGCGAGTTGTTTCAATGGCATATTTTGATCAAGATTATGAGTATCAATGGGTAACTCGTCGTTTCAGGGAAATGCCAAGAATCAAGGTGTCAATGTACAATGTCAAACAAAAACACAATAAAAGAAGGCCACAAAATTATAGTGTTGAAAATGATTGTTGAATACGAGAATTCAAATAGCCTCCTTTGCATGGATGGCGAAAATTAGATCATTAACTAATCAAAAATCGCAGCCGAATTGTTCTATTTTTAATCTCATGGAGAACAGTTGACCACCCGTGTAGGTATAAAATCTATTTGCGCTCAATCTCATAATTCCATTATCTAATTTTCAATTCAACAACCATTTCGCCAGTACAGAAAATAGTGGCAGCTTTTACTATCTGATTTTGACAATTGCTTTAATCTTAGTTATCGTGCAATAAATTTTCTTCTGAAATATACTCAATGTTACGAACAGTGGCAAAAAAAAACTGATTAAATTGAGATTTACATATCTTAGGTGGTATAATTTAAATACCACTCAACTGATTAATTTTTTTAGTTTAGTGATTTAAAAACTAAGAAATGTTACCCAGGAAATTCCTTAAAATGTCAGACTCAAGATATCAAAATAGAAGGATAAAATCAACAAATAAATTTTAAATTTTTATAGGGGTAAAAAAAAAGTAAAAAAAGAAAGCCAATGAATAAACATAAAAAAAGTTACGGCCAAACACCGCTAATCATGCTGCCAATTACCATTACAAGCTAACTAAATAACCATAAGCTCACAAAGCTCTGCGCGTTTATTACATAATAATGTGGAACGGGACTTTTATTAAACTCGTAAATGAAATTTACCAAAAATATTCTTTTTTTGCGCTGCGCAAAATTGAATTCTATTTAAAGAGTCATTTTCCCTTTCTTAGGAAAAATAATTCAATGAGACCTAATCAATTTCCATTTTTTGACAACGTACTCACTCTACCACTTTGCTTTTTTGCTGTTGATTTTCTTTTTACTATTGGGGGTGAACAAAGTTTAGCAATATTATTACGAAAAAAAATTGAAGACAGAAATTTAAAAGATGCTCCAAAACTTTATAAAGGTTTGAAAAAAGGAACTGAATAAATTAATTTAAATAGAGATCTTTGAATATATTAACACGTATTTAAATGTCAATATAAACAAAATTTTGATAATCATGATATATCGTGTAGATACTATAAATTCAATACATTACATCATTTCATAATGTACTTTTTTTATCAGGCTATTTTGATGATAAAGTTACCAATACAAACTGTGTTTTGAATTTGATCAAACCAACAAAAGGATCTTACTGATAGGTTTCCGAACAACGTCATTCAAAAGAAGTTTTTAATTTATAATCGTATAATTAACAAATTATTATAATCGTCACAAATAATTCAAAATCATCCTTTCAAAACAAACTATTATTATTCCTTTAATAACAAACACTTCATTTCGCAATTAGCTCTGTTGCAAATGACAAAAATAGTTTTATTAATGTATTAGAAAGTCAAGAAACAATTTTCATCTTCTTCACGAATTGGCTATTTTTAGTCAGGTTGTTATCCATGACGCTGTTTAAACTAGCTTCCAAACTTTAAGTCTTAAATGGAGGTGCAACATTAATAAAAATTAAAAAAGTAATTGATATAAAAAGAATTTATGAAAAAAATATATACTTTTGAATTCAATTGTTCGACTTATTTATATCTTTTTACAAGGTTACGTATATAATATTCGTAGTTCAAGACGACAGTATTCACTTCTGCGATCAATTACTAAATCAGAACTTCTTAATCATCAGTCATTAGATTTGCATTGACAACTAAGGACTTAATTCAATATTACCAATGCTATTGAGAATCGAAACCAACTGCCTTACATCATTTTTTGTTTTTAAAAGAGCTAAAAATTCAAGCTACAAACGATCTCAAAGTCGAGGTTGTAAATACATTAAACACTTTTAGTTGTTATTTTTGATTCGTTTAAAAAGTAGAGTAAAAAACTTATTTTAAAATTTTTTTTTATTTTCGTAAGCGAGATCTCGTAATTTGAAACAATTCAATGCACAAAATTATGATTAAATTTTTAATTTTGAGAAAGAAACTCAATAATGAGTGGGATCAATAGAGAATAAAAATTCATCCATTGAATCACTTGTGATCTATCTTTTCAGTCGCTAGATAGCATACGGGTGAGAGTTCTAGTTTGCTTCCTCAAGTTAGGACTCTTCTTCAGGATCAGAAGTATTTAATTTGGTCCTTGAATAATAAGATTGAATAATGAGCTGGTCGTTAAATAATTTGTAGATAATTGTACTGGGTGAACTATTCAAATTATTTTCTCTCTTTTAGTAATATCGAGAATAGAGCTCATATCTGATCGTATGAACAAAATAGAACAATTTGGATGAATAAAAAATAACTAGGTATTAGATTCAATTAACTATATAAATTCAAGATACTAGTATTCGGATGTATTATATAAATAACCTTTTCATTTTCATTAACACTCATCAAAATTCTATCCTTTACTAATCTTTTCAAAACTTTAAAAGCTAATTTTCTTTCATGAATATATTCTTGTTCAGAATTCAATTCATCTTCCTTTTGTAATAAATACCAATCAACAATTTCATCAGCAGTCAATCCCTCATCATCAATTTTCTTTACAATCAAATTCATAATAGATATATACTTATCATAAGTAATTGAGATTTGTTCATTTTCCTGAGTTGGTTCATCAATTTCAATATCATCCATATCAACTCTAATAATTGATTGTCTTAATAAATCATAAGCTTCAGCAACAAAACTTGGAGTAATTTCATCGGTACAATTTGCTCTTGCAATAGCTTCAGATAATCTAATCATTGATTCCAATTGTCTAACTGTAATTCTATAAGAAGATCTACCTAAACCTTGTGAATCATCTTCACGTAATTCCTTATATCTAGTAACCAAGAAATCTCTTGCTTCCTTTGTCATTTTAGGTTTAAAAGTTTGAGCATATTTAATATATCTTGATAATTGTTCTGCAGAATATGGTGGATCAATAGCATCATCTCTTAACATATGTAAATCAACTATATGTGAAGCTAATTGAGTATCAACTCTTTCATTACAATCATCCAAAATAACAAAGAATAAATCAAATCTTGACATAATTGGAGCTGTCATATTTAAATTTGATCTTAAACCAACTTTTCTATTATATCTACCACCAATTGGATTTGCAGCAGCTAGGATCGAAGTTCTTGCATTTAAAGTTGCATGTATACCAGCTTTAGCTATAGAAATAGTTTGTTGTTCCATTGCTTCATGAATAGCAACTTGGTCTGATATATCCATTTTATCAAATTCATCAATTGCACAAATACCATTATCAGCCAACATTAAAGCACCAGCTTCAATTGTATATTCACCACTTTCTTCATCCTTGACAACTGCAGCTGTTAATCCAGCAGCTGAAGAAGCTTTACCAGAAGTATAAATAGCTCTTGGAGAAAATCCACAAATATATTTTAAAAATTGTGATTTTGAAGTTGATGGATCACCAACAATACAAATATTGATATCACCTCTTAAATTAATACCATCAATAGTTTTTTTATGAACACCACCTAATAATTGTAATAAGATTCCTTTTTTAACAACTTCATGACCATAAACTGCAGGTGCAATTGATTGAACAAGTTTATTATAGATATGTTCATCTTTTACCATATCTTTTAATTGAGAAACTTCTGAATCTGTTAATGAAGTTAAAAAATTTTCTTGATCATTTGTTTCAACCTTTGATGATACATGACAAGCATTAAATGCTAATCTATAAGTTAAATCACGAACACCTAAACTTCTCATAGAAACACCAGATTCTTTAACACTTTGTGGTTTTACACCTGGTAACCCCATTTGAGTAATATCTGGTATAACAATTTCACAACCAGTAAAAGTACATTTATCACCTGGTTTTGCTTTTTCAACAGTTTCACCACGTAATATAACATCTAAAGTTCTTGGCATTGAACCAGTTGGTATTTCATTTGAGTTTTCTTGTATTCTAACTCTTTGCCAATCGATAAATTGTGATTTGGAAACATTTAATGTAAAATATGATTGATTATCACATGAAGTACATGAAGTTGGTTCAGTGTATTTAAAAACTTGTTCAACACCTTCAATAATTGCAGAACATAAATCACAAGTGAAATTAGCAAGGTATAATTCAGGTCTAACTTCTGAAGTTCTTGTGACAGTCCCAGAAATACACATGAGTGAACCAATTTTATTTGATCTAATATCTCGAATTCTTTGAATTGTTGGTAAATTATGAAATGAAATTTGAAATACACGTGAATCACCTTCTTCTTCATTTAATAAATTTGTTTGTAATAAACCAGGTGCATATTTTTTAAGAATCCTTTTGAAACCTTTTATTAGAAATGGATAAAATCTATAATATTGTTCAATAATAGCTGATGCTAAGACACCGTTTTCTCTTGATAATAAATGTTGATAATCGATATAGATTGTAGATTTTTCATAAGTTTTCATATTCTCAATTTGTGAAAGATAAACTCTTCCGTTCCATTCATCATTATCTTCGGTATATTCTTCAAGAAAAGTTTCAAAACTTTCACGAACTTTTTCACCAGTTACATCAACAACTTTTGAAACGGCTATTTGCTTTCTAGTTCCAAGGGTCGGTTCTGGAGTCGATACATCTCTTACAGAAGATGTGGAGTGGAGTAACTGAGCAGCATCTGAAGGTATTCTACCTGGTGAAGAAACAAATTGTGACATGACGCGTTTTTTATGAAGAAATTTTGTATGTATTTAATTTAACTAATTAGGGAATACTAACAATAGCCCCCACGTCGTATTTAAAACTCCAAGTTGGTAGAATCCAATCATGTAGAGTACATGGTGATAAGATGTATGTCTCTGATATTGATGTAGGTGAAAAGATTCAAGTTTGTTCTGCTTTAAGAGATTTTATCCCCATTGAGAAAATGATCAATAGAAAGGTTGTTGTTTTAACTAATATGAAAACAAAGAAATTACGTGGTGAAAAGTCTATGGGAATGATCTTAGCTGCTGAAAAGGGTAGAGTTGAATTAATCAATCCACCAAATTGTCCAATTGGTGAAAGATTATATTTTGATAGAGTTGATGTTGAACCACCACAATTAAAGAGTAAAATCTGGGAATTCATTCAACCAAAATTGAAAACTGATTCCAATGGTAGAATTGTTTTTGAGGAACTATATTTACAATCGAAATCTGGTGAACCAGCATTTGTTGATTTATTAAATGCAGAAGTTAAATAGATGTATATCTTTAATTAAAATCACTAATTTTTCCTTTGCAGCTTAAACAGGTTTATGTTGAACCACCACAATTAAAGAGTAAAATTTGGGAATACCAAATTGAAAGATTCCCATGGTAGAATAGTTTTTGAGGACCTCTATTTACAATCGAAAACAGGTGAACAGGTTAAATAGATGTATATCTTAAATAAGGTTTAATCTTTTTAAAATCACCAAATTTTTCCTTTGCAGCTTCATCAGAAACAGTTGGTGGGATAATAACATCTGAACCAACTTGCCAGTCAACTGGAGTTACAACTCCCTTATCACTAGTTTGTAAAGCATCAACAGCACGTAAAATTTCAACAGTTGATCTTCCAACACTTGGAGGATAAACCATGATCAATCTAACTTTCTTTTCCCCATCAATAATGAAAACAGATCTAATAGTTGCAATTAATCCACTTTCCAAGTTTTTAAAATCTTCTTCAGTAACCATATCATATTTAAAAGCAACTTCTTTTTTACCATCAGCAATAATTGGAAATTGGAATTTTTGTTTTTCAATATCTTCAATATCTTTGATCCATTTGTTATGACTATCAACGTCTTCAACTGATAATCCAATCAATTTAACTCCTCTTTTATCAAATTCAGGTTTTAATCTTGAAAATGCACCTAATTCTGTTGTACAAATTGGTGTGAAGTCTTTTGGATGACTAAATAAAATTGTCCAATCTTTACCAATGAAATCATGGAAATCAATTTTACCATGAGTTGTATCAACTTGAAAATTAGGAGCAATTGAACCAATTCTAACTCTTGGTTGATTTTTGAATGAAAAGAATCTTTTAAACATAGCAATAGAGAATTTTTTTCGATACACCGAGAACATAGATTATTCATTTAACATATTTAAATCAAACCAACCTAAAAAATCATCATCTTGATTTTCCCAATTGTGTTGTAGAAAATCATCTTCCAAAGGTTGCATTACTGGTTGTGAAGGTAGTATCAAATCTTCAGTCATTGAACCTGTTGATTCCAACATTGATATTGGAATTCCATTTATCAGTTCATGATTTGATTTTGCCAATGCTTGATCTGTTGGAATCAATGTAGTTACGGTTGTCCCATTTGGAGTAGTTGTAATCATTGTTTTAAAATCATCTTTTGTAATTTGATTATAAAATGGTAATGGTAATGCATTATCAGTTTTTGGAACTTTATTCAAAGTTCTTCTTCTTGCTTCATGAACACACCAGACTAAATCATAAAATAATGAAGCAGTTAAATGAGATCTCATTCTTGTAATTATACTACTTTCATTCTTGAATAATTCTGGATATGTATATAGTACAATATTTAAATTTTCCAATACTTTTGCTGTTCTACTAATATCATTTTGTAATTCTTTCCATGAACTAAGGGTATTTCTAAATAATCTATGAACAGTTACAATTGATTGTCTTGCAGAATCAACATATTTTTCAATTAAATATTTTGATAAATGTAATTTAAATAATAATAATACTGAATAACTAATAGCTTGTCTTATATATATTGGTAATTCAATTAATGATAATTCCATATGACTTACAATTGTTATAATTCTTGTAGCTGATAAATAAGCTGAACTTACATATTTTACTTGATCTTCTATTGGTGTACCAGGTAAAAATGCAAAACAACAAATCATTAATTTTATATATAAGTAATAAACTTCTATAATTGGATCATCAATTTGTAATTTGAATATCAATCTTTCTAATTCACGATCTAGTAGGCCTAAAGAACCTGCTCTATTCAGTGGTTCCAACAATCCATCTGGTCTTGTAACACTTATACCCATTACATTAACTAATTTACATTGAAAAATTGATAATGAAATTAAACATCGAAAATTTTTTGGTAATGATTGATCAACTCTTGCATTTTCTATTAAATAATCAGTTGTATTTATTGATGGTGGTAATCCTAATAATGAAGACCAAAATTGTTCACAAAAGAAAACAGCTAACCAAGATCTTGTTCTCCAACAATCTTCTAAATTAGTTTGATTTCGACTAAATTCTTCGATAAATTCACCACCTCTATGTAATCCTAATTGAAGTGATAAATTCTTTGCCAAACCAATAAATCTATAACTACAATCATCTAAAACTTTTTCATTTGGTAATGGCCAGATTGATAATATTATTAATGCTTGAATTACATGTGTAGATCTAGGTGTTTTAATCCAACATGTTTCAATTGCCAATTGTTTGATTAATGAAGCTAATGACATATATAAAGTTGGTTCTGGTTCAGATAAACTCGCAGTTAATATAACAGTCCAAAATAATAATTGTGATTTTTGAAATAATTCTGTTGCTGATCTTGATACAAGTATTGGTAAGAAAGGTAAATGTTTTGTCATAAATCTATCATGTAATTCATTAGCTTTGTATAAAGGAATAGTTACATCACCTAAAACAAAATCTTGTTGAAAAAATTCATTAGTTAAAGGAATTGTTGGTTGAATAATTGTTGGAGATATTGGTGAGATTTCTGGAGTATAAAAATTCAAATTATGTTGATTCAAAGCTTGAGTTAATAATGACTCATTTTTTGTTAGCATTTCAATTTTAGCTTTCAATTCATCAACATCCAGTTTTAAACTTTGAATTTGTGAACCTTTTTTAGGTCTAAACTCAGGATCTATTTCACATTTTAATCCCATTTTATCACATCTTTGACATGGATTTGGATAATTCTCTGATGCATTACATTTGATCTTATGTTGACGACAAAATGTACAACTTGTAACTGGTCTATGACCTGTTTGTCTTTTTGTTTCTGGTTTTTTAACTTTTATACTATTTGTTGAAACTGATCTCTTCTTGATCATTGGTGGAGAAGAAGAAGGAACAGGTGAAGGTTTAGGTAAGATCTTTACCTTTGCTTTTTCAAACTTCATTGATGATTGGAAAATTTTTACCAGAGAATTCATATACGTCAGGTCGTGCGAGATCCTAAAGATAAAAAACAGAGCTCATAACACGTTGTATTGATTTTTTAGATAATTATTCTTCATCCAATACCATCTTCATATAGCAAACACAATTCAGAAATCGTAATTCTCATCTGATTCATTCCTCATCAACGTTTGGATCGCCAATACCATCTTCATATATAGCAAACACACATTCACTCTCAGGTAAACAAGGAGAATCATAAATCTTACAAATTCTTGTTTCACCTCTACCTTTCTTAAAACTTAATCTTGTAGTTGATGAATGAGCAATAATATTACCACCAATTGGTTTTTTTGGATCTGGATTATACATTCCTGACATACCATCAACTTGTGCAACAACTTGATTAGTGATTACAACGGCAATACCAAATTCATCAGCTAATCTTTGTAAAGTTCTCATAAATTTTGCAACTGATGTTTGTCTTGCACTTAATTCACCTCTACCAGCATAATCAGTTCTGTATAATGACATAATACTATCAACAATCAATAACGAAAATCTTGATTCTGCCATCATTTGTGCTGACAAATTTAATAAATTTAATTGATGTTCTGCATTATAAGCTCTTGCATAAGCAACATTATCTAAACAATCATTTGGATTCAATCCATATCTTTGTGCAATTGAAACTAATCTATTTGGTCTAAATGTACCTTCAGTATCAATATATAAACATTTTCCTTCACCACCACCCATATCTATTGGTAATTGACATGTAACTGCTAATGTATGACATAATTGTGATTTACCAGTTCTAAATTCTCCAAATACTTCTGTAATTGAACCTGTTTCAATTCCACCACCTAATAATGTATCTAATTGTTTTGAACCAGTTGTTAAACAAATTAACTCTGATCTACGTGAATGAAATTCACTAGCTGTGGTGAAACCTAATGGAACTAATTTACTTGCTTCTAATGAAATCTTTTCTGCTTTAGCTTCACTAATACCTTTGACAACCATTAACTGTCTTTTTGGTGTATAAGCTACACTTTCTACAGTATGGTACCCTTCAGCTTTTAATTTCTTTATATCTGATAAATTAATGCCATTACCTTCTAATTGTTCGATTAATAATGGTCCATTATTTTCTTCTATTTCCTCTTGAGTCATTAGACGTGTTGATACGCGTTAAAAAATTTCAAAATTTACCTCAACCGTAGAAAGAAGAAGCTCAGAGTGAAGAAACGTAGAGTGAAGAAACCGTAGATGAATAACCGTAGAGTGACGTAGAGTGTTTAGATAAGGTATTATGTATGTCCAGTACGATGTAAACGATCGTTTATTTTTTCTATAAAAAAGAAAATAATTCTCTTCATCTCAACATGTCTAGTGTTTATCACGATTATTCAACATTTCTGAATGGAACAACCTTCAGTGAAGTCTTCAACAACTTCAACCAACTTGATTTAAACATCTTTGAGAAGTTATGGGGCTCCTATTATTATTACATGGGTAATGATTTATTTGCAACTGGTTTATTATTCTTTTTAACTCATGAATTATTTTATTTTGGTAGATGTTTACCATGGGCTATAATTGATAGAATACCATATTTTAGAAGATGGAAGATTCAAGATGAAAAAATCCCATCAGATAAAGAACAATGGGAATGTTTAAAATCAGTTTTAACATCACATTTTTTAGTTGAAGCATTTCCAATTTGGTTTTTTCATCCTTTATGTCAAAAAATTGGTATAAGTTATCAAGTACCATTTCCAAAGATTACTGATATGTTATTACAATGGGCAGTGTTTTTCGTTTTAGAAGATACTTGGCATTATTGGTTTCATAGAGGATTACACTATGGAATTTTTTATAAATATATTCATAAACAACATCATAGATATGCAGCACCATTTGGATTAGCT
Organism: Insectozyma morakotiae; assembly: GCA_030564645.1. Classification (NCBI taxonomy): domain Eukaryota; kingdom Fungi; phylum Ascomycota; class Pichiomycetes; order Serinales; family Debaryomycetaceae; genus Insectozyma; species Insectozyma morakotiae. The sequence goes on from JAKTYD010000005.1 coordinate 205,401, forward strand.
GCAGAATATGCACATCCTATTGAAGTTGCATTATTAGGATTAGGTACCGTTGGTATTCCAATTGTTTGGTGTTTATTAACTGGTAATTTACATTTATTTACAGTTTCAATTTGGATTATACTTAGATTATTTCAAGCTGTTGATTCTCATAGTGGATATGAATTTCCTTGGTCCTTACATAACATCTTACCATTTTGGGCTGGTGCTGATCATCATGATGAACATCATCATTATTTCATTGGTGGTTATTCATCTTCATTTAGATGGTGGGATTATGTTTTAGGTACTGAAGCTGGTCCAAAAGGTAAAAAATTAAGAGAAAGTAAAAAAAATTTGTAATTTATTAGATATTTATAAAAGGTAACCTTGTATTATATTCTTCATAATCTGTAATACCTAATTTCTCACCTAATTGAACCGCATTTGACATATGAATATATTTTAAATATTTTGAATTTGGTTTAATTACTTTATTATCTATTGATAAAAATGATTCATTTTCAATACTTATAATACTACCAATGATAATCAATAATATACCAATTAAACTTTCTATTTTTATATCTAAACTTGAGCTGACCCCTAATTTATGATATTCAAATGATGAATAACCCAGATGGAATAATAAAATTAATCCGACAAAATAAAGTTGTTTCATTGTGGAAAAAAAACAATAATGTCAGATTCAACAATAGATTGTAAAATATTACAATATCAATATGGAATATATAAATTAGAACATTATTTAGAGATAAAGTTTAATGAATTACCATTGATGAATTATATTGTAATTCTACCTTCTGCAATACTCTCAATTCATCAATCATTTGAAAATCAATTGGAAACGTTATCAAATTTCAAACAAATCAAAACACAACTGGTAAACATCACCGGCACGTCTCATATACCGTATGATTCACCTGATTTACAAGTGATTGCATTGGATGAATTACCCGATCTTGAAATAGCAAAGAAATGCGTTAGACAATTTGAATCATTAGCAATGATTGGATTACAAGGGTATAAGAAACGATTGGGAAAAGAAACTGGAAATGTGGAATTGGTGAAATCTGTATTCAAGGATGATTTCGATTTACATCCTGAAAGTTTTACTTTTCAATTACCACAAGAGAATTTAGATTCAAATTTATCTGAATGTTGTTTAATTGATATTGATATACAAGAATTATTTGTCATTGTTAAAGGGATTGAGAGTCTGATTAATTATTTAAAATCGATCTTACCAAAGGAGTCAATTCAGAAAACATTTTTGATAAATATTAGATTGAATGATTTATATACTATACTACGAAGATTTGGTAGAAAAATATTCTTATCTAATCAATTACATTTAAATGATTCAAAATTGTTACATCATTCAAGTCCAGCTTTCAAAACTAGTATGAAATTAATGAATGATCATTTCAATTCAATGAAGAAAAATGGTTGTTTAATTGCTAATATTACAAAATTTTTAAGAAATGATGTAAAATATGATCCTTCGTTATTGAAATTTACGACTCAAGGTATAACAATTATAGAAAATACAAATTCGGTATTAAAAGAATTTGGTCAAAATTGGATATTGGCTGAATTAAATTTTAGAAAGATTTATCAACTACCGAAAACTAGATTATTATCGATACATAACACCTATTTAAGTTTGAAATTACCAGAAGTGAAAACAAGATCTAGATCCTCATCCAATTCAAGTAATAATAGTAGTTTATTAAGAAGAAGTTCAATAACATCACCAAGAAAAGAAAAACCATCACCAATTAAGAAAAGTGTTGCAGCTTCAGGAGCCGTTGCTGCTATTAAGAAAAAGCCAGAGAAGGTAGAACCAAAGAAAGTAGAACCAAAGAAAGTGGAACCAAAAGTGGATTCAAAAGTAGATTCAAAAGTAGAACCAAAAGTAGAATCCAAGAAACCAGAAATTAATGGAAAATCTGAGACGAAAGAGAAACTTTCCGCATCAAAACGATTCCAACAACATTTCTCAGAAGCTGCAAAAGCTGGTGATATCAAAAAAAAACCTATACAAGTTTTTGAAAAAGTTTCTTATGATCCTTCAGGTACAAATCAATTACCAAATCAATATAAATCAGAAACATTGACACAAAAAAACACTAGACAAAACATCGTCATTGAAGTAGAATCCGAAGAAACTAATATTTCTGATGGGTTGAAAAAAGTAAGATTTACTGGTGTACCAGAATATACTGAAGCTGAAGATGCACCTACAAAATATTCTCATGCATTATTAAGAAACTTTGCTATATTTAAAAAACCACAGATTAAACATAATAAAAGTGATCAATTATTAAAAGAGGAAAGTTTATCTTTTAAATCTCATCATATAGATTAATATATAAAAATCTTCGCACAAATATTCGATGAGACAAAAGAGAGCTAAAGCATATAAGAAACAAATCAATGTATACCTTCATACATTCAAGTTTAGAGAACCATTTCAAACTATCATAGATGATCAAATAGTTTTAACTTGTGAATCTGCAAGTTATGATCTTGTAAAAGGTTTACAAAGAACAACACAATGTGAAGTAAAACCAATGATTACTCAATGTTGTATTGAAGCATTATATAAAACTAAAAATCAAAAAGCAATAGATATAGCTAAAACATTTGAACGTAGAAAATGTAATCATCGTGAACCAATTCCTCCAATAGAGTGTTTGACAAGTATAATCGATATAAATGGTGAAAATAAACATAGATATGTTGTTGCAAGTCAGGATTTAAAAGTTAGACAAAAGTTGAGAAAAATACCTGGTGTACCTTTGATATATATGAATAGATCAGTCATGGTGATGGAACCATTAAGTCAAGCATCACTGGATTTTACTACAAAAACTGAAGAAAAAAAATTAACTGGTGGTTTAAATGATATAGGGGAGAAAGAAGAACAAATTATAAAGAGAAAAGGTCCAAAAGAACCAAATCCACTAAGTGTGAAAAAGAGAAAGATTGAAACAGAAACTCAACAACCAAAAAAGAAAAATAGGAAAAGAAAACATCATTAGCATAATACATCAAAACTATTTAAACTTTTCTTCTCTTCTTGAGGTTCCTCTTCAGATTTGACAGTTTCAGATTTTAATATGAATGTACCACTATCATCAACTAAACACATTTTACAATCAAATGCCAAAGATTTCTCTCTAATCAACTTTTTGATTTCCTTCAGTAGTTCATGTAACTCATTTTCCAATTCTTTTGTCATTGATTTATAATCATCCTTATAAAAAACAAAAGTTGAATCTTTAATCCAATTTAACGTCCCCACAGGTAGATGTTTTTGTAAATCCTCCTTTGTAATTCCAAAAAATAAATCCTTTATTAAAATTGCATTCAAAAATGAATTATCAATATCTTCCCTTGTTAATTTATCAATTTTCAATTGTGCAATTTCCTTTGTCAATTTCTCATTCAAAATTTCTTCAATTGATGTTGGAATCATTGTTAATCTTGTGATAACCATAAACACTGATCTTTTTGGTTCTTGATCTTGAGATTCAGTATAAATCTTGAATGAATCAGTCAACTCATGAATAAATTGACGTTGTTCTTTATTCATTGGTGGGAAATGATAAGTTTTTTTATCACCAACTTTATAATCTTTAACAAAATTTTGTATCAATGTTTCAATTTTTGAACACCAATTCTTTTGTTTTGAAAATGTATCCAATACAAATTGTGAATATAATTCAGTTGGTTCAACATTAAAAGCAGCACGTAATCTAGCATCTCTTTGAGCTAAAGCACACGAATCTTCACAAGGTAATACAATCCCAATTGTTGTAGGTTTTAAATTTGAAGAACCACATTTAACTTTTCTTTGTAAATTCCCACATTCACAATTGATTAAAACATCTTCATTACAAACAACGTCATCACAATCTTTCTTATGACATTTCAACTTACATAAATGAGGACAAGTTTTTCTAAATTTTTTACAATCTGATCGACAGTCTTCAACTGAAGCATGATTATTCTTTGTACATTCCAGTGAACAAGTTCTTAAACATGGATGACCACAATCTTTCAAAACTTGACATATTTTCCCACATGAAACTCTTTGTTGTGAACATAAAGCAGGTACCAATTTATTTCCACAATTGCATAATTTTTTAATCAAAGCTGTACAATTTGGACAATTACCAGTTTCATGACATTTATGATGTTCTTGAGAATGTCCACATTCTTTTGGTCTAACACATTGTTCTTGACAAACTAATTTTGTACCACATCTAACCGGTGCTGGAATCACGGTTTTACCACAATTACAAATTAAATCATCATTTGTTGATTCAAGACAAATTTCACATGGACCACTATGACATAAAGCTTGACATTCATGTAATCCACAACTTTTCAATCTATTACAATTCCTAGTACAAATATGAATAGCTTCCATTGACATAATATCATTGAAATTTGTTCTTAAATTATTTCTAATTTGTTTCTTTTTATTTCGTTCTCTTTCCAATCCAATTTGTTCATATTCACAACATTGTTCTCGATGATAATGTTTTCTACAATTTAATAAAACTGAACATTTATGATGACATTTAGGAACTAATTCAAATGTACACTTTGCAAGAAAAGTTTCATGACCACATGAACATTTCAAATCTTGAATCGTTGTACATTCACAATCCCCTTCATGACATTTGAATTTACATTTATGACCACAAGGTAATAATTTATCACAAACGTTATCACAATCAGGTACTGGATCAGTACATTTTGTTCTATTTTTAGTATCTACCTTTGTCTTACCACAATAACAAGTTGAAATTATATCCGGAGAATATTTACATTTCTGAATATCTGTTTGTGGTTGACACTTTTTCAACTCATAATGAACATTACAATCATAATAAATTTTATTAATTTGTTCACATGAACCACCACCTATAAAGTCTCCACAATCTTTTAAATCCTTATCAAAACATTTCAATTCTAATGTTTCACCACCACAATAACATGAAATAGATAATTTTTCCTCACATGGTTTACAAAATCCTTCATGACAACCTCTAGGACATTTATGATTTAAATCACATAAAATCACATTACATTCATGATCACATTTCCAACCCGATTCATAAGGTGTAATTATACATGGCAATTGTCTTTGATCTTTTCCACAATGACAATTCATAACTGGACCTAAAGCACCACATATTGGATGTTTCCCAGGGTGACAAATACTTGAGCAATTATGAATACAATTTTCATATTTATAATTACAAGTATTTCCACAACTAAAAGGCATTAATTTATTCTTTTCTGGTTGTTTAACTTTTCCACACCAACAAGTGAATAATGATGGTTTTTTAAAAGTTTCAACATTACAACTAGGACATCTCCAAGTTTTAGTTTGTTTATTAGTTGATGAACCATTAGTTGCCCAATCTTGTATACATTCTAAATCATACACTCTAAAACATTCCTTACAAGTCCATATAGTTGAATCTTGATCAATTTCCCCAGTACAAACTAAACAAATATAAGTACCTTGTTGAATTTCATTTATAATAGTCGTACCTAATGATTCATCAGGTATCTCTTCGTCATCTGTGATATATTCAACATCATCTTGATGATATTCATCTGCAGTTGAATCTATGACTAATGACTGTGGATATACACTATTATCCAGTCCTGGTTCATTTTCTTCTGATTCCATTAGTGGCGAGTGAGATGAAAAATTCAACTTTATATAGAGAATTATGACTCATACGGCATTAATCATTACAAAATACATTAACTAATTTACTCTAATACTTCTTCTTTTGAAGAAATCCATAACTTTTCTAGCAGCACTAGTTTCTTTTTCAATTGTCTTTTTTGAATTTGATGATGAATTCAGATGAACTCTTTTTTGATCTTTACGTTTGTTTGCTTCATTTGAGGATTCTAATGGTTTTTTAATCAGTTGTGAATATATGGTATTTGTTGCATCTTTTAATGAAAGATTTGAAGTTGAAGTATTTGAAGTACTATAAAATGATAATAAACTAAATCTATTCTTCTTTTTTGCATCTTTATTTTCTTTATTTTCAGAGTTTCTAGTAACTGCTATTGAATGTCTCTTGGTTGATGGTTTTTTGATAACTGATTTCTTTATATATTCTTCAACTGGTACGATCGGTGACAAATCTTCCATTTCAATCTTAACATCAGATTCCTTAGGTTCTTTCTTTGGTGATTCCAATTCTAATGTATCAATTTTATCTTCCAAATAACTTAGTACAGAATTTCTTTTATTCTCTTCATTACTTAACACGCCATTAACGTGAATATGAGTGACTTCAGAATTTCTTCTAGAGATTTGTGGATGGCTACCAGAGTCATTTAATTCAATCTCAGTATGTTTTGGAGGTGATGCTGATATAAAACCCATTGGATAATTTTTAACTTCATTTAGGGTAGATGTCATTGAAGATGGATGATATGATGTTGGTCTTGGTTTTTTAATTGGTGGTAATCTTGCTGTAGTTGGCAATTGAATTTGTTGTTTGGTTGGACTTTCAACAATGGTTGGTATCTTATAATCCAAAGCTTTCAAAGCAATACTTGCAGATGAATAAGAATTTGAAATCGATGCTGATTTTTGATGACCTTTTTGTGGTGAGATTGGTGATGTTTTCTTTGGAGATGGTGTAGAAGATAAATTTATTGTATCATTTGATTCATTAAGTTTTGGTATTGCAACTGTTGAAGATGGTGATGAATATAATAAACTAATTGATGTTGATGAATATGATCTGTTATGTAAAGATATTGGTTGTGGTGAAATTATTGTTGTACGTTCATTAATCATTGAAAAACGCTTATCTGGTTGTTTATTTTCTTGTTGATATTTATCCCATTCAGGTAATTTGATTTGTAACAAGTTTGAATATTGTGATAACCATGGATGTTGTTTAATTTCATTCATATCAATTCTTTTCTTTGGATCAGATACAATAATTTTTCTTAATAAATCTCTTGCTAATGGTGATACATATTCAGGAAATGTTAATGGAGTTTTACATATATAATGATATAATTTAATAATATCAGAACCATCTTCATTTTCTGGATCATCATCAAATGGTAAATAACCTGATAACATTGCATATAATATGACACCCAATGACCAAATATCAACTTTTCTACCTTCATAAGGAGTTTGAGTCAATACTAATTCTGGTGCAGCATAACATGGAGATCCACAACTTGTTTTCATTAAATCATTTCTTTCTTTATTATAAGAATTTACAAATCCAAAATCACTAATTATCACATTTTTATGTTTATCTAATAATAAATTTTCTAATTTTAAATCTCTATGAATTAAACCTTTTAAATGCATATAATCAACACCACTAACTAATTGAGCAAATAATTTTTTTGCAATATTTTCTTTTAAATATTTATGTTGTAAAATATAATCAAATAATTCTCCACCTGAACAATATTCAAGTACAATACCAATATATTTACCACTTTTCATAACTTCAACTAAATTAACAATATTTGGATGATTTAATAATTTTAATGAATTGATTTCTCGATGAATTTTGATTTCTGAATCTGAATCCTTCATTAAGGTAGATCTTTTAATTAGTTTTATGGCTACTTGACTTGGATGTCTACCATCTTTTCTCCAACCTAATTTGACTTTACCAAATTCACCTTCTCCTAAGGTTGAGCCAAGAATATATGAACCAAATCTAACTTCACGATGTACTTTTTTGGCAATCGATGAATAGGAAGGTTGTGGTAACAGTGGAATATCTCGAGGTACAAATAACTGTTGTTGTGATGATGATGATGACGATGAAGGATTTCTCTTTGGTGGAGATGGGGATGATGGAGTGTCAAAATTGTTGAATAGTTCCATTTGAGTTGGAACAACAGTATTTGATGACATTTGACAAGTTTGTTATTATTCTATTTGTGAAAGTAATGAGAAAAATAAATGAAACTTGAAATTGAACTAAATTGAATTAAATGAATGAGCGAATAAGTTGGTTAAACGATTATAAGTGGTTTGATATGTTCTGAGAAGGTTATCGATGGTTGTTAAAAGGAGTAGTTGGTTAAAGTTGATTTAAATGTTTTTGTTGTAAAAAATGAGTAGACAGAAAAAAAAAAAATAACATTCCAATTTTGATCAAATTAAAAACAAACCAACTGAAATGAAAACAAACAATCAGTAAAGTGGTTATTTCCTATTTAGGTAGGAATGTTTCATATAAAATGGTTTTCAAATAATAGACTCTTATTAATCCAATAGTTCGGTATTCATCTTATCCCTCTACTGTGATATTGGTGGATCATTACAATGAAACATTTGTTTGATTGTTAATTTTGTTGAATATGTGAAAATTTAAGAAATGTAGGTTTACTTAATTTTACTAAAAAAATTACCTTGTTTACTTTTTATCTAAATTGAGTTATTTTATTAATAGTATTTGTTACTTTAAATCAGTTCATCAATTCATTCATACATTCACCATCTTATACAAATATCGTTATTAAGAAGAGTGAATTAACGATTAAGCTAAATTAAAGTAAAAAAGATATTTTTGCTGATCCTCCCCTCTCTTTGAATTTATATCACTTGGTAACCATGTAGATCGATACCTTATTTTTAGATTTTTGCTTAACTATGTGAAAGGAGAAACTTAAAGCTCCTTCTTTTTCCTTAATATATTTAAATTTTTCATTGCATCGCATTGGCTTGTTTTATCTAAATTTTTTTTAATTTTGTGAGACAAATGTAAGGGGTAAAAACTTTAAATAGTGTGTATATACCTTCAAACTCTATCTTAGATATCAAACTTCATCTTGAGCTTTTTACTCAGCTTCCAAGAAAATAATCTTAATACTGGGTACATAAATTATTGAAATCTTCTAAAACGTGTCTTTGGAGGTTTTTTGAAAATTTACTGGCAAAATGATCGAATTGTGAAAATGAACAGATGTTTCATTTCACGATCTAAAAGTCAAGAAGATACCAAATCATTTATCTCGTCTAACCAAGTAGATACACTAAAAATCCAGAACTATTAACTGAAATGTATTTCACCTACTAGAACGAGAGAAGCCAAGTCAATATGCTTAATTAAAGTAAATTGTTTAAAAACCATAAAGATTTTCAAGATCATTGATACAGCAACACCAGCTGTATTATAGGTTCATAAGAGCTAAATATTCGCACTATAAGTTTTTCAATAAGTTGGTTAAAATGGGAGAAAAACCGCCACGAAGTGATAGAGTTAAAGTTGTGCCTTATTAAAAAAATTCCTAATACTACACCAGCAGCTAAAGCTGTTTCTGAGTTTTATATGGAAGATCTATGGCTATACAATTCACTTAGTCTATACAATAAAATATTGATCATAGAAAAAATCATACCAATTTATAATAAAAAAGTGTCTAATCTTTTTTTTTACCGTCTGAGATTTACAACAAGAAAATTATTAATAATTACGATTTTCTTTGAATTAAAGTGTAAGATCAAAGAAAGGATTAAAGCATATACTGCATTAAACTTTCTTACACCAATATCAAATCTTTTTTACAGAGTTTATCAGTGTAGATCTGCTGATTATCCAACTTATTTTAGTGCAAATGCATAGTTACGAAAACTTTGAAATTTTATAATGAAGGTATGTATTTTTAATTATATTTAAAATACTAGGATGTTGCCAGAAAATATACAGCTCAAAATAAAAACCATATTTTTTTGTTAATTTAAAATCCCTTTTTTGGTTTTTGGGTGTTTTGTAGATCTTAAAATTAAATCATGTAATCTTTAATAGAAAATTTCTAAGCACGATCAAAGTAGTATTATTCAACGAATAGGATTACACTGTCAAAATAAATAGCCCATGTAACTATTTATATAGCCATAATTGTGCTAAAACCGTAGCATGAATGGTTCAACCAAATAGGGTCAGCCCAGATATTTTCGAAAACGTTCACACTTTAAATTTAGAGAATTTGAGGGTACTAAAAGCCAAGATTAGAATTAGTCTCAATTGCCAAGAGAAGAATCTAGATTCAGGTAGTCAAGATCGCGCTCTTGATTATACGATACGAATCCAAAGCTTGATCAAATTGGAATTAAAAGAGCCTTGTAATACTCGATCTCTTAAATGAGTATTCAAATGAACCAGACCTACTTCCACCAATGAGTAAAATCTCAAAGATTCTGCAGAAGGAAATGCGTCGTTGAAGCGCGTTATAAAATTAAAACAATCGAAATAATTTTTTGAAGGAACTTTCTGTCATATAAAGTATGATCCAAATTGATTCCACTTTAGTTTATATTTTGGCCAAGATTTGCTATTTTCATCAAGAATTTATATCATTTAAATAACTTGGCGATAAAATGAGCTGTTCTTGGAAATTCACATCATCGAAATCGATCTATCCAAATTGTTATATCGGAACATATTGATTATGAATGAACACAAGACCAATGTTATTATTATTAAGCAATTTAGTGGCAAGTACTGATTTGTGAACTTTCTGGTCTAATTGAGAATAAGAAAAATTGATAGATAATAAATTCAGGATATAGTCGATATATATAAGCATATGGTCATTATCTAAAGACTCATCGGAAATGCTAATTAATTGTTGGCTTATATTCAGTGCTCTACTAACAGTAAGAGCTACTTTATTTGAAACGAATGTTATAGAAAGAAGTGAAGAAAATGATCATACAAACTTTTATATCAACGCATTATACGCATTAATTGACAGTAAAAGAACAACCTTTCCCGATGAAGTCACTATTGGAGAGCTGGGAGCTTTTGTTTTAATAAACAATGAAGATGGATTAGCTATTGATTTTGCAACACCCAATATTGGAGTTTATGAGAACAATGGAGATTTTTACATACTAGATAATAGTAAAAACTTGAAAAATAATTATAAATTTAGTTCTTATACATTTACAAACAATAAAGTATTTCAATATGGATTAGAATATTTACAAACAGGATCAGACCTCAATATAGAATTCACGAATTTTCAATTCATAAATAATGGAATCATGAGATTCTGGTCAAACTCAAATATTGAAAATGCTGGAATTGTGAATTTTGGTTCAACAAATCTAATGCGTAATGATCAAGCAATTTGTTTAAATAGATTTCAAGCTTCGACCAATATTGGATTTATTGGCTCTGGATGTATTGTTCTTGATAATACTTCAATTTTGAGATTAATTGGATCAGCACCTGCTCCAATCGACCGCTTAACCCAGAGAGCTGATACCGATTTACAAGTTTACATGAAAAACTACGAGGCTATTATTCACGAAGACGTGAATTTTCAACGTGGAACAATGTATGTTTATGGCATTGGTAACGGGAATCGAATTGTCCTTAATGCAGATATCGAATTTATAAATTATGATCCAATCAACGGTATTTTAGATTTACATACTTCTGGTGGATATACACTGTATACTATAGGTACTGGGTATGATGTGGATAGTTTTGTATTAGAACTGTATTATAGTACGAGTGGTACTGACTCCGTTATATTTTCTGATTCTGTTCCAGAAGGTCAAATTATACCTGATAAATGTATGTCATGTGATCAACAATTCAATGATTATAGTTATTTAAATGATCCTTATGCAGTGTATTTGGATGAAACAAATAAAGAAATTGAATTAATTTCAACAACTGATGGGGCTTGGTTCACTACTACAATGTCTGCAGAAATTGTAACTGTCACAACATACATTGAACCACAAGATTTATGGCTAACAAGAACTTATCTTTATGATTATTATATAAATGAAAATGGTCAAGTGTTGACTGATATTTCTCAAATTATAATGTCAACCATCGATACTTTAACAACTTATGAAACAACTATTTTAGAACAACCAACTTTAGTCACGGCATATATAATACAAACTCAAAATGAAGATGGTGAATGGATATCAATTCATGATCCATATTTACTAGGAATTGAAACAAAATCAACCAGAATTGTTCAAGCTGAACCATTACAAACTAATGATGTGGAAATTCTAGCATATACATACGCCGCAGGGGTACATTATATTACAAATACATTACCAGATCCGGTAGAAGCAACTATATCAACTGTTATTGAAGATGGAGATAGAACTGAAGTTGTTATAGTTACATCAAATGAAGAAAACTGGTGGTTTACTACAACAGAAACGATTCCAAGATCATCATATACTTATACTACAAGAATATTAGATGAAGAAGGTATTACCACAGCTACTCATATTATCAGTGCAGGACAAAATGAAGAAAAAGAATGGATTACACGAACTTCAACTCATATTCCAAGTCATATCACAAGTTTAGTTACAATTGAAGAAGAAGCTACTACTTACACGGCATTGCACTATGAGTACTTACCACAAGATGGCGATTGGATTACAACCACAGATTCAAATTTAATTAAAGTTGAAACATTCACTAGCAGAGTTACTTTAGTTGATGAAGGAGGTGAATATATTAAAGATGCAGAGATTATGAGATATGAGTTTGCTGAAGCTGGAAATTTTTTTGTGACATCAATATTAGATGATCCGGTAGAAGCAACTATTTCAACTGTTATTGAAGATGGAGATAGAACTGAAGTTATAATAGTTACATCAGATGAGAAGAACTGGTGGCACACAACTACAGAAACAATTCCAAGATCATCATATACTTTTACCACAAGATTATCAGATGAAGAAGGCATTACCACAGCCACTCATATAATCAGTGCAGGAAAAAATGAAGAAGAAGAATGGATTACACAAACTTCAACCCATGTTCCAAGTCATATCACAAGCTTATTAACAGTTGAAGATGAAGCAACTACATATGCTGCATTACATTATGAATATTTACCAGAAGGTGGAGATTGGATTACAACTACAGACACAGAGCTAGTTTCAATTGAAACATTTACTAGCAGAGTTACTTTAGTTGATGAAGGAGGTGAATATATTAAAGATGCAGAGATTATGAGATATGAGTTTGCTGAAGCTGGAAATTTTTTTGTGACATCAATATTAGATGATCCGGTAGAAGCAACTATTTCAACTGTTATTGAAGATGGAGATAGAACTGAAGTTGTTATAGTTACATCAAATGAAGAAAACTGGTGGTTTACTACAACAGAAACAATTCCAAGGTCATCATATACTTATACTACAAGATTATCAGATGAAGAAGGTATTACAACAGCTACTCATATAATCAGTGCAGGACAAAATGAAGAAGAAGAATGGATTACACAAACTTCAACCCATATTCCGAGTCATATCACGAGTTTATTAACAGTTGAAGAAGAATTAATTACATATACTGCATTACATTATGAATACTTACCAGAAGGTGAAGATTGGATTACAACTACAGATACAGAATTAGTTTCAACTGATTCATTTACTAGCAGAGTTACATTAGTTGATGAAGAAGGTGAATATATTAAAGATGCAGAGATTATGAGATATGAATTTGCTGAAGCTGGAAATTTTTTTGTCACTTCATTGTTGGATGACCCAATTGCAACGTCAATAACAAATGTTGATGACAAAGGTAATACAAAGATTGTTATTGTTACATCTGATCCTGAAAATTGGTGGTTTACTACCACTACCTTTATATCACCCGAACTTACAACAGCAGAGAGTCAAGAAACTGAATTAGAAACATATGCCGAGACTCATACTAATTTACCTTCTTCAACAAGTTCAATTGTAGCCATGCCTACTGAATCAATTGTTTCTGAAATGCCTTTTGAATTGGTTCTTGAGTTTGAATACCAATTGCTAAGATTTACATCAAATGGTACTCATTTGACTTTACTAAACGGTGATTCTGTCTGGTTTACATTAGAAGATGGATTTCTTAGAGTTTCTGAAATGGGATACGTTCAAATTGATGAAACAGGTTTATTATTGATTAAACCTAAAGATGAGGCTACATTAGGTTGGTCAATTGAAGATGGCAATAAATTATATTTTATTGATGAATTATTCACTGACCTTAAGAAAAGAGATTATAAAGTTTATTTTAGTTTCTGTGAAGATGGATTTGGAGGGTATGTGATTTATGCCGGTAGACTGGGTTGTGAAATGATAGAAGAAGTTGCTGCACTACAGATGTATATGGATGAAACAGAGGAGACTGAGATTATGAATGAAACAACTTCTGAATCTAATGAAACTGGTGATGCAACTGAGATCGAGACTTTTGAAACAACTTTTGAATCTAATGAAACTGGTGATATTAATGAAACTAGTTTGATTGAGACTTCTGCAACAACTGAGTCAGACCAAGTGTCAATGACAAATGAGGTGATTGAGACCGGTGAAGATTTTGAAACATTTGATTGGCTTGATGAGACTGAGACGATTGCACCAAATGAGACTTTTGAAATTAACACTAGTGATGCATTTACAACAAATGAAGCTGCAGTTTCAAGCTCATTCTTCCCAATCAGTCAAGCAGATTCCAGCACATCAATTTCATCAGGAGATTCCTATAGTACCAACTCAGTATCTGTGGGTGACAAATCAAGTAGAAGTGGTATATTAATGACCCCATCATCAGTATTACCTCAGAAAACTCAAATCTCACTTGAGTATATTACAAAAGTGATTACAGACTGTGGTACTAAACAATGTAATGGCGAAGATGAAACTACAATTGAAACCATCACGTATTGTGGTGATAAAGAATGTGATAAAGCAACACAAGAAATTGAACTTGCATCTAGTATACAAGGTGAGTCTACTGAAACTGTGACAAATTGTGGTATTAAAGATTGTCACAATGACAAAATCATCACTAATTCAGTACAAAGTCACAATGGCAAAATCATCACTGATTCAATACAAAGTCAAAATGAAAGTCAACTCAACAGTTACACAACTTACTATGATAAATTGAGTACCATTATTGTTTCGACTTCAGATGGGATCACTTTTGATTATAATGAAGATGAAAATGCAAAAATTGACACCACTTCAATTTCAACTTCTTTCCCAACAGAGACTCAAAATTCAGCAAACAAGAACAATCAATTCATTTCAATACTTGTGCTTACTTTCATTCTTAACTTTATATAGAGTGCGAATCTAATATCAATATTCAATCACACTAATTTAATTTTCCTACAAAATCTAAAAACTTTCTACCTTCATTATTACTTTCAATCAATGGACCAGTAAATATACAATGTATAACCATATCAGGATGATAATATAATCCAGTTAATAATTTTGGTGTAACCAAGAAATATTGTGATTTATTATTTTGACAAGCAGTATGAACTAAATATTTATGAGCCATTTGTTCATTTTTAGGATCCATACCTTGATTGATCTCATCAACTATTCTAAACGGTGCATCAGTTAAACCTTGTAAAGACATGATAAAAAAGATCGTCGAGACTGCTCTTTCACCACCAGATTGTGATTGATGATCCAATACTTTTAATTCAGAAGATTCTCTAAATTTCACTTTGATCAACAATTTCCAATCTTTAAATCTATCAGATTTACCTAATTCCACTCTTCCATCACTTGCAACTTTTGTAAATCTATGATTAAAAGCTATTGATATTTGATTTATTAAATCATCTAATTCATTTTCCCAAGTCTCCCTTATAGTTGTTATTCTAGTATCTAGACGTTCTTTTTCAGATTTATATCTTGGTAAATCAGTTTCTGCTCGTTGAATCTCTTCTAGTTTTGTCTTCAAATTTTGAATAGAACTTTTATCTGCTGATGATAATAAAGACAATTCATCTTCTAATAATTGAACTTTTTTACGTATTGTATTTTCACAAAATGTATCATTATCAATATATTCTTGTGCCAATTGACTGATTAATGAAATTGTTTCTTGTGAATGTTCTTGATTGATTCGTTCCATTTCCTTATATTGTTCACTTTGTTTTATTTCATTATATTCTCGAGCATATTTTTTGAAATCGTTTTTCAAATTTTCTTGTAATGTGTCAAGTTCTCTAATTAATGCATTACCAGTTAACTTACGATTTTTTAAATTTAATAAATCAAATTTTTTAAATTTAATTTGTATTTCTAAATTTGATGATTCTAGAATTAAATTGGATGATTGTTGACTTAATTTTGATATGGAATTGTAAGTATCAATTATCTTATTTTCATAATTTTTTATTCTTTGCGTGTAATCTTTATTAGATTCAACTTCCAATCTTGCAATTTTATCTTTTCTCGAGTTTATTTTGAATTCGATTTCCGATATTATATCTACTACTCTTTTCAAATTTTGATATTTAGATTTTAACTCATTAATCTCCGTTTGTACTTTCCGCAACTCAATTCTTGAATCCTCGGATTTTTGTTTGAAATTGTTCAATTCTTGTGATTTTTCTTGTCCCTGTTTATTGAGTTGATTAATTTTCTCATTAATCAAATTTTTATCATCTTCAGATAAACCTTTAGTTAAGAAATATTGAGATCTAGGTATACTTTCAGTTGTTCTGACTGCTTGTCTAGCACCATACAAAGATTTTTTGATAGAATGCACAGTGTCACCAGCTACAACTTTCAAAAATGGGAAATCTTTATCACTTAATTGATCAATTTGCTCTGAACTCAATGCATTTCTACAAAATGGAATTTTATCAATTTTATTTGTGTTGTATAACATTGTTAAAACTTCTGGAGGACCAGTTATGTAATCAGATAAATATCCATCATAATTATATCGCTTTAAATCTTCTCTAGAATTTTTTGGGTTTGATAATGAATTAATTGTTCTAGTAGGCGGATTCGAATCCAATTTGTTCAATACATTTTCTACAAAATTTTGATTTTCTCTGGTTACGGTTAATGCAAACAATGTATTATTATCGATAATTTTTTCAATACCATGAGCTGCATCAGGATCATCAACTTCACAAGAAATAACGGGTGCTTCAAAGTATTTATTTTTGATTTCAGGTTCATTTCTTAATTTTTTATGAGTCTTGAAAGAATCATCTCTTAATTTATATGGAGTTCTAATACTCATTAATATATCAAGTTTATCTTTGGAATTGAGTTTGTTATTTTCCCTTTCGATTTGACTTCTAATAACTCTTAGTTCATTTGTGAATTCTTTATAAACATTCTGATCTTGCTCAACTTTTGCTTCAATATCATGTTGAATTGATCTTTTAGATCCAATCTCTTTACGAAGTTTTTCAATTTCGTCATTATCAATTTGTTCGACAGATTCTTTTCTACTGATTAATTGGGATAACTCATTTTGAGTTTCCTCCAACTCTTTTCTCTTTTGTTGTGCCTTATTTTTATATTGTGAAATCTGCGAGATATATTGTGATATTTCCAGCATCAAATGTGTTTGTTTTGTATTAATTTTATCCAATTCATTCTTTGATTTTTCCTTCTTCTTTTCATTCTCAGATAAACCTACTTTTTCAATTTCCGATTCATTTTCAATCTCTTCTATATCTGTTCTTAATTGAATATAATTTTTTTCAAATGTTTTTATTCGTTCTTTTGCTAAATCTCTTTTCTTTTTCAAACTAGCTCTTGCTTTTTTTAAATCGTAAAACATTGCATAAGGTACCAATAGTTTATAATTTTTAATTTGATCCAGTTTTGATTCATATTCTTCAACCTTTTTTGCATCTTGTTCTAATTTTTCTTTTTCTTCAAGTAATTTATTCAATCTCAAAGTAGTTTCATCAATATTTCTTGCTAAATTTTGGCTTGTTTCATCTTTCACAATTAAGTCCTCATGCATTTCTAATAAATGACCATCACCTAAAGTACGTTCAGTTTCTAATAATAATTTATCTGATTGTAAACCCGCAAATTCAGCAACTCTTTCTTGTGGTAAGAAATGACATAAATTATCTAATTGAATATTGAATCTTTTTCTCAATTCTTTGATCTCCTTTTCAGTTGTTCTTTTATTATTTAAAAACCAAGATGATTCCTTTGCAGTGAATTCTCTTTTAATTATTAAAGGTGGTTTATTTTCAAAATTTTCTATTTCAATTTCAATTATTGCCTTTTCATGACCAGTTTTAATCATTGATTTCAATGTTTTACGTTTAATTAAATTTATATTACCTGCTAAACCAATACAAATCGATGCAACTAAAGTTGATTTTCCAGAACCATTTGGTCCAATAATCATATTCAAAGTTGGGGATAAATTGAATTCAGCAAATGAATAAGTTGTAAAGTTCCATACTTTAGCTTTTCTTAGAAACCCAGGCTTGAAGGGAACTGGAGTATGAACTCTTTGTCGTTTGGATCCATTTTCCATTTGATATAAATTTAATTATTTTTCACGCGTTAGAATTGATAATTCATCAACACGAATATGAAGGATAAAAAGAAGAAAAAGTTATATATTATAGTATATTGAAACGATTATTAATTGAGATAGAACTATGTCTAATTCTATACCCATTTCTATGTAATTTGGTATATTTCTATTTTCTATGTATGTTTGGATGTTCCCCTTGTTTATTTTTGTTTTGATTTCAAATAATTTTTTTTAGATCAACAAATGGTATGTCTAAAGAAAATGGTAAACGTATCTATACTAACAGTCTAGTCACAAAATACTAAAACATATAAAGATGCTTTTGCATTATTCGATAAGAAAGGAACTGGAAAGATTCCAATTGAACATTTAGGTGATTTATTAAGATCAATTGGACAAAATCCAACTTTAGCAGAAATATCCGAATTACAAAAAGGTATCAAAGGTGATGAATTCGATTTTGATACATATCAAGAAATTATAAATAGACCAGATGGTTTCAAACCATTAGGATTACCAGAGGATTATATCAAAGGTTTTCAAGTATTTGATAAAGATAATACTGGTTACATTGGTGTAGGTGAATTAAGATATATTTTAACATCAATTGGTGAAAAATTAAGTGACTCAGAAGTTGATGAATTATTAAAAGGTGTTAATGTAAATCAAGATGGTAATGTTGATTATGTTGAATTTGTAAAATCTATATTAGATCAATAAAAAATTTAAATTTTTCAATGTCTAACTCTGATTTAAATAACCAAAGATTTCATTTATACCCAAAAGATAGAATAGAAGCATTAGTAACGACCACGGGGATTATAGGATTAGCCATTGGATTATATGATGGAGTCAAATTATCTTCAGTACGATATCTAGCTGAAAATGCTCATCGATTACCTACAAAAGTTGGTGGTTGGTATTTTTATCATAAAAAGAAAAATTATATAATGATTAAACAATCTTTAAAGTATGGTATAAAATCAAGTATAAAATATTCATTACCAGTTGGATTTTTTTTTACTACAGAATATTTATTTGATTATTTAAGAGGTAATACAATAGATTTTTTAAATACAACTTCTTCAGCATTCATAACATCAAGTTTATATTGTGGAATTAAAAAGATAAACCTAAAACAATCAAAGAAAATTATATTGAAATGTAGTATATTTGGTTTAGGATTAGGTTTGATACAAGATTATTTAATTTATAAAAGAAATGGTAAAGTATGGTATATATAACCTATTCTTCATCTGAATCATCTAAATCTGGTATTGGATATTTCAATAGTGCGGCAATACCAGTTAATTGATTTAATTGAATTCCAGATTCATGTAAACTTGAAAATATATAAACTTTTGCACCCAAATTTTTTGCTTGTTCGGTCAAATCAATATAATGTTTTCTTGTTTCAATGTCATCAGATCTAAATAATTCATCACTGACCATTAGATATCTTACTGCATCTAAATTCAAAGCTTTTGTAATTTCTTCTAACCCATACCAAGCTCTACCATCATCTTCATTTAAAGCTTTTTGAAATTTATTCAAAACTTGTGACTCTTCCAAGAATTTTGTATCACTTAATCTCTTTTTTGTTTGTTCATCATTTAAAACTTCTTCCAAACCTTGTAAATAACCAGTTGATGAATGTGCAATTACGAATTTATTTTTATTCTTTATTATATCTTGAAATTGTTTATTTTCTTTACCAGAGTTTTGTAAATTTATACATTCTTGTATCAATCTTTCATATAATGTCTTTGCTAAAAAACCTGGTGATGCTAATATAATAACCTTTAATTTGTTAATATCAAAATGTCTCAACATTGAAGTTATGATCATATTGAAAAATGAATTCATTGCTTTATCTAAATCTCTTGTACCATATTCATTATTCTTTCTCGGTATTGATTTCTCAATCTTTGCTTGTAATACAGTCATTTGATCAGTTACATAACATAAATGAGCAACACCTTCTTGAAATACTACAGCTCCAATATCAGCTTTTTTCTCAACTGAACATAAATCATCTAGTAATTTCATATCATATTCATCCCAGTTATCCTTTAGAATTGTTAAATCTTTATTCAATTCAACTTCAGCAGTATGATAACTATTCAATGGGATATATTCTTGTTGAATCAAAGACTTTCCTTGAATTCTCATTGTTTGATCAGATGCTATATAATCAACTTCTTCAACGGTTAATTTCAATTTCACAAGGATTTTCTCCATTTTGCTTTTACCTTTGGTTATTTGATTTTGATTTCCTTTTTTAACATTTCGATGAGTCAATAATGATACTGAATCACCTTTTTTGATGAGATTATATATGTACCATAGATCCTCTGAATCTTCAGGTATCAATGTTACCGCAACATTCTTATCTTTTAATTTGACTTTGTTCTTAACTTGCATGATGAGATTTTGCTTCAACCAATAACGAAAAAAATTATTGTAATCTTTGCAACCATTTTTATGAGAAATAAATTATTCAAAAGATGTTTATATAAGTTTCCAAACCTGATTATATCTCAATGTCAGAGGATTATTGACAATGATACAAGTTTACCAAGAAATGAAATTAGAAAGATTGATAAGATTTTAAAGAAGAAATTAATTACTAAAAGAAGTGATGGTTTAGATGAAATAACTCACCATAATAATATAAACTTGATTGAAATGAAAGAGTTTTTAGATAAAGTGAATCATGAAGATGGAAGTGATATCAAATTACAGGATATTTATAATACAAAATCATCAATTAAAACGTTTTTACCTCATAATAATAAGGAGATTGTCAGTATTGTAAAGATCAGAGACATAACATCTGATGGAGCTGGATTAGCAATATTAAAGGATAAATTAATTAAAGTACCAAAAGTTTGTCTTGGTGAGACTGTTAAAGTAGCTATCAAATTTCATCATGAATTCTATGCAGAAGGTCAAGTCTTAGAAATTTTAAACTCAAAAAGAGATAATTCATTAATTAGATGCAAGCATTTTGAAAATTGTAGTGGATGTCAATTTCAAATGATCCCATATGAAGATCAGCTAAATCATAAAAGAAATACAATTCAAAAAGCATATCGATTTTTTTATCCAGAATTATCACTACCTAATTTAAAAGTCATTGAATCACCTTTACAATATGAATATCGAACAAAGATTACTCCACATTTTTTCAAATATAAAGGTATAATTGACAAAATTGGATTTGAAAGTGTTTATAAAAATCAACACGGGGTAGATGTTGAAAATTGTCCTATTGCAACGAAAGAAATCAATGATTTATATTCAGAATTGAAACCACAAATTATAAACAAACCCCCAAACTCAAAGCAAGTACAGTTCACAATTAAACAAACACTAAATGAAAATAATGAACTTGTGGCAGTTGAAGGGTTAAAAAATTCAATAACAGAACGAGTCAATCAATCTATATTTCAATATTCTTCAACTTGTTTTTTTCAAACTAATAATAGTATCTTGACACTTTTATTTGAATTTATAAATCAGCAAATCAAAAATCATAAAATTGAAAATATAATCGATACATATTGTGGAGTTGGATTATTTGGAATTGTATTATCAAAAAGTAATTCAAATGCAAAAGTATATGGGATTGAAATTAATCAGGAACAAATCAAGTATGCAAAATTAAATGCTAAATTAAACAATCTCGTTGATGTTCAATTTATAACTGGTGATGCTTCAAACATATTTCAAAATTTGAAAAATGTCCAAGGAAAGGGCTCATTGGTGATTATAGATCCATCAAGGAAAGGTTCAAATGAAAGTTTTTTACAACAATTAATTGAATTCGAGCCGGATATGATTATTTATATAAGTTGTAATGTTTTCACCCAAGCAAGAGACTTATCAATGTTCAATCATTTATTAAAATCAAAACAGGTATCGTATAAAATTAAGGAAGTCATTGGGTTTGACTTCTTTCCACAAACTAAACATGTTGAAACAGTTGCAGTTTTAGAAAAATGTAATTATTAATCTTTTAAAATTTCATCAATTATATCAAACATAGCATCAACACCCCATTTTACTCTTGTATTTTGTTTATCACTTGATATTATATCACTAGATTTGACTTTTTCTTGTAAAAAGAATTGTAAACCTCTTAATAATGTGACTTGATCTTTTGCTTTCAATACTGCTTCAACTAATAATTTATCATCAAATTTGATATCTATCATATCACCTTTCAAAGATTTTAAACCACCACCAACTGAATTCTTTTTAGATTTTTTACCAATTTGATCGAAAAAACTTACAAATAAAACCTCCAAAAATAATTGTGTATCAGATGAAGCAGTTAAAAAATTTACCGTTTTCAAATTATGTAATGGAATTGAACCTTGTGCTAATAAGAATCCATAAAATCTACCTAAATTCAAAATTTTTCTTAATTTACGTTCATCATCATCATCATCAAATAATGATTCATCTTCATTTATTCCATCCAATTCTTTGATTAAATCCCAAAACATAAATTGAAAAGTTTTCCTTAATGAATGAGATTCACATAATTTATTAGCTAGGATACCATAGTAAGGATTGTATGAAGGTTCCATTGTAGTACAATGGATTAAAACTTTTGGAATTTCTCTCTCTTGTTGTTTCTTTAATGATAATTTATCTAGTTTTGTCATTGATTCAATATAATCATTAGCAGACATTATTGAAACAAATATTGCTCTACGTATATCAGTATTCATTCTTTGTTGTTTGGCCAATTCCATCCAATTAGGCTCTGCTGTATCTAAAATATCATTCATTACGCTTGTATCAACATCTTTTATTTCAGGTTCGTTATTTCCTTTCCATGCAGAACCAATTAACCACCATTTACCTTTTGTTGAAACATTATGAATATCATCTAAATTAACTTGAATTGGATCACCAAATTTGTTATTATTTATACCACCTAAAAATTTTTTCAATCGTATTGTTAATTGATGATTTGATTCATTTAATATTTTAAGTTTATTATTTTTCAATGATGAAATAGTTTCAATCAAAAATTGGATTCTTGTATTAGTTGATTCTTTTGGTAAATTGTTGAATTTTTCATTGATTAATAAAACAATATCTTTTAATGAACTAGGATCATCTGATCTCATTTGATTACCTGAATTTCTAATTAATCTTAATAAAATTTCAGCATTATTCTCATTCAAATTATTTATCAACTGCTTGATTAAATCATATAGTAATTTTGAAGAAATCAATTGAAATGTGTATAACGAGGATAACAATGAAATCAAATTTGATGATTCTTTTGTATTTGTTGATGATTCATTAAATTTTTCAAATTTTTCAATCAATTCTTGAATAAAATATGCACCAAAATCGATACCCTGTAATCTAAACAAAGCAACAACAACACATGCATGTAAGTAGACAAATGTATCTAATAACCTACCTTGTTGAATTATACTATCTAATACAATTGTTGTAATCTCTTCATTTAAAATTTGTCTTGGATTAGACATGTATAAAGTCTGTAACTCATTAACAATCGATCCAATGTTGGCTTCAGATAATTTATTTAATGGCCCTTTTATTGATTTACGAAGAATTTTAGTTTCTTCTGACACTTCATTATTTTCTAATGCCATTTTTTTACGTAAAGCTGGTGGAATGTATCTTTTAGTTTCTTGTTCTTCTTCTTCTATTGGTTCTTCAATACCAGGAGCAACGTATGGATTTTCTTTTTGTTTTGTCTCTGAATCAGATTCAGACTCGAAATCAGACTCCTCTTCCTCTTCTTCTTCTTCGTTTTCGGAATCAAAATCTAAGCCATCTAAAAGTCCACCTATTTCATCATCTTCATCTAGTTTGGATAATTTTGACTTTTTACCATTCTTTAATCCTAATTTCTTAGCGTAATATTCAATTTCTTCATCATCTTTAGCAAATGAGTCTTTACTTTGGAATACTGGTTGTTCTTCCTCATCAGCTGAATCATCATTTGAATCAAATTCCAATTCCAATCCGTCTAGCAATCCTCCAATCACATCATCATCATCTAATTTAGTTAATTTTGATTTTTTACCATTTTTCAATCCTAATTTTTTAGCATAATATTCTATATCGTCATCATCTTGCTTGAATAGATCTCTATCCTGTGGTGGTTTCACAAATTTTTCACGTTTGGATTTTGGAATCTTATCTTCCTCTTCTGAAAATCCAACAAAATCATCATCATCAGAATCATCTTGTTTGACTATTCGTAGATTGGAATCTTTTTTATTTTTCTTTTCCTTCAATTTTCTTAAAGCCTCCATTGGATCTTCTTCATTTTCTTCATCATCGAATTCTTCATCAAAGTCGGAAAAATCATCATCATCCAAATCATCTTCTTTTACCACTCTTACTTCAAATGTTTTCTTATTTCCATTTTTCTTTTCTTTTAATTTTCTTAAAGCTTCCATTGGATCTTCATTATTTTCATCATCATCAAAATTTGAAAAATCATCATCATTCAAATCGTCTTCTTTCACGACTCTTATTTCGGATTTCTTTGTGCCTCCATTTTTCTTTTCCTTAAGTTTTCTTAAAGCCTCCATTGGATCTTTATTCTCTTCCGCACTATCCAACTCTTCCATATCAGAAACTGAATCATCATTTAAATCCTCTTCTTTCACTATTTTAATATCAGACTTTCCTTTATTTTTCTTTTCTTTGACTTTTTTCAATGCTTCCAATGGATTTGAATCATTACCCTTGGATTTATTCTTTATTTGTTTTCCACTATTCTCTACTTTACTATTACCTCCCTTGTTGATTCTCTTTTGCTTCTTCAATGTTCTTTCATGTTTTCTTTTATCTTTTCTTGATAATGTAGAACTCTTTCTCTTCTTTGTGAACCTATCATCATTATTCTTATTCTGATAATTATTAATCAATACCTGATTCAACAATTTCTCAGGCAATCTAACTGTATTTGATTTCAAATCATCATCTAATCTAACCATTTTATCTATATACAAGTTTTGGTTGTTTCAAATTTTAATCTCATCTAAATAATTATTTTGTGTCTTAGCCTGTATATAATCAATTTTTTGGGACTATCAAAAACTACAAACAGAAAAAACTGGCAAATTGAATCAACCACTATTTATCATGGTATTTAATAAACTCAAATTAGATCTTGGGAAATTCAAAATAGATATCAAATTCCTTGGAGACATATTTATATTAGCTGGTGCTGGATTATCAGTATATTATATATTAAATACAATAATCAATGATTATTTAGATCAATCAATTATAAAAAATAAAGATTCTGATAAGAAATCTAAATCATTATTGAAAAAATTACAAATTTCTAATCCACAATTAAAAGATGTTAGTTTTAATCAATATGAGAAGAATTTATTAAGTTCTTTAGTTTTACCTGAAGAAATTAATGTCACATTTGATGATATAGGTGGGTTAAGTAATATAATTGATGAAATAAGAGAAGCAATAATATTACCATTAACCAATCCAGAATTATTTGAAGTTCACCTGAATTTAATTCAACCACCAAAAGGTGTTTTATTCTATGGTCCTCCTGGTTGTGGTAAAACAATGTTAGCAAAAGCCATTGCAAAAGAAAGTGGTGCAATTTTTTTATCAATTAGAATGTCAACAATAATGGATAAATGGTATGGAGAATCTAATAA
This sequence comes from Insectozyma morakotiae, assembly GCA_030564645.1. Taxonomy (NCBI): domain Eukaryota; kingdom Fungi; phylum Ascomycota; class Pichiomycetes; order Serinales; family Debaryomycetaceae; genus Insectozyma; species Insectozyma morakotiae. Next base: position 231,457 of record JAKTYD010000005.1, read on the forward strand.
AATAACCGATGCGATTTTTTCATTAGCTAATAAATTACAACCATGTATTATATTTATTGATGAAATTGATTCATTTTTAAGAGATCGAAATTCAAATGATCATGAAGTTAGTGCAATGTTAAAAGCTGAATTTATGACTTTATGGGATGGACTAAAATCAAATGGGAAAATCATGATTTTAGGTGCAACAAATAGAAAAAATGATATTGACGAAGCATTTTTAAGAAGAATGCCAAAAACTTTCCCAATTGGTAAACCAAGTTTTCAACAAAGAAAACAAATTTTAAGTAAGATATTAAAAGATGTTAAAATAGATGAATCAAATTTCAATTTGGATTATATTGTTGAAATAACAAAAAATTATTCTGGTTCTGATTTAAGAGAATTATGTAGAGAAGCTGCAATATTACCAGTTAGAGAATATATCAAACAAAATTATAATTATAAAAATGGGAAATTGAATAATGAAAATGAAGATAAGAAAGATCCACCAGTTAGGTCATTGAAAACTTCTGATTTTAGTCAATTAATTTCACAAAATTTAGTTGGAAGTATACCAAGTATAGCACTTGATTAAGAAACATATACTTTTTTTCACGTGACTCTCTCAATTCTCATCAATAAATTTTTTTTCACTTTTGAAATTTTTCAAATATTATACAACTTTTCTTTATTCATATAGGTGAATATATACATTTTTACACAATTGACTATTCATAGTTTTTCTATTGGCTTCTTCGAAGATCCTTATACCTACAAAAGTGGTATAATGATTCAAAGCGAAGCCTAAATTAATAATCACGACTAATTTAGCTTTAATCCTGATAGTATTACAAAGGAAAATCAGTACGCTAAGGGATTAAAACTGATACTACAATTGTATGATTATTGGTGATAATTAGTTTGATACATTGTTTAAATAGTAGATTTTTATATAGCAATTATATTTCTTCACGCACATATAATTCAAATAAACAAATGAACCATAATGATCAAAAGACAATTCCAATGTCGATCAATTAAGTTATTATGTCCACCTTCTAGAAGATTCTACTCTACTGATTTGGAGAAATTGAAAAAGGAATCAGATACAACAGAATCTGATTCTTCTGCTTCAACTACTGGGGTTATAGATAAAAAACAATCAGAAGTTTTATTATATTTTGATCTGATTTATCCATTTAAAACATCAAAAAATCTAATATGGAATTATTTAACAAGATTTGAATTACCTTTTAGACAAAAATATAATAAAGATAAATTACAATCTAAAGTTTGGTCATTATCATCTCCTTTACCAATTGATTCAAAAATCACCGATTTCATTCCTTTAAAAAGAGATTGTGGAGCTTTTGTAAAATTTCAATATCCACAAAATATATCAGTTAAAGAGTTTATATCCACCATAAAAGAGAATGTTGATGCAAATGAACAGAAGAAGATGGATAAGAATATATTACTCAAAGTTAACAATTTCCTATTTAATGTGAATCCAAAAGTCTTTTCAGTCAAAGGTGTACCATGGATCGAAGATTTAAGAAGATTTCCAAGTCCAAAAGTTTCAGTCAAATTTGAAGGAAGTGCATTAACTGAAGAAGAATTATATGTATTATTTAGAAGATATGGTTTAATTAATGAGATTAAAGTAAGTCCAACAGAAGCATTAATTTATTTTCATAGTATACGTTCAGCAATTGCTGCAAAACATTGTATTACTGGTATTGAATTAAATCAAGGTAAAACAATTTTACATATTCAATTTGTTCCAATTAAAAGAAGTAATTATTTAATTGATTTTATAATGAATCATCAAAAAATCTCAATACCAATTATTTTAGCATTATTAGCAACATTTGCGGTTTTAATATTTGATCCAATAAGAGAACATTTTATTCAATACAAGATTACACATTCAAATAATGGTTCAAAATTTGATTTTAAACAAAATAAATGGTTCAAAATAATTTATATTCCTTATAGAACCGTGATGGATTGGATTTCTGATAGTTATGATTATATTGATACTCAATTACATGAAGTCACTGGTACTTCTACTGATGATGAAATTGATTCAACAACTTCAATTGAAATGAAGAATGAAAATAATATGTTTTGGAAAGAAAGGTTTGAAAAATCTAAACAATTGAAATTATGGATTTTTGAAAATTTGAATAGTTTTATAATTATAAAAGGTCCTCAAGGTTCAGGTAAAGAAGAGTTTATCTATGATCATACATTAAAAGTGGATGATAAATTGAATAAAAAAATTTTAATCATTGAATGTGATGAATTAAGTAAAGCAAGATCAGAAAATAATTTAATAAACAATACGGCTTCACAATTAGGGTATTTCCCAGTTTTTACATGGACAAATACTATAAGTCAATATATTGATTTAGGTGTTCAAGGTTTAACAGGTACAAAATCAGGTTTATCAGAATCAAAAGAAACACAAATTAAAAATATTTTTTCATTAACAACTCAAGCAATTAGACATATTACTGATAATGAATATGCTAAATATGTTAAATCAATTGAAAAGAGAAATAAGAGAATCAAAAATGAAAATGATGAAAAAATTGAAATTTTAAAACAAGATGATTTTTTACAACAACATCCAGAAATTAAACCAATTATCATTATAAATAAATTTGCAAGAAAAGCAGATATTCATTCAAATGATTTTATATATCCATTAATTGCTGATTGGGCAAGTGGATTAATTCAAAATAATATTGCTCATGTAATTATTTCAACTTCTGATGTTGGTTCAATTACTCATTTAAATGATGCATTACCAAATCAAGTATTCAAAGATGTTTCATTGAGTGATGCATCAATGAAAAGTTCAAAACAATATGTATGTGATGCATTAAAAGTTTCTGATTCCGAAAGTTTAAATAATTATATTTTACCATTAGGTGGTAGAATGTTGGATTTACAAAGTTTTATAAGAAGAATCAAATCAGGTGAAGAAATGAATCAAGCTATTGATGAAATGATTAATCAAGCAGCTGAATTAATTACAACATTTTTTTTAAATAATCATAAATTAGATACAACAACTGCCAATACTGATATCAATTGGAAACCATCACAAGTTTGGTTAATTATGAAATTATTATCAAATAAAGAAGAAATCAATTTCTCTGATTTAATTAAAAACCCATTATTTAAAAATTCAAAAGAAACAATTGATACTTTATCAACATTGGAAAAATTCGATTTAATTTCTTTGAAAAGAGATAAAGGTGTTTTAAATTTGATTTCCCCAGGTAGACCTTTATTCAAAGCTGCTTTTAATAATTTATTAAATGATACAAGAATTTGGAAATTATATGAAACTGATTATATCACAAATTTAATTAATTTGGAAAATGTTAAAATTTCAAAATTTGAATCTGAATTAACAACAATTTATAAAATTGGTAATAAATTAGATGATAGAATTAATTATTTAATTAAAAAAATTAATGATTCAAATTTAAAAGTTATAAATTTTGAAAAACAAATTGAAAATATTGGTAAAGAGAAAGAAGGAAATCATAAAACTTTTTTAGGTATTCCTTATTGAGATAAATAGCTTGCATATGACTTGTAGATAATATATTCAGTAGTTCATCAATTTGATAATTAGATCCAACCATAATGTGATCTTCTATATAAAGTAGTATGTGTCTTATTTTAATCGAGTAAATCATTTTGTAAAATTTCCCAAACCATTCTTCTCCTTATATTCTTCATATCTTTTTGACTATACTTCAATTGTTTATTTTGAGAAATGAACTTTGCTGCAGTACATGTGAAAACACCACAATCAGAGCCATTATTCTGTTGAGGAGTTTTTACGAATGGTATTAATTCATAATCAATTGGTTCATGACCTAATCTATTAGCTTCTTGTTTCATATATTCATTTAAGTTCTTTATAGCTTGTGGATTACCATTTTTTGTGACTAAAGAATCATAATATATTATAGTTTTCTCCACATTATCAATTACTGATAAAGCCCAATGAGTATTTGATATATTAACTGGTACTAATATTTTCTCTTTTTTTATTAAATCCACTTTTTTCCTTTTAGCCCATCTTGCCACACCTGAATACCCCTTTTGAGCTAAGGATGTATAAAAATGAGTTGTCCATGCAAAAACATTTGAATTTTGCTTCATTATTAGATTTAAATAATAATCTATTATATTATCATTCAACCATCTACCATCTTTTAAAGTATTTAAATCATTTGTTGTAATTTCGACTGAATAATTATCAGTATGTAATTTTTGTGGTCCATTCCAAATTGAATATATCTTTGATAATTGTGAATCATCAAGTGGAGTAATTACTTGTAAATCATCTAATCGTTTTTTAGTTATAATATTTTGTAGATTATTTGAAGTCTTTTCATAAATAGATGAGATTTTATCAATATAGAAATTTGAAATGACATTATCAAGTAAAGAATATTGATTTATTGACATTGGTTTTGTAGGAATATAATAATTCAAAATTGACTGTTGATATGTAGTCGGTTTTGAATCTTGTGAAGGTAGATCCAAGAGTGTTTCATTATGAGGTTCAAGTTTGATCAATTGTTGATGATTATTATTAGCATGATAATTGTTTATTTTAGTTGCAATTGATAAATCGGTTCCATATTGATAAGAATTATCATTTTGATGGTCGCTTTGAACTTGTCTTTGCTTTTGAGTTTTTAAATACTGTCGAAGTATTTCACTAGTTGATTGAGAAGGTTGTAATTGTTTTGGTTGGTTTGGTTCTTGTGATATTTCTATAGTGGAATCTTGTAATATACTATTATTGTTATTGTTATTGGATTTATTCAATATATGAAAATCATTAGAGTATACATATTCAGTTTTGACATATTCCAAATCAGAATCTGACTCAATTGATTGTGTTGAGAAAGTTTTATCTTGTATTTGATCTTGTTTGATGATAATTGAAAAAATATAACTTTTAATGAAACTAAGAAATTTATATAGTATAGATGAGATTGTATTTTTTGTTGAAAGCAGCTGATCATGATTTATATTATATAAAGATGATTGATCTTTTTCATTGTCTTTGTATGTATGCCTTTCATTTGATAGTATTGGATTATCTAAATTATTCATTGGTCTGAAAAAACTAAAAAAAAATAAAAATATATGCAGTGAAACTTTGCAACAAAAATATTCATCAATCTCCAAAGCTTAACACTCCAGGTTGACTCTTTTTTTACACCCGTATAGATTTAAAATAGTTATAGTTAGAACTTGTGTAAAATTAGAATCAATTGGCTCATAATGATACAAATCTAACTCAGCAAGGTTCTTGTACTTGAATTTTCTACAGAATTAATTATAATGCAAGCTATTTCGAATCATAGTTATAGACAACTGAATTACTAAAAAGTTAAATAAGAATGATTTAGCCTAAAGAAAATTATATGGTTAAAAAGGTCAAAGTACAAAGTATTTTCAATCTCAAGTAAACCTTTTGGAAATTTTTGTAAAATCCATTCAAAGCTTGTTCTTTTCCATTTAAACTATTGATTGAAAGATACTAAATTAAGTAGAAGGTTCTCTAGTTTTCTAAAATTGCAAAAAGTAACAATTGTTAAATGCTATTAAATTTCACCAGATAATGGAGATTAAGAAATGCTCATCATTGAATTTAATTGGTTGGAGTGATAATTAGATATTAAAGTGGCTAAACTGGTAGCGAGAGGGGTTATCAATACAAAACTCAAAATTTGCAACAATTGAACTAAAAATCTTTTCGATCTTGAATCTTTTTAATTTCGACACATTGCGGGACATCAAAATCATCTAAAACTGCCTATACTTTTTATTTGCTACTGACTGTCAAATCGAAAATACTTAATAGATCAACATTTGTAGTAACGTTCATATAATCAATTGTCGAAACAAAGGAACTGAGATACAAAATGATATTTGATGATTTTAATGGCTAGTTGAGTTAAGTCAGTAACAATATTGAAATTCCACATGAAATTATAACAACAACGATATCAATTGGTAATTGAAAAACTATAATTAGAGACAATTCTAACCGCATTGAAGATACGGCGTACTAGAAATTTAGTCGAAGTAGAATTGATCGAATGAAAAGAAGTCAATAAAATTGGTTATGAAATTTACTGATAAATAAATTGGACCCACGTTTCTACTAAAAATCGTTTATATACAGGAGTTTCATTTGACAATCAATTCGATCAACCAATACTTTAATACACAATTATTAAAACTGGTCCATCAACTCGAACTAAAATCTACGGTCTAAATAATCAAAGATCTTCACATCTACAGATTTGAATTTCTTAGTATATCAAAATACTGAAAACAAGAAACGAAGAAATTACTTTTCATCGATTTTGTACCTCATTCTTTTTTAGTCTTTTGCATCAATTTATTTGTATCTAGATATTGTGCTGTTTTAGGTCAAATAGCTAACTCTTAATATATAAGATACAAAATTTTTAATAAGTGACAATTTATTAAATTACCAATCAAATTATTCAATTTTATAATAAATATTTATAGTTTTAGGTTACAATCTTTAATTATTATTATTTAAAGTTGTTCAATTTTTTCTTACTTTCAACAAAGGCAGAAAAATAATAACCAATCTCCATCATCAACATATTTAACTAAAATCTCGTTAATCAATTGAACAATTGGGACAAGATTGACAACAAATTAATAAATTTGAAAAACCCACAAGGTCAAAAAAGAAGCAAAGAAAAAAAATTAAAATTAAAATTTGAAATTTAGAAGCACAAAAAAATATATTGAACTTTATCAATTCTTATATTTTTATCACCAACAACAAAGAAAGAAAGCCATCATTATCACCAATTAACAACCAATCTCATATACAAGCACTTCTCAATTTCAATTTGTTTATTTTTAATTCAATTTTTTTCCTTTTTTCCTTTTATTCAATTCCTAATTATGTCAAATAAGTCAACAACAAATACTGATTCTGCAACTGATAATAACACTACTACTGTTACCAACGGTGATCAAGAAGTGTCACAAGAGAAAATGTTATTTGGAACAAAATTAGATTCTGAAATTTATCCACCTTGGAAAGATTATTATATAAATTATAATCAATTGAAAAAATTATTAAAAGAAGGTGTTATATTAAAAAACAATTGGACTGATAAAGATGAACAAAATTTTGTTTCATGTTTAGATGAAAATTTAGAAAAAGTTTATCTGTTTCAACATGAAAAATTTGATGAATTAAATGATGAATTAAATAAATTACAATCAGAAACTGAAAAATCAAGTTCAAATTTTAATGTTGAAAAATTCTCAAAGAAATTGGATAATTTATTAAATGAAGCACAAAATTTAGAACATTTTCAAAGATTAAATTATACTGGATTTATAAAAATTGTTAAAAAACATGATCGTTTACATACAAATTATTCTGTTAAACCTTTATTAAATGTTAGATTAAAGAATCTTCCATTTCATTCTGAAGATTATAGTCCTTTGTTATATAAAGTTGGTACTTTATTTCAATTTCTTAGAGATAATTATGAAGTTGATCAAAGTTTAAGTAAATTATCTTCATTTAATGATGGTGCTTTAAATGGTGAATTTCAAAGTTTTAAATTTTGGATTCATCCTGAAAATTTAATGGAAGTTAAAACAACTATTTTAAGACATTTACCAGTATTAGTTTATAAAACAAATAAAGATGACGACGACGATGATGATGAAGATGATGAACAAGAATCAGGTAAGAATGTCTCACAAGGTGATCAAACTATCAATTGTCTTTATTTTGATAATCCACATTTTGATTTATATAATCATAAATTAACAAAATTAAATAATTCATCAACATTAAGAATTAGATGGGTTGGTAAATTACAAGATAAACCAAAAATTACTCTTGAAAAAAAACAATTTGATATTAATTCAAATTTTCACATTGATGATAAAATTGAATTAAGACAAAAATATATTAATCAATTAATTATTCAAAAAGAAATTCCAAAAAAATTAATTAAAATTAATGATGAATCATCAGTTAAAAGATTATTAAATTTTATTGATGAAAATAATTTGCAACCAATTTTAAGAACTACTTATAAAAGAACAGCTTTTCAAATTCCTGGTGATGATAAAATTAGAATTATAATTGATTCAAATTTAAGTTTTATTAGAGAAGATTCATTTGATTCTCAATTACCAATTAGAGATCCAAATCAATGGCATAGATTAGATATTGATAATAATAAAAATCCACAACAATTTTTAAGAAAAGGTGAATTTAATAAATTTCCATTTGCAACAATGGAAATTAAAATTAAAAAACTGAGTTCAAAAAATTTCAAAAAATTACAATGGATTAATGAATTAATTAACTCAAGTTATTTAGTTAAAGAAATTCCAAATTTTTCAAAATTTATTCATGGTGTTGCAAGTTTATATTTAGAAGATGATAAATTAGATAATATCCCTATGTGGTTTAATGAATTAGAAGGTGATATAAATGATGAATTACCAAAGATTCCGTATCAAAAACAAAAGCAACAACAACAATCATCACCTTCATTAAGTATTACTGAATTAAGTAATGATGATAATTTATCAAAATTCAAATCAATGTTGATGAAAAATAGTAATTCAAATTTTCAACCAAGATCAGCTTCATTTTCAGGTAGTTTATTATATAAAGAAGATGATGATGAAGATGATAATAAACGTATTGAAGTAATTAATGAAGAACAATTATCACCAACACAAACAACAACAAATAAAAATGTTACAACTGATGATCAAAGTTCTGAATTTGATGAAGATGAAGAAGATGAAGAAGAAATTTCATTTAAACCAAATCCATTAGTTAGATTAATGAATTTCCCAAATGAATTTTCAAAATTAATTGATGTTGATTCTGAAGATGAAGAAATTGAATTACCTCCAGGTGTAACAAAACCTCAACAATGGATTAAAAATATGGGTCCAATTAAAATCGAACCAAAAGTTTGGTTAGCTAATGAAAGAACTTTTAATAGATGGTTACACGTTACAACTTTATTATCATCAATTACATTTATAATTTATAATTCATCAAAAAATTCCAATTTTGAAAATTTATCAACTTATATGGCATTTTTTTATTTTGGTTTAACAATTTTTAGTTGTTTATGGGGTTATTATATTTATTTAACAAGAAGAAATATTATTTTAGAAAGAAGTGATAAACATTTAGATAATATAATTGGTCCTTTGATTATTGCAGTTGGTTTAATAGTTGCTTTAATCATTAATTTTATAATTGGTTGGAAAAATTTAAAAATTGAAAATGAAAATGAGTTTAATATTTCAAGAATTAATTTTTATAATTTAAATCCATTACATAAAAAAATCCATGATTTTGTAATTGATTTGGTTAATTGATTATAGTTGATTAGTTGTATAATAATAAAGGATACTTTTTTAAATTACGTTGTAGTGTGGGTGGAAAATCTTAAACCAATTACATATTAGAAGAATCTGAATTTCGAATCCTTAAACAGAACGACCTTCTTACATTGATTCTAGAGAAATATAGAATAATTCTAACCCCACAATCGATGATAAGAAAAAGTATAACATCCAGGAAAGCCCAACAGAAGAGATAAGAGTAAAACGTTTATTCGAAAGGTATTGCTAAGAAATTAATGGTTGGCTTAACTTTAATGAACCATAGGAAATTTCGTACTTTAGGAAGCTATAACAAATTTCACTACTTATTCTTTAGATTAATATCATTCATCGATTAATACATTTATCTCACTTTTCAATGACAAAGAACCGCTCTCAACAACATAAAACAGTATCTAAATCTTTGAGTTATTCTGCTCCTTCAAACGTTTCTAAGTCCTTGAGTGTTTCAAGATCCACAAATGTTTCCACAAGAAGAAGAAATGATGATTACGAAACAAGAATCACTGAGAAGTTGACAGTTAAAGCTGAAACGAGAATCAAACATGAATCATCAACACCACCCAAACAACAACCTCAAGTAGCTTATTCAGGAGTTATCTTGTTTGAAGAATGAGTTGAAATGTGGGTCCCTAATAATTCTGGCTATAATGAGATTGGTTGAACAAAACTGAGGTTTTGTACTAGTTGGATCAACGTGAATATATATAAATGGATTATGAAGACTCAAGTCTCTCAATTATCTATAAATGTTTTTTAACGTTTAAAAATAAGAAGGAAGAATAATGATCGGTACAAGGTCAAATTTTTAAATGAAATTTTGCCAACTTGATAGGGTATAATTCTAGTTCTACCTCTTAGATGAAATTCCACTAGAATTTAAATCTGTGCTCTTTTGAAAATTCTTCTGAATCCCCAATTAAAACATCAAGTACTCTGAAAATAGAAAATTATGATTCAAATCTTTGTATTCGGGGTTACTTCTATTCTCTTTATTATTTGAGTTTTTTAGCTAAAACGATCAATTTCGTGAAAAAAATGAAAAAATTGAAAAAGTTATATAAAATCACAGTTAATCAGAAATTGCAAATTACCATCAAGAGGATCTTGTCTTTATTCTAAAAACAAGTTTAGGTCACTATTATCGATTATAATATTACAAGTTTTATATTTTATGAGATGATTGATTTGTTATGGGAATCTTTCGCTTGACAAATATAAGGTATTCCAACCAACACTATTCTAGTTCTGATAGCTTAGCTATATTTAATAGATTCTCTTCAGTCGAGATGTTATCTAAAGTGCTACAATTGACTTATCTAAATCAGTATGAGGATTGTTTTATCATAAACAAACCACTATATCGTAAAATCTCAAATAGTGTAGAGTAGTTTATATTCGATAGCACCTCCAATTAATCCCAAATAGTCCATAGCTGGCTTAATTGAATAATATTTCAATTCCCTTGGTTGCAAAAAAATCAACACCTGTATATTATATTATTGAACAAAAGAAAAAAAAACCTCTACACTGTTGTTATTTTTTTCATCAATCAATTCAATTTAACTTATCACAATGTCATTAAATTTATCCTTATACACCATATCCTCAGTGTTAATATTAGACAATGAAGGGAAAAGATTATTCACAAAATATTATAAACCATCATTAGAAGTAGATCATGTCAATAAATTTGAATCTACAGATTATCAACATAAATTTGAATCTAAATTATTCTCCAAAATAAATAAATTAAATCAAGATATTTTAATATTTGAAAACCATTTAATCTGTTATAAACAAATCAATGATATCATAATTATATTCGTTAGTTTAATTAATGAAAATGAAAGTTTAATTTATTCAACCTTGACAAATTTTAATGAATCATTATTAATCTTGTTTGATAATTCAATTGATAAATTAACCATAATTGATAAATACGATATGTTGGCCCTTTGTTTAGATGAAATTATTCAAGATGGAATTATATTGGAAACTGATCCAGCAACAATTGTAAGTAGAGTTACAAATCCACCATCAAATCAAATTGATGTAAATAATTTGAGAAATATAGATATAAGTGAAAAGGGTTTATTCAATGCTTTAAGTTTTGCTGGTAAGAAATTGGGTGAAAGGTTACAACAAGGTTTATAAGAAAAATAACTAGAAAAATATAAATACGACTATTGATAATATTTGCTCTATTTACTCTTTTTAAGCTCATTGAGTACATTCAAACTCATCAAATATTACAGTTAGGTTTCTACGAAAAATCCATTGGTAATGATACTCTTTGTTTTCACAGTAATAATTTTCATCGAAAAAAAAAACATAGTTTAAGTCAATATTTGCAACAATTTTCAAGTTCAATGGATGATTCATTTTATTTCTCATTACTTAGAGTCTCAATAGTACATATCCTAAAAGCAAATGGGTTTGATAAATGTAGGCCATCAAATTTAAACATTCTTACTGACATTTATATAAACTTTTTCAATAACTTAACTAATGAATCCATCAAATGCTCAAATTTAAGAAATCAATCCAACAATATAGAACTACAGGACATAACTCAAAGCTTGATAAATATTGGATATATAAAAGTTGAGAATTATGGTTTGATTCATGATGAAAATTTCACTGATTCAATATATAATACTAAAGGTGTTGAAAATTTTAAAAATTGGCTATTAAATAGTGATCAATTTTTAAATGAAAAAACTGTTTCAAAAGTCCCCGAAGGAATGATTAAAAATTTAATAGAAAAGAGAAAATTAACTCCTATGGAATCCAATGAAGAAATCTTATTGAAAAAGAAACAAAAACATAAAGAACGACAACAATTTTATAATAGTTTGAAATTGAATGAGAATGATGAAAATCAACAAAAACTTATGGCTCGAATGTTGAATGATGAAGTTGATGATGATGATGAGGTTATTACACAAAAAGACCAATTAAATTGGTTTAATTATTTAATTGAAAAAGAATTAAAACTTGGTCATGATTTAAAATATTTAAATACAAATGAATCGATATATAATGAGTTTTTAAAATTTCAAAGTAATCAAAAGTTTCATCCTATTGATACAAATCTGGAAAAATTACAAGGTTTGGAAAGAATTAGGTATCATCAACAAAATTTGAACAAAAATGATTATTTAGTAATTGATATAAATAACGAGGAAGAGAAAGAAGCAGACAAAGATGAAAAAAATAAAGAAAATGAAGAGATTGAAGATGAAGATGATACAAAGATTATAAAACCTTCTGATGAGTTGATTAATTTACTACCTTATAACATCAAATATGATCAATATTTAACAAATGATTTACAACCAGACGATACACTAGATTCAAATGATGTAGAAGACAATGAGAAAGGGGAAGATTCAAAAGAAATACTGGAGAATCATCACGAGGATCACATAATAGAAGAAGATGATATAATCGGAAATGATAATAATGAAGAAGGTGATGATGAAATTAATAATGATGAAAATGTTGATGATGATGGAATAGGAGGTGATAATAATTTAATGTTCATGTAAAATTAATATACATTATATCAACAACTGATGATGACGTTACTCTTCAATTCTTAAAGACCAGTTATTCTCAGGGGGGACAATTATCTGGCGTGATGTGCTTGCATACATGTTTCATATTAATCCATTTAAGGCTAGAAATGGTACAAAAAAAGTAAAGTTTAAAATGGACAAGAAATTAAAGTTTTAAAATAAGATTACATTATCTTCGTAATTTATTCATAATCTAGATCTTTAATTTGAAATGTAGAAACAAACGTACAAGAAATTTAAATCAAGGTTGTATTTAATCGGACTTCCTTCATTACCGGATGTCAAGTATTGTGTTGAGACTAATTCTAATCAATGGGGAACAAGATCTTGCATTTTGTACAAAAGATTTGCAATCTGAGGGGAGAGATAGAATATGAAAGATGAAGTTTGTTTGTGTTGAGTTATATGCAAATGAAGTTAGAAAGGGGTTGGTTATGAAGTCAAATTTGATACACAAACATGTCTTGTGCCTATTCAAAACAATAAAAATCTAATTTATACAAATTGGGTTAAAATTAAAAGACAGATGCAATAAACAATAAGATTGTGCATAGAGTGATTGATCACTTAAACTATGCTTATACATCTACATATAAACTATGGCTGTGGGTCTTACAACAATCAAAACAATCAATTTGATGAAGAAAGACAATAAGAGTCAAAAAATTGTTCAAATGAAAAGATAGTTATGAATTGAATCAAAATTCAAATCATAACCAATAACATCATTGACATATGATTGCTAAATTGTAGAGAAGTCTATGAAATTTCAATTATAATTTCCAAGATATTAATTCAAATATCTCTCATTCAACGCGTTTTATAGAAAATTTCCTAATTTGATTTAATTAAAGACTTAAGTTTAAGTATTTTCACATTAATTTTCCACTTCATACAAAGCTACAACAACAGTAATTTTTATCCTATACTCTGTGACGAATTCGTTAAAGCCATTAATAGGCATCATTGAGTGTGCAAGCTAAATAATAATTAACCAATAAATGTATATTAACTTTAAAACTATTTTTGTGAACAGCCTCTCATTTGAGCCTACACGATTCGGCTTTAGTTATAGAAGAAGATCACTAATTCAATTAGAGTCAATTGTTAACATGATGCATCTATCTAAAGAAGTCTAAAATAAGTCTATAATTGGATTATGATTAATTTAAAAAATTAGTTGATCAGCAGCAGCAAAAAAAGCGAACAAAACGAAACGAAAAAAAAAAATTGGTACCAAAAGACGCGTTCCAAAAACCAAAAAAAAAAATATTAACCCCTTTAGAACAAATTTAGTTATCGTTTGCTTCGGATTTGATATCTAAATTATATTTATATATATATAATACTTTGAATTATTTTTCAACTTTTTTTCAATATTATAATCTTTCATTCTTTTACCCATCAATCATTTTTATTATCAAGAAATTATTATAAAATATTATTATTAATTTAATAATATTGTACAAAATAGAACTAAATAAATTCAACAAATTAAGTAAGAGGAACAAAGAAGACAAGAAAGATTAGATAAAACTTATAACAAGAACAATCAATATTGAAACCAAAAGAGAAAAACATTTTTTTAATAATCTAAGATAAAGACTTATCAATAAAATACAATCAAATATAATATTTATTATTTCACCATTTAATTTTTACATTTTGCAACCCATATTAAATAATAATTGCAACAAACAACTTTCTATTTTATAATTACAATTACAATTCAAACATTTCATTTAATTCATTTAATTTTGTATTTATATCATATTTTCATTTCATTTTAATTCTTAAAAGTTTTTAATTCATATAGCATCTAATATTTAATTTAATTCATCATGATAAATAAAAATTTCAATTTACATTTAAAATTAAACAAATTAGAATTTAATTCTAATCAATCACAATCACAACCTTTTACACCAATTGATCAAACTTTAAAAACTCCTTGTGATGTACCTAATAATCATCAACAATCATTTTTTCAACCACCCCATCAACCACAAAATTCATTTTATCAAAATTTAAATGAATCAGATGATATACTTACTGATATTGATGAACCAAATAATTTAAATAATTTAAGTAAAAAAAATTATACGGTATATTTTACAAATACTTTTGATTCATTATTATTACAAATTTATAATGATATATTATCAAAACCAACCACAACACCATTTTCAGGTACAATTCCTCCAAGTGGGTTAGTTGGGAAAGTTGCCAATGAAGTCATATTAAATTTAATCAAACTGTTGAATGATATAAATCCACCTTTATACGATCAGCAATCAATAATTAATAAAGATTGTTTGAAAAGTCATGAATATCAACCTATTATATTACAATTGATTAGAAAAAGATTACTCGAGTTATGTACTAAAGATACCAATATCACAAATAATAATAAATCGATACCCGACTCCACAACTATTCAATGTGCAAATAATTATATGAAGACAAATTCAATTAGTTCAATATCATTAAATGAAATGAATTTGATGAATTATAACTCACAACAACAATTACAACAACAACCACCACCAAATAATAGTAGTAGTGCCTCATCCATTAGATCAAGATCTTCTTCATTAAATTTAAGAAAACAATCTTTAACAAGAAATAACTCGAATAATTGGTTACATGTTGGTAATATTTCAAGTTTAAGACCACAACTTAATAATGAATTCAATATAAGTACAGATTCATTACAATCAATCCAAGATTTCGTACCACAAACACTTATAAATCGATCAAATCAACAACAACAACAGACAATTCCTAGTCAAGCACAGTTAAATTCAATGATGAATGATTATCATATTACCCCACCAACATCTCATAAATCATCTATAAGTTCAACAAATGCAAATAATAATTATCATCAATTACAACAAACTTTTTCATATTCTGAGGATCAAGATTGTAATAATTATTTACAAAGATCGAGAAGTTCATCAAAAGGTACTTCTACATTATCATTGAATATAAATCATGCAAATAATTTAAATCATGATCAAATTTCATTAGATTCACCATTTTGTTCATCTACAGATGAATATTTCCCTGGTTTTCAACAACAAACAGTTCCACCTCAACAACAATCAATGACAATTCCACAACTGAATGAAACTGAGAATGAAACAAATGAACGTTCATCATTAAAGAATTTGTTTACATTAAGTGAGAAAAAGAGAGATTCTTTGAAATTGAAAAGAGGTATTTACTAGTTTTATTTCATTCATAGCATACATTCATACATGATAAACATTGTTTAATTCTACTTATATAGCATTTATAATAAAAAGTTTTTGTATTACTTTGAAATTGAACTTTCAACATACTCGAATTCGACCTGCTTGACTCAATTATTTAGTAATTTGGAAGAAAAAAAAATTTGTATAAAATATAATAACGTCTTTACACACTGCACTAGTTTAACCTTTTCTTACCCACCAAGACCTCAAATCGACCTCAAATATACCTTCGAAGAAGTTTTATAATTTTTTGAAGAACTCGTTGTATAACAAACTTGGATCTTCGGTTCCGCATAATCTTGTTCATTTTAAAAGAATTAAAATAAATTCTTCTCGAAATAAAATAACTATCTACTGACTATCCTAACACATTGTCCAATGGACTACAGTTAAACAGAATCTTTTTACCAGTCGTATGGCCAGTACACATGGTAGCAAAAGTCGTTAAATTTGAATAAAAAATAAATTGATTTTTAGAATACTGTAGTAAATTACAACCGATTTCCAATATATATTTTCTAATTCTATTATAGTTTCTTTACTAAGGACGATGGTGATGACGAGGACCTGAGATTATGAATGCAAAAAAACATAGGGATATTAATAAAAAAACAAATATTATCTTTGCAATTTCATTGTTCTTTTCTTTCAATTTCTGTTTTAATTCTTCACATTCAAGGCATGTAGTTAAAGATGAATCATTATTAGGTCCTACCTCTAAATCTCGTTCCTGTCCTTGATGTATATGACCCGGTTGAGATTCTGATTGGTCTCGTTCTTGCTCTGATTCTGATTGATGTTGTAGTTCCATCAGTTGACCATTAATTTGTTGGGGATATTGGTTTATATTTATGTTGTTTGTTGGTAACTTTGTATATTTTGGAAGTGATTTGGCAACCATCTCGAAATAATTTGATTATTAATTGAATTTGAAATTGATTTTAAAGTGGGGATTAGAAAACAAAACTTTTTTAAAAAAATTGAGACCGATTTAAAATTAAGATTTTACAAAAAAACCCTTCACAATAATAATTGTCCGATTTCATCTAGAATTACCTATTTTAATTCGATTAAAACTTTGACTATTTGTTTATAAATTTTGACAAATATAAGAGAGACAATCAAAAGGAAACCAAAATTATTACCCCTAATTAACCATTTTTGTTTCTCCAATTTTATTTTCATTACCTGCCTAATCTAACGTTTGTCTCTTTAGAAATAAATATGAAGAATCAAACGTAACCAAAATAGAATTTCCAAAACAAGGACAAGGATGTATTAGTTGTTCTTCTCATTCGAAATCTTTGTGGCTTTAAGAATATATATTTAGACCAATTTAATAAAAGCCGCAAGATGAAAATAAACAATTGAGACTATCTACGCCCTTTTTTTCATTCTAATTCTGATGCCGCATACAAAAACAAATAATTAGATAAATTGAAAGAGAATTCATTTTGGATAACTTTATATATATACAGAGATGTCAATTAATGAAAACTCTTTACCAAAATATACAACCATTTCAAATCAAAATCCAACTGAATATAATAATAATGACGTCGAACTAGAAAGTCAACTACCAGCAACAAGCAACTCACATATCAATCTTAATAATATTAATGATGATGAGGATGACGAGGATGATGATGATGGCAGAAAAGTAACTTGTCCAGATTGTAAAAGGTTCAATAAGAAATTCAAGAATGAAAAGGTGTCGAGAAAATGTGCTTGGAGATTTACTGGTGTTTTACTCTTTATCATGGTTATTGTTTTCTTCTTCTTTATTGGATATCAAGCTGGGAAGAGCTAATAGTTCTGATATAGAATCCAATATACTTTTTCACTTTTTGTGTTCTTATGAATCTCGTAAAAGAATTTAGGCAATATTGATTATTCTTGGCATTTACGTCAAAAGTTTATACTAAACTTAATTAAAATTAAGATACATTTATTTGTTTTATAAGATCAATTAATCAATCTCATTGTTAAAAGATAGGTAAGAAATTGATTAAAGATATTTTATATTATTCTATTCCACTATTTTCATTGATTATTATTATAATTGATTACTTTTTTGACCAATCTTATAACCTTCTTTATACCCCTCACCGTAACTAATATATCCAACTGTAAAAAGAAGTAAAAGTGAACATACAATTATCACACAACCCATGGCATCTTTAAGTTTGAAGTTTTGATCTTTAAGTTTTTGATTTTCATTTTTAAGCTGAAAATATGTCAATTCGATTCCTTCTTCATTATTCATATTTTGATCTTCATTTGAGACTTCATATTCTTGATCTTCTAGTATATTTTGTGGTGAGCTGAATGATTCTGAGTATTGATGTTTATCTTCGATGGTCATATTCTTTTTGGTTGTATTTTTTTTTCTCTTAGCCTCTTAAGGAGCAACAGAAAAACGCAGAGAAAAGATACAGCCTATATTTTTAGGCGGTACGACAATTATCTTTTAAATGATCAAATAGTCAAATAATTATCAATCTTACATTATCTCTATTTCATATTTTTCTCCTATTTTTAGAATTTTACAAATCTGTTTTTTACTGTAAAACACAAAACGAATTGACTGATGCTGTACAAAAAACTAAATCTTCAAACAACAATCAAAGATTGAAGTTTTCGTTTTCATATACAAACTGAGCGTGATTATTACATTTGCTAAGTTATATACAGATGTATAAATGAATATAAATTCATTAGAAAAAAAAAATCTATAAATTGAACACAGATCTCCTAATTTTAATTTTGAAGATTAATCTAATGTCACAATCAATCGCACCAGAATACGCTAAAGTTAGTTCAACTGAAAAGCCAATGATCGATGATGATTCGGATATTGAATCCGTTAATGATTCGAATAATTGTGAGAGATGTATTCGATTACAAAAAAGAGTCAAGAAATACAAAGACGAAAGGAACATTTTTAAAGCTATCATACTCACTATCTTATTTTTTGTCTTACCTGGTTTAATGTTTTATTTAGGTCAAAAAAGTATGGAAAATTCCTTTTAATCTATAAATATACATAATTTATTAAAAACTAATTTCTCTCATCAAAAATTAACATAAAATGGGACTTGGTCACTTCTGTTCTGTCATACTCAAATAATGTTGATTGAATATTTCATATTGATGACCGTGAACTTATCTGATACGATAAACTAAAAACAAAAAAGTAGGTATCAAAAAATGAAGCCGTACACAAAATTGAGAATTTAAGGCTAAGTTAAAAAAAAAGTAATCAACAGAATCCTACATGTCACAATTACCTAAGCATTCAACCCTTGATGAAAAACATCAATCCGACGACCCTAACTTGTTTAATAATGAGAGCAAAGAGCTGAAAAACCGTCAACCACACAATTCAAAGTTTAAGAAACAAAGACAAATGGAAGAGGAAGAAACAGGAGATGACGATTCTGATATTGATTCCAATGATGATTCTAATGCTTGTAAAAGATGCATTCGATCACAAAAAGAAATCAAACGATTAAAAAAAGATTTAGAGAATTCTGAAGAGACAAAGTCCGCTTTAATTATTGTTATAATTACAATTTTGTTTTTTGCCATATTTGCCTTCCTGTTCTATTTGGGTCGAATAACTCTGTACTAAGCATCAAACTATATGAATAAATATAATTTTATAGAACACTAATACCTCTAGTCAAGAGTAATTTAAGTTAGATTATGCATATATATCCCATTTTCATTTAATTGTTCACTGTCAATTGAATATTTTCTATTTTGCTGACTGAAATCTAATCTGATAGGATATAAAACACAAAATTAGTAACCGAGAAATGAAGCCGTACACAAAATTGAATATTTAAGGCTAAGCAAAAAAAATGTATTTGACAGGTAAAACATTTCTTAAATGTCACAATTACCTAAATACTCAAACCTTGATGAACAACAACAACCAGATGACTCCACATTATTTAACAGCGAGAGCATAGAATTAGAAAGTCAGAAACCACACAATTCAAAGTCCAAGAAACAAAAACAATTGGAAGAAGAAGAAGAAGATGATGATTCTGATTTTGATTCTGATGATGATTCTAATACCTGTCGAAAATGTATTCGATTACATAAAAAAAACAAGGGATTAAAAGAAGATGTAAAGAAACATAAAGATGATAAAATTGGTTTGATTGTTATTATAGTTTCAATTTTGTTTATTGCCTTACCTGGTTTCATGTTCTACTTGGGTCGTAAAAGTAATGAAATATGAGCATTGGACTATATGAATATACATAACTTTGTTAAATACTAATACCTCTAGTCAAAGAAAAATGTAAATTGAGATTTAGTTAATCCCATATTTACTAAGTTGTTTACTATCGATTGAATATTTTCTATTTTGCTAATCTGATAGGATATAAAACACTAAATTAATAACCGAAAAAATGGAGCCTAATCTGATTACTCTAAGCCAATTACAAAAAATATAATTGATAGATACATTTATTTCCTAAATGTCACAATTACCTAAATATTCAAACATTGATGAACAACAGCAACTAGATGAATCTACATTGTTTAACAATGAAAGCATAGAACTAGAAAGCCAACAGCCACACAAATCGAAATCCAAAAAAAACAAGCAAGTGGAAGAAGAATAAGATGATGATGATGGCGAATTTGATTTTGAATCAGAAATAGATTCTAACGAACTTAATGGATGCAAGAGGTGTATCAAATGGAAAAGAAAATGTAAGAAATTAAAAGATGAAAGAAGTGCTTTATGTGCTGTATTTTAGCGATTTTTTTTATTGTTTTGCCTATGTTTATGTTTTAGTTGGGTTACAAAGCCAAATAGAAATCATAGAGCTGATGGTTGAACTATATGATTGAATTTTTATACATTGATGGAAGCTAATATGTCTGTTGGTTAATATAATGATGACAATCAACAAAATTGTCTCTATGTTATTCTTATGTTTGTCTATGTTTGCTTAAGTTTGTTGTCCTTCTCGTTTGTATACTCAGTTGATGCATACTACATAAAGAACAATCAGTTCACTTTTATAATTCAAACTTTTCACTCTACTTAAATCTTAATATATACTTTAGTATTTCAAAGAAATAGGTAGATGTGATAACTTGGCTCTAAACATTGATGATGATAAAGAGTACTTGAGTACTGTGGATTTCGATGATCTGATATTTTGTTCTAATCGAAAGAATAAGTGTATTAATTACAAAACGTTAAGCAAAGAGAACTTTTCGCTGGCGTTGATTATCGAAAAAGGGCTTCTGTCTATTGGTAATGAAGAACGAAGATCTTCTCTTTATATTAGATTAACCTAAGTAAAGTGTGAATGATAACAACATTGAAACGGCTGTATAAAATCATCATCCTATCCAAAAGAAATCGATGAATGGCGGTAAAATTAAAAAATAAAATATAACCAATAAACATCTATAGTTAGAATCCATCTGAAACGTGATTGTTTGAAAATAATCAGTCCTTGGCATTGATTGAAAATCCTTATAGCCTCTTTATCCAAGTTCAATCATTCAACTATCGAATATAAGTAAAGATGCAGAAATTAAATTTTTTTTTTTCTCTTGTTTCTAATTCTCCAGATTTCGTAAAAAAAAAGCTTAATTATTTAAACTCTTTTTCTTGTCAAGGGTTTACTATTTTAATTGAATAATGAGTAAAGAAAAACAACATCAAGAGAGTATCAACAATTACATATCAATCCTAGAGAATGCCTCAGATGAGGAGTTTCAAAGTTTCAAGTATATCAATTCAAATCAAGGAATTTCAATAAATCTGAATTTTTACGATCCAAAGTTTATTCCAAATAAATATGAAGCATTAACACATTTGAAACTCCTTAGATCATTTCAAATCATGAAATCTAAACTAATTTCAGCATCAAATGATAAAGAATATAATATTAAATTATGGCAAGTATTTGTCACCAATGCAGTTCAAAGATTCATAAAATTTGTCACTTGTCTTAAAGCAAAATATGGAACTCTTGGTGAAAATGTAACTGAGGAATCTTTATTCACTGAAGGAACTTACTTAGATATAACATTCTTATCAGTATTAGAGACTTTATTACCACCTTTAGATGTTATTATGGTTTGGCATAGTTTTTTATTAAACCCTTCCTCAATGTATGATATATTTGTCAGAGAAGAGTTTTTAAAATTTGCATTTTTACCACCTCCATTACATTTACTTAATAGATATATTGACAATTACACATTCGAGTATGAAATACCTACACAAATGCAAGACAATTATAAAAACTTAATCAACGATTCCAATGAGGTTTTTGATATAGTGAAAAGTTTTTCGATGTACGAAAATTTAGTTCAGCTTTATTGTCCAAAATGTCAAACTCAATTATCTAACCAATTTCCATTATCAACTGATTCAAATAATGGATTTGCAGATTCAGACTTTAATATCAAAAATATAAATTATAAACCAGGTGGTGATTGCTTTCATAATGACATTGAAATATTAACTCATGATAGATTGAGAGCTTTACAATTATATGCCGATGTATTCAGAACTGGTCCATTACAAGGTACATTCAAATACTTTTCAAAAATCCTTTGTGCCCCACGGTATTATAAACGAGACCCTATGGAGATATCTGAACTAACTAAAAGAGATATAATTGAGAACTGGGATAATGTCAAACACTTATCAATGAATGAAATGGTTAATCAAATACTCAAAAAGTCAAGACATATTAGAAATCAAAATCGTGATACAATCTATTTAAAACTATATGTTCAATTTAATTTAATAAGTCATACTATAAAGGATTCAATTGAAGTTGGCGAAGATTTGGTTGGCTGTGTGTTGAGACAAGAAAGGTTCGTAGAGTCAATGAATCTGTATAACTGGTTACAATCCCCATTTGTGATGGATAGTTTAAATGAGTCAATTACAAGATATACCAATTTTTTCAATCTATTGACTGATCTTAATCATCATATGTTAGTACCAACTTTAGATATTGATCTTATATGGCACACTCATCAATTGACTTTATTTGGTTATTTCAAAGATTGTAAACATAGTCCATGTCAGACTGTAATTGATCATAATGATAAAATTGAAGAAAATAAATTAGATACTGGATTTCAACACACTGCTAAATTATATAAATTAAAATTTAAACAAAATTATTCATTATGTTTTTGTTGGTATTGTGTAAGTAAAAGAAATGGCAAGAAAGAAATTTTCAAACTGATCTTTAGAAAGAAAAAAGATAAAGATCGAGAGGAATACTTATCATCTTCATTAGTCAATGACTTAGATCTGGAGAACTTAACTCATATAAGTGGTCATAATGCAATTATAAAACCAAAGGATTCTAAGCATGAAACTAATATAAGGTTACCATGGACTACTGATCCGAAATTTTCATTCTATACTAATCCAGCAATATTTATTGTTCCTCCAGTTTTCCCAATTAGTTGTAATTTCATAGGTCAACAGGGTTCATGTACATCTGTTCAAGCTTCATGTACCACTCAAAATGGATTTTGTTTAGCTATTGGTAAATCATGCGGTGGAATGCCATCTGATTACGGAACTCCAAGTTCAGGCGGATTTGTCTTAGCTGGTGCAACGGTTGGTGCTGGTTTTGGGCCAGCATCTTAGAATAGAATACAACTTACTGCTTAGATCTTAAATCTCTATTTTATCTTATATATAACTATTATTTGTTATCTCAAGAATTTTATTGAATTCCCAATTCATAATTGGCGTAAAGGTTTTTGTAGATTAATAGTAGATCGAAAGACATCTAGTGCTGATTAAAACTCCGTAACAAATCTGAGATCTTAGATCTAAATTTTTTTCTCATTTTTATTTACAATTTTTAGTATGTCAACCAATGAACCCTTGAATAATGAAAATCCAATAAGGTTGGCATTACTAGGTGGAGCCAAATCAGGCAAGACTTCAATTATATCCAAATTAATAATGGGCAATTTCAGAGACACATATTATCCTACTCATCAAATCAATTCAAATTTATTCGTTTTCAAACCAACTTCAAAACCCGCAAAATTTATACTAGAGAACAAACCAATCAATGATGAAAATATAATAAGGAATTCAACTAAGATTAATCACACTTCTAAATATTATACTGCTTCCAATGGAGTTATATCACCAATACTAGTGGAATTAATAGATACACCAAGTTTCAATCCTCAACAAGTTGTACCGTTCCTTGAAGCTTCTCTATATATAAAATTAGACAAGGAAGTATTACATAATTTAGCAAATGAGCCAAGAAAACCAGTTAGTACAAATCCATTATTAGTAGCTTCTGGTGCAAGTGAATTAAATGGGAATATAAACGGTTATTTCCTTGTTTATTCCTCAATTCCATCTTATGATCCACCAAAATATGAATTCGAAAGTAGTCTACCGAAAGATCATCTGTTTAATTTATTACAACCAATGAAAAATGCATTAGATGATGCATGGGATGAATATAATAAGTTTAAAAATAATTGGGAATTAGGAAAAGAAAGTGATATGTTTTCGCTCAAATTAGCATTAAAGAACTTAATTAAAGAACAAAAAGATACAAAGATTTTATTAAATAATTCAAAACCTCCAATTTGGATAGTATGTACTCATATTAATAATAATTTATCTTCACCAAATTTAATCAAACAAGGTGAAAAGTTGAGTCAAGAATGGAATTGTGGATTTGTTGCTATTGATAATTTGAATTCAGATATTGATAAATTACTCTCGCTAATGATAAAAAGTATTTAAACAGGCTCAATTTACATTGATATCTTATTCCACTGGTGCAATTGCAACTCCTAATTCACTATCTCCTTGACCGAAATATAAAAACCATTTATTTTTGAACTGAACAATACCTTCACAAAAAACAACTTGATTCACTTGACCCTCGATTTCATTTTTTAATTCTGGTTTTAAAATTGGATGTTCCATTCTTGCCAATGGACCATTCTCAATCTCGTCATAATCAATCAACATTTCATTTATAGTATAGGTATCTTTTGGTAGGTCATGTCCACCAATTGTAGCTGCATTATAAAAGAAGATCCATTGATTTGAATTTTTCATTTTGATTGGTGCTGGACCACTTTCAATCAACTTAGACTCCCTTTCAAGTATTTGTTTTGCCCATATGTTTTTATTGTAATCATCATTAGTTAATTTCCAATCGAGTAAATTTTTAGATTCACATAGATGTAATTCACAATCACCCCAAATCATATAGTACTTTCCATCCTTGCTTTTTTCATTAAAGATTGCTCCAGATTTCAGCCAATCTTTACGTATAATCTTTTCACCTTTAGTTGTAATTGCAATATCTCTCCAATTTGAAGGCACAATTGGTCCTTTTTTAACCCAATGAAACAAATCTTCCGAATAAGCAACACAAAGTCTGGCTGTATGTAAGTCAAATGCTGTATAAGTGACAATAAACAATTTTGTTTCTGGATCTCTAACGATCCTTGGATCTTCAATTCCACCACCAGCTTCATATGTTTCTGTCAGATATATGATTGGTTTTTTATGTTTGGTGAAATTAACCCCATCTTCACTCCAAGCAAGACCAACACTAGATAGTTTCTCCTTGTTTTGAGCTCGATAAAGCATGAATACTTTATTGTCTATAACGATAGCTGTAGCATTGTATAAATAACCACTCTCAAATTCAATTTGTGGATTTGGAGTCATGATAGGGTTATGCTTGTATTTGACAAATGGACCAATTGGGAATTTCAGTGGTGGTTTATAATTGATATCACCATCGAATGAATGTTTATTTATGGTAGGAAGCATCATTTTGAGTTAAGCTTTAAATGTTTAACTTGAATTGTGGGGATAGAAAGATAAGAAAATGATTTTTCGGTTGCTTTTCAATATGAGATCTTTTATGATCGTTCGAGATTGTGCCTTGCATTTGAACATCAACAGTTTAAAACTCTACTTTTTGATTGAAGGTGATAACAAACTTAATTTGATTCATAATTCTGCATCATAAAATTCATTGTAAGAATTATCGTCGATAAAGTTAAGGATTTGATTTTAGCCAAATTAGATAAATTGAACGAAAGTAGAAGAGTATAGAAATTTAAATTAGTTTTAGTCTTTGCAATTTTAACTCGGTATCTAAAGTGATATGACGTTCTTTTAGTAGATACACTTGAAGTCACGAGACTATAATAATAAACTAACGAAATATGATTGCAGCTAAAATAGTCCTATAGAAATTAAAACTTTCGTTATTCCTAATTGTTGGATAAGTAATTAAGATCATCAATTTAATTGATCATTTGGTTCAAATCAAAAGAAAGCAAATTACATTGATAGCTTTCAAATTATCTGATGATGCTGTCTTAATTGCGTAATCCTATAAATTCTAATTAGTAGGCGAAATTTTCTTTCCTTCATCTGATTGGTCCAACTCCTCAATCAACATAACTTAGCAAAGACAAAACTACAATAGCTTCTAACATTATCATAGTGTAATCACATAAATTTAGCCCATTCCACTGTTTACTGATTGACTTTTTAATAATTTGTCTATTCTACGTATTAATTTGTCACTCCCCAACAGAAAAATAAAAATAATAAAAATAAATTATTTAATTATTATTTGATATTTTACATCCATCATCATGGGTAATTTCTTATCACATCCAATTGAAGAGAAAGAGATAGATTACAAAAACTATGAAAAGATTTCATACTGCATTGGATCAATGCAAGGTTATAGATTATCAATGGAAGATGCTCATAATGTATTAATCAATGAAGATCAATCAATTATAATATTTGGTGTATTTGATGGACATGGCGGAAATCAATGTTCAAAATATCTAAGTGAACATCTTCCCAAATATATTTTCAAAAAACTAAATCATTCTCATACACATCATCAACAACAAGAGAAACCAATCAATCCTTATTCTCATGAACAAATTGTTTCTCTATTACGAAATTCATTTTTCAAATTAGATCATGAACTATATTCAAAATCACATCAATTCGACTTTAATAACTGTGGATCTACTGGAATAATCATCCTCATTATAAATAATATCATATATGTAGCAAACACTGGTGATTCAAGATGTATCATATCTATAAATGGTCAATCCAAAACATTATCATTTGATCATAAACCAAATAATATGGGTGAAAGAGTCAGAATAGAAAATTCAAATGGATATATAATAAATAATCGTGTAAATGAGATTCTTGCTTTATCAAGAGCATTTGGAGATTTTAAATTTAAATTACAATTTTTACAAAATACAAGAAATAAATATTTAATTGAAAATATGCATAATTTAAAGAAAAAATTAATTCATTTACCTCCAGAATTATTTCAAGTCACTGTTGAACCTGATATAATGACATATAAATTAAAAAATAATGATAATGATTATAATGATAAGGCTGAGTTTTTAGTGGTTGCTTGTGATGGAATATGGGATTGTTTTAAAAATGATCAATTGATTAAATTAATTAGAGATAAATTGGTTGTTGGTTGGAAATTGAATAAAATTATCGAATATATTTTAAATGATTCATTAAGTGTAGCAAGTCAACATACTGGTGTTGGAATGGATAATATGACTATAATTATAATACCCATACAATCAGAAAACCAAAGTTTGGATGATTGGTATAAGTATATGATTAATAAAATACATAAAGAAAAAGGATTAGATTAGAATTAGAATTAGATATATTTACTTACATAGATTTCAAAATTTAATGGACATATGATATATAAGAATTCTCTAAATTTGATCATTTGTTAATGTTAATTTTACTTGAAGGAAGTGTAGAAATTTAGTTATAAATTATGTAAATTTACATTAGTATTAATCCGTTAATCTTCTATCAATCATTTGACAAACTAATTTTTACTAATTAAGACAAAATTGCTTAAATGTCAAATTGATAGCTGCCTCTCGTGATAGCTTAAAATCTTTTAAACAAGTGCTTGAGTGATAGTCGGTTGTAGTTCAAACTTCTTTCAATATTTTAGTGAATATGGTTTTGAGCGTCAATTCCCTATTTTTAAAATATCAACAAAGAAACAAATAATTAGAGATAAATACAAGAGAGTGAAATCTCTTAAAATCTTACTCATCTCAATGTAAGACATCCAAAGAAGGTAATTTTTGTGAAACTGATCGGAGTAGTCAAGAATGACTTTTCTATTGATGATTTACTAGCTCAAATACTGCTAAGAATATCCATCATATGAAACTTAAACATGATTTGAATTTCTACGCTTTCAGAAAACAATCAATTGAAACTTATACTCATGGCGAATAGTATTCGTTATTCTTTCTTGTAATCCATTTAGTAGACCAAAAGTACCAGTTGAAATAACTTAAATGCATTAAACAAACCCCTACTCTCAAACAAATGTGTTTCATTGTAAAGTCATAGTTAAATTACATTATGAACTGTATTGATCTAGTGGTAAATTCATTCAATATATCTATTATAATAAATCAGGTCATAATAATATAAAGTTAATGATTGTCGCGATAATCAAATGTTTTTCCTTGCGCAATAAAAATAAAGGGTACAATTTTTTAACTATACAAATCTCACTCACTCTCATCAAATCATCATATCATATATTCAATTTCAACTTTCTATATCAAAATACCAACCTGAAACACAAACATACACAATAGAAAACTGTACAATTAAATCAATTAACCAATCAATCACCAATCTTTGATAAATCATTCAACAATACTCAAAGTAATATATCAAATCACCATTTATTTATATTTTTCCAACATTGATTAATCACAGATCCCACCCATATATTCATTTACAACAGTCAAAACCAATTTTCATTCTTGTTTACTTGTATCTCATTATATATTCCATAATTCATGACTGATATAGATGATACTTTTCAAGATCCCATATTATCTCTAGTGCGAGATCCCAATCTAAATAAAGATTCCAATAAAACATCACAGTTAATTCATTTGATTAATGCCATTCAAGAAAGAAAAATCAATAAATTATGCTCAGCAACTTTCAAAATCCTAAACTCCCTCAATTCCATCAATCTAAAGTTTAAAAGTTGGGAATTCTTATCTTTAAATTTCAATTCCAATACACATTTTGACAACACTGTGGATATCAATATTAAACAATTCAATACAAATGTGTCAGATAAAGTTATCAAAGCAATTACTGAAATACAAGTGAATATGATCAAAATCACTTCCGACATAGATTTAATCAGTGCAAATTCTAAATTGTTAAATTATAAAGACTTAATATCAGACGAGGGAACATTATTAACAAGTTTACTATTAAGGGTAATTAAATTGAAAAATGAGATTATCGACCAATTATCCATCAATTACGCCAAAGCAAAGTTAATTCTCATTGGGAAAGAATTGGAAGAAATGGAAAATGACGAGGATATAGATATAGATGAGTCAATAATAGATTACTACAAGTCTTTTATCACAGCTTTATTAAATCAATTGAATAAATCGATTGAAATGGATGATTTCGATTCAAAATACGAATGTTTGGCAGTCATAAATGATCTTGAACAAATGTTTGAAAAATTTAAAATTGAAAAAATGTTTGATAAATCAATTGAAAAATATCAAATGGAGAATCAACAAAATAATGCATTTGAAACTAGTTCAAATTCAAGTGCAAATCAAGATGATTCGTTCCTGGATTATTCAGTTTCATCATCCTCGCAACATTTCCCAATGGTTCATTCTATAACTAGTCCTACCACTAAAGATCATAACTTGATGAAATCAGATTCATTGTATGATATGACCTCAAGTCAATTATATAAATCTAGTATAACTGAAGAATTACCTTATTTAATGACTGCTTTCAGTTCGGCTAAAAATTTCAAAGATGATGTAAGTCATTATAAACAAGAAGAGAAAAATGAACCATCACAACCAAAAAACATACCCGAACCAAAAAATATACCTGAACCAAAAAAACCATTCTTTCATAAATCAACAAATCTACCAAACTCCTCATTATATTCAGATTCAAATCTTATTCCATCGACACCTCCATTATATAATAATTCCTTATTAAGAACATTTGGTATACGACCACAAATAATCACAATCCCTGATGAAAATAAAGAAAATCATCAAAATCACAAAAAACCTTTGCTATTGACAAAAAAAAACATCTCAACTTTACAAAACGATTTCATAGATTAATGCTTTAATGTACAACTTTATTTATTTTATTAATTTTTTTCTGAACTACATTTATATAATTCTTTTACAAAAGATTCACCCCAATAACCTGAAGTATATTTTGAGATATAATTGAATAATTTTTTAAAGTTTGATTTCTTTTTCTCGTCAGGTAATGTTAAACTTTCTTTTATTGCATCAGTTAATTCTTCAACATTCCAAGGATTTACAATGATAGAACCATTTAAAGATTGTGCAGCACCAGCAAATTCTGATAAAATTAATGAACCATTTTTTCTTTCTTGAGTTGCAATATATTCATAAGAAACTAAATTCATACCATCTCTTGTTGATGTAACTAAACAAACATCACTGATTGCATAAAGTGAAATCAATTCATCAAAAGGAATACTTTTATGTAAATAATGAATTGGTACAAATTCAACAGTACCATAAGCACCATTTATTCGTCCAACCATTTCATTAACTGTTGCTCTTAAAGCTTGATATTCTTCTACATCACCTCTTGAAGGAACAGCAACTTGTACTAAAACAACTTTCCCAATCCATTCGGGATTTTCTTGTAAGAAAACTTCAAATCCATGTAATTTTTGTGGTACACCTTTTATATAATCTAATCTATCAACACCAACTATAACTTTTACATCTTTAAATTTTTCTTCCAATTGTTTAATTCTAGTCTCAACTTGTGGTTTCTTCAATCCATCTGTAAAATTATCAACATCAATACCAATTGGGAAAGCACCAATATTAATTTTTCTTTGATTATATTTAATCCCATTAGGTAATGTACTTACATTTGGAACAATTCTTGAAACTGAACTTATAAAATGTCTTGCATAATCATAAGTATGAAATCCAATTAAATCACAACTTAAAACACCTTCTAAAATTTCTTTTCGAACTGGTAATATACGATAAATTTCTGATGATGGGAATGGTGTATGTAAAAAAAATCCAATTCTTATATTTTTTTTTGTATTACCAATTTCTTTTCTTAACATTTCTGGTAATAACATTAAATGATAATCATGAACCCAAATCATATCATTATCATTAACTTGTTGTGCAATTTCAATTGCAAACTTTTTATTTGCTTCTATATATGCCGCCCAAGCATTTTCATCAAAATTCATTTCACCAGGATGATAATGAAATAAAGGCCATAAAATTGAATTTGAAAATCCATTATAATGTAAATCAGCAATTGTATCGTTTAAAAATACAGCAAAACAATTAAACTTATTTAATAAATCTGAATTGACTTTTTCTTGTTCATTGGCAGGGATTTCCAAACCAGGCCATCCATACCATTGAAATTCAGTTGATTTTTTTAAACCTTGTAAAGCAGTGACTAACCCACCAGAAGACATTGAATAATCATAAGAACCATTTTCAGATCGTTTGATAGTAACAGGTAATCTATTTGATATGACTAAAACTTTGCCATCAACCATTATTTAGTAGTTGTTGTTGGTATTGTAGAATTGGTGGTGAAATTATAATTGGTGGTAGTAAGGGGTAATTAAAGAAAGCAACAATAGAGCGAGAAAGAGCGACATCAGTTGTCGTTTGTTGTGTGTGCTACCCAATTCAAAAAAAACAAATATAAAGTAAACTTTTTACCATTTATCATGTATAATCCATATGGAAACAATGATTTCCAACAACATCCACAAGCACAGCAATCTCATTTGCAACACCCCCAACCGCATTCCATACCTAATCAACAACAACTGTCTCAATTCAATTTTCTAAATGATCCTGCTACTGCTTTAGCTTCACAATTTGCAAGATCAGGTTTCCAACAATCAAATCAATATTTACAAGATAATTTTGGTACATTCACTGGTGATATTAAATATTATTTCCAAGTTTCAAACTCATATGTTTTTAAGAAAATTTTATTGATCTTAATGCCTTATAGACATAAAGATTGGAATCGATTATTATCAACAACTGAAACTGGTCAACAACAACAATTTTTACCTGCATCAATTGATTTAAATGCTCCTGATTTATATATCCCTCTAATGTCATTTGTGACTTATATTTTATTGTGGGCTGCTTTTCAAGGTTTAAAAGGTGATTTTCATCCACAATTATTCGGTTATTTAGCATCACAAACTTTAGCATTTTCAATTTTAGATGTGTTTATTTTTAAAATTGGATTATATTTATTGGGTTGTTCTCAAAGTAAAATTTATGATATTATAAGTTTTGCAGGATATAAATATGTTTCAATTATCGTTTTACTAGTATTAAAACATTTATTTGGATCTTTCTTGGGGAAATTTTATTATTTGTTTGTGTTTTTATTAATTGCAAATTTATCAATATATTTAATGAGAAGTTTGAGATTTATAATATTACCAAACTCATCTTCTTCAATGAATGATAATATAACAAGTAAACAAAGAAAAATTAGAATCCAATTTTTATTCATATATTCAGTGATTATCCAAGGTTTGATTATACTTTATATGAGCAAATAAATGAGTCCACTTTATATCTGATTGTAAGTTAAATAGCTACATGTTAGTATCATGTATTCGAGATATTTCTATGTGATATACATTTGGTAGTTGCAATCAGACGCGTTTTAAATATATAATTTTTTTTTATTCTTTAGATCTAACATCTAATATTAAATGTCACAATTCAAAGGATCTACAAGTGCAAGGTTTGTCAAGAATGAAAAAGTGACCAAATTCAAGAATAGAGATGTAAAACCTGTAGATCCTTATATTGCAAATAACCCTATGCTTAATGACTCCATCACAAAGAAAGAATTAGTTTCACGAATAGATCAAATAGATTCATTAATGGGTTTTGATCGAATAGAACATGGTGAAAGAGATGGAACAAAGCCTAAGAAAGGTTGGTTAGTCAATATGCATTCAACAATTATACCCAGTGAAGATTATTTGACAGGTTATTCAGGGGTGGATTATTATTTTCTTGATGAAGAAGGTGGAACTTTTAAAGCTACTATTCAATATGATCCATATTTTTTCATAGATATAATTTCAAATGATTATCAATCAGAAGTTGAAGAATGGTTAAAGAAATTTCTCGAATTATGTAATGTTAAACAATTTTCAAGAACTACAAAAGAAGATTTAAATTTACAAAATCATTTATTAGGATTATCGAAAACATTAATTAAATTATCATTTCATAATATACAAGATTTATTACTTGCAAGAAGATTATTGAATCCTATAATTAAAGATAATCAATTGAAAAAAGATTCAAGAAAAATTTACGATATTGAAAATGAAGATCCTTCGACTTATATTGATGATATCAAAGAATATGATGTTCCGTACCATGTAAGAGTGTCAATTGATAAAAACATTCGTGTTGGGAAATGGTATAATGTATATGCAAAACATGGAGTAATAGAATTGATTGAAGATAAACAAACTATTGCATTTGCTGATCCTGTAGTTTTAGCATTTGATATTGAAACTACAAAAGCACCATTAAAATTTCCAGATTCAAAAATCGATCAAATAATGATGATATCTTATATGATTGATGGTGAAGGTTTTTTAATTACCAATAGAGAAATTATATCTGAAGATATTGAAGATTTCGAATATACTCCTAAACCAGAATACCCTGGTTTTTTTACGATTTTTAATGAAGTTGATGAAAAACATGTATTAATGAGGTTCTTTGAACATATTAGAGAAGTAAAACCAACTGTGATTGCAACTTTTAATGGTGATTTCTTTGATTGGCCATTTGTTGAAAATAGAACAAGATTTCATGATATGGATTTATTTGATGAAATTGGGTTTGCAAAAGATAATGAAGATGAATATAAATCAAAATATTGTGTTCATATGGATTGTTTTAGATGGGTTAAGAGAGACTCCTATTTACCTCAAGGTTCACAAGGTTTGAAAGCAGTCACAACGGTAAAGTTAGGATATAATCCAACCGAATTAGATCCAGAATTAATGACCCCTTATGCTTATGAAAAACCACAATTATTATCGGAATATTCTGTATCTGATGCAGTGGCAACTTATTATTTATATTACAAATATGTTCATCCATTTATTTTTTCATTATGTACAATTATTCCTTTAAATCCTGATGAAGTTTTAAGAAAAGGTACTGGTACATTATGTGAAATGTTGTTATCAGTTCAAGCTTATGAATCCAATATTTTATTACCTAACAAACATTCAGATCCAATTGAAAGATTTTACGATGGTCATTTATTAGAATCGGAAACTTATGTTGGTGGACACGTTGAGTCTTTAGAAGCTGGTGTATTTCGAAGTGATATTGCAACAAATTTTAAAGTGGATCCTACTGCTATTGATGAATTAATCAAAGATTTACATAATTCAATAAAGTTTTGTATCGAGGTTGAAAATAATAAATCCTTAGACGATGTGGAGAATTATGATGAAATTTATAATGAAATTGAATCTAAATTATTAGATTTAAAGAATAAACCCAATAGAGTTGAAAATCCATTAATTTATCATGTTGATGTTGCTTCAATGTATCCAAATATCATGACTTCTAATAGATTACAACCAGATTCTATGAAACTGGAACAAGATTGTGCTGCTTGTGATTTCAATAGACCAGGGAAAAATTGTGATCGTAGATTACCTTGGTCTTGGAGAGGTGAATATTATCCAGCTGAAATGAATGAATATAATATGATTAAACGAACTTTACAAAATGAAATGTTTCCTGGTTTGAAACCTTGGCTACCACAAAGAACTTTTGATGAATTGAGTTATACTGAACAAGCTTCAAAAATTAAAAAAAGATTATCTGATTATTCAAGAAAAGTATATCATCGTGTTAAACAAAGTAAAGTTGTCACAAGAGAAGCGATTATTTGTCAACGAGAAAATCCATTTTATGTAAATACTGTTCGTAATTTTCGTGATAGAAGATATGAATTTAAAGGATTAGCTAAAGTTTGGAAAAATAAAGCTAATAAAATTAATGATCAAATTGGTAAAGATGAAGCCAAAAAAATGGTAATTTTATATGATTCATTACAATTAGCTCATAAAGTTATTTTAAATTCCTTTTATGGTTATGTAATGAGAAAAGGTTCAAGATGGTATTCAATGGAAATGGCAGGTGTAACTTGTTTGACTGG
Source organism: Insectozyma morakotiae (assembly GCA_030564645.1). Lineage (NCBI taxonomy): Eukaryota > Fungi > Ascomycota > Pichiomycetes > Serinales > Debaryomycetaceae > Insectozyma > Insectozyma morakotiae. The sequence goes on from JAKTYD010000005.1 coordinate 267,192, forward strand.
TGCAACTATTATTCAAATGGCGAGAGGTTTAGTTGAAAGATTAGGTAGACCTTTAGAGTTAGATACTGATGGGATTTGGTGTATTCTACCTAAAACATTTCCTGAAAATTTTAATTTGAAATGTAAAGATGGTAAGAAAATATTTCTTGAATATCCATGTTCAATGTTGAATTATTTAGTTCATGAAAAATTCACTAATCATCAATATCAAGATTTAATTGATCCAAATACTTTTAAATATAAGACAAGATCAGATAATTCGATTTTTTTCGAGGTTGATGGTCCATATAAAGCAATGATATTGCCAACTTCAAAAGAAGAAGGGAAAGGTTTAAAGAAAAGATATGCTGTATTCAATGATGATGGTTCATTGGCAGAATTAAAAGGGTTTGAATTGAAAAGAAGAGGTGAATTACAATTGATTAAAAATTTTCAATCAGATATCTTTAAATTATTCTTAGATGGAAATTCATTAGAAACATGTTATGCATCCGTGGCTACAGTTGCTAATAATTGGTTAGATGTTTTAGATACAAAAGGTGGTATGTTGGAAGATGAAGATTTAATTGAATTAATTTGTGAAAATAAATCAATGTCAAAAAGTTTAATTGAATATGGTGATCAAAAATCAACTTCTATAACTACTGCAAAAAGATTAGGAGAATTTTTAGGTGAAGATATGGTTAAAGATGCAGGTTTAGCTACAAAATATATTATTAGTTCAAAACCAGTTGGTTCACCAGTTACTGAACGTGCTATACCAGTTAAAATCTTTTCATCTGAAAAGAAAGAAATCTTTCTTAAAAAATGGTTAAAAGATCCTTCATTGACTAAATTTGGTCCAAGAGATGTTATTGATTGGGATTATTATTATGAAAGGTTAGCTTCTGTCATACAAAAAATTATAACTATCCCTGCTGCTTTACAAAATATTGAAAATCCAGTACCGAGAGTTGCCCATCCAGATTGGTTAAAACGTAAAGTTTCAAATAAACAAGATACAAGACAACAAAAATCAATTGGAAATTTTTTCACGAAAACTACAAAGGATCAAATAATAGTAAAAGATATAGAAGATTTTGGCGAAGCTGAAACTGATTATAAATCAAAAATTGGTAAAGTCACAAGTAGGAAAAGAAAACAAATGAAAAGTAATGTTGATATTGAAGAAGAAGAAAGAAATGCTGCAATTTTGAATGGTCCATGTCCTTCAATGATTGAAGATTATGGTGGATTTTTACAATATCAAAAGGCAAAATGGAAATTGCAACAAGATTCTAGAGATAGAAGAAGAAAATTATTTGGTTCAAATGTTGAAAGTTCTCAAAGATCAACTGTTGGTGGTATGTTTAGAAAACAAGCCGAATCTGTTGCTGGAACAAATTGGGAAATTCTTCAATATAAAATGGATCCTTTAAATCCTGGTGATTTAAAAGTTTACGTATCAGCAAATGGTAAAGTTCATAATTTTAATTTCCATATACCCAAAAAAATTTATGCATCATTTAAAACTGAATTGCCAGATCGTAAATTAGATATATTAGGTTGTGAAATTGAAAAATCGAATTCAATATTACCTAATGGTCATGATGCAAGTAATTTATATAAACTTGTGATGCCACATTCAACATATCAAGAACAAATTTCTGATTCTGATGGTTTATTACAAGATTCAAATATATTAGGATTATATGAAAGTAAAATTGATCCTATTGATCGTGCAATTATTGATCTAGGTAATGTTGTTAAATTTGATGATACAAAAGTAGGATCCCTTGGGAAAGGTTTAAAAAATGGGTTTAATTATAAGGATTTAAATAAAGTACAATCAGATACTTATTTAAGAGGTTTCAAAATGGATATGATTTATTTGCTACATATAGTTACTAATAGTTATGAATTTTTCACTATTTTTAAAACTTGGGAAAATCAAGCACATTTATTTGTTTTGAAACCTAGTGCTAATGCACAAGAATTACCAAGTAATATTTATAAGATCTATGATGAAATATATCAATCGAAGAAGGATAAATTGGGTAAGGTATCATTTATTAATTATCCATCAGAAATGCAATTTGAAACTCACTACTATCATGATGATAAAAAATTGTTTAAAAAATTAAATCAAACATTGAATAAAATTCATGAAAATAGAAACAATAAAGCATTATTAGCGGTTCAATCACCATATCCACAAAGAATTTTGAATATTTTGGTTGCTGAGTTTCCAACTATTAAAATGACCATAAGTGAATTATCATTACCCGCTGTTGGTTGGCAAGTATCAATAACAAAACGTATCATAAATCATTATTTTGTACTTGCATCTTGGATCAAGAATTTAATTTCTTTATCTAAATATGGTGGAGTTCCTTTATGTAATTTACAAATAGAAAATATTGGTTATTTAATTGATATTGATTATGCAAGAAGATTATCAGAAAATAATATTGTTTTATGGTGGTCATATCAACCATTACCTGATCACGGAGGGTTTGAAATGGATAATATGATTGATTTTGATAATTTGGAATTTCCAACGATAAATAATCCTGAAATTTATGAAACTGCTTCTTTGGAAGTTGAAATTGGTACTTTAACAATCAATACAATTTTGACAAGTTCGTTAATTAATGAAGCTGAAGGTACTGATTTGGCTGATGATTCAACTACTTTTGATAAAAATAATGGTGCATCTATATTAGCTGAAGATTCATTTAGTTCTCCTGCATTATCAATTCTAAGATCAATGGTTAAAGATTGGTGGGATGATGCATTAAGAAATAATATAAATGCTGATTCAATGATGAATTCTTTAGTCACCTGGGTACAAAGAAAAGATTCTTATTTATATGATCCATCATTACATTATCATGTACATAACTTAACTTCGAAAACTTTATTACAATTGATTGGTGAATTTAAAAAAATGGGTGCTCAAGTAATATTTGCAAATAGAAATAAAATGTTGATACAAACAACAAAAATTTCAGTTGAAAATTCTTATGCATATGGTCAATATATTTTAAAAGCTGCAAGATCAAAACCATTATTTAATTTTCTCGATTTAAAAATATTGAAGTATTGGGATATTCTAATTTGGATGGATGAATTTAATTATGGTGGTAGATCTTGTTTAACTATTACAAATGAAGAATCACAAAATTTGATACCAGAAAATCATTGGCAAATACAAAAATATTTACCTTTAATATTTCAAAATGAATTTGAAGATTGGTTAATTATATTCCTTGATTCTTTGAATCAATTTAAAACAAATACTTTAATGGGAGGTGTTACTCAAAATGGAACACCAAGAATAACTCAAATTGCTCATATTCTAAAAGGGCAAAAGAAATTTGAATCAAACGAAGAAGATTTATCAAAAGGTGTAATTGAAATTTTTAGAAAACCTTTAATTAAAAGAATTGAAAAATTATATCGGAAACAAATTGATGCAATTTTGAATCCAGAGTTTAAAAAAGAGTATGAATTTCCTCAATTATCTGGTTCTTATTTGAAAATGAAAAATCCTTCACTTGAATTAGTGAAATTCTTATGTGCAATTTTTTCAATGTCAAATAAAAGAAGTATTGAAGTTAGAGTATTACGAAAAGAATTATTACAAATTTTCGACGTTAAAGAATTTTCAAAGGATGCATATTTTAAAAATCCAAGTACTTCATTGAAGATTCCTCATATCATTTGTGATTATTGTAATTACATAAGAGATATTGATTTATGTAAAGAAGAAGAAATTGATATTTGGAATTGTTCAAGTTGTAGAAAACCATATAACAAAATAGCCATGGAAGAAGAAATAATTGCCCAATTTAATAAAATCTTTACTAAATTTTATAATCAAGATTTAAAATGTAATAAATGTCATACGATACGTTCAAATAATATGGATTTATATTGTAAATGTTCAGGTGAATGGATTGAAACTATTAATCATACAGAAGTTGAGAAGAAATTTCAAATTTTCAATAATATATCTAAATTTTATAATCTACAATTGTTAAAGGGTTTTATAGAAGAAATAACAAATAGATAAATTTTTGTATAGATCAAAATAAATTTTGCATCAAAAAAATTAAATTCGCGTAAATCTTAAATGAGTTTATCATCAGACCAACTACATTATTTAAATCGAGTGATTATAGAACGAGAAGATCAAATTGATTTATTAAATGCATTCATAAACAAAGATCCAGAACTACTGTCGGCAATCACAATTGTTCATGGTTATAAATCAGTAGGGAAAACTTATGCCGTATTGAACTTTTTGAAATCTCTTGATGTCAACCATTCAGTTGTTAAATGTGATGAATGTATAACTAGAAAAATGTTACTACGTCGATGTTATGATAAAATAAGAAAGAATAATCAAACTACATATGATGGATTAATAAGTGACAATTTTTCAACTTTCATAGCTGCATTAGAATCATTACCAGAAATAGAAAATCATGAAATTTTAGTATTGGATAGATTTGATCAGTGTTTTGAAAATTGTAATGATATATTAGCTTCATTTGCAAGATTTCGAGAAAGTTCATCAATTAAAAATATATCAATAATTGTTATAATGTCAGGTTCAGATCCAAAAGAGACTAGTACATTTGCAATACCCCACATTCATTTTAAACCTTATACAGAATCACAAGTTATAAAAATATTACAAAGAGATCAACTAAAAAACAATGAATTAGAAAATGGCAAGGAAGTATTCAATCAATATGTGAAATTTATAGTTGATCTGTTTTTCCCATTCACTGGATCTGATATATTTGTACTTTTGGATATACTACACAAATTATGGAATAGATTCATTGAACCAATTAAATTAGGGATCTGTCAACCAAATGAGTTTGTTAAGTTATATCAAGAAAATATTGAATTATTTACAAATGAAGAAATATTATATAATTCAAATGTCATCGACTATAAAACAAAACGAGTTGAAGAAGAAATAAATACTCAAGGTGGAAATGTTCAAGATTTACCCATGAATTCAAAGTTTTTTCTAATAGCTTCATATTTAGCTTCTTATGGTGCACCAAAAAATGATTTACATAAGTATTCAAAAGTTAAAGCTGTCAAATATAAACAAAGACAGACAACAAATAGTCCTAAAAAACAGAAAACTCATATGAGTAAAGATGATATTGATTCAAGGTTATTATCTGCTGCGTATTGTGATTTAGAAAGAATATTAGCTATATTAGCTGTTATATATAGAAATTCAGCACCATCGTTAAATCATTCAGATAAGGATAATCTATTATATATAGATGATGAAGTCATTGATAATGAAGAAAAGAAAGAAATGGAAAAATCAAAATTTACATTGACAAAGAATATTGATTTAAGTATTCAAATTGCAACATTATATTCATTAGGATTTTTAAGTAAAACTGCATCTTCAGATATTTTAGGTGCAAGAGTTAGATGGAAATGTAATCTTGATTGGAATACAGTTGAAGCATTAGCGAAATCTGTAAATGTACCAATTAATGATTATTTGATGGATGAATTTAATTAAAATTGTATAGATTCAATAGATTTGAATTCTTCATCTTTACGTTTGGCTAATACTTTATTATCAAAGTATGTATCTTTCCAATATTTCATTTCATAACTTGAAAATGGACCATTTATTTCATCTTCGTCGATATATTTGAAGTACCATATCTTCTCACCGTAGTCTATCGTATCGTCTTCTTCTTCTCTCTTTCTTTTTGTCCCTCGATTATATGGCTGACCTGTTTTACTTTGATATAGTCTCATCAATTCCTCTTTGCTTAAGTCATAAACGTCATTAATTGATTTATCATTCATTAATATTGAACATAAATCGGTGATCTTTTGTATCATAGGTTTGATTTGTGATTGATAAGATTTTGATTTTTTCTTTTTCGATTTGATATTTAATCTAGCTAATGCTTCTAATGGAGTCTCGGTAGTCTCTAATAATTCAATCAATTCTGATAAGATCTCATCAATTGGATCCATATTTAAATTTTTATTATTTATTTTATCATCTCGTTGTTTTTGAGCTAATCTTGCTTTCTTTATATCTGATTTCTTATAATCATGCATCCATTGTTCTTCATCACTGTCTTCCTTCGTCGGTAGATAATTACCATCTTCATCAATTTTTACATCTTCATCTTTGTCAAGTTTGAATGATTCTATCTTGGGTTGTTTTTTATTCCTGAATTGACCATTCTCAAAGTCTTCAACATTGTTGTAATAATCATTGTCTATATCTTCATTGTCTATATCTTCATTGTCTATATCTTCATCATAATCATCTGAAAAATCTTCTTCTTCTTCTTTATCACTTGCAAACATATCATCTTCTATATCTTCTTCTTGTTCATCTGCAAACATGTCATCTCCATCAGCCTTGTTATCAATTGCATCGTCAGAAAACATGTCATCCTTGTCAATATTGTTCAATTCAGTTCCATTCTCATTTTCACTTTGTGAACTATCCTCGTAATCTAATTTCTTCATAATAGAAAAAAAATCTTACGTAATAATTTTTCACTTCTAATGGAATCACCAAAAAGATCAAGTATTGATATAAATTTAGATGAAGTAGATGATATACAACTAGATTCAAATGAGATTTTGAATTTTGAAGTAGAGAATTATGAAAAAGGATTCAAAGAAGGTCAACTACAATCAGCCAAGAGTGAATATTTAGAAGGAAAACAATATGGTTATCAAACTGGGTTTCAAAGATTTCTAATAGTGGGGTACATACAGGGATTAGTTGAAGATTGGGAAGCAAAAATTGATCAATATGAAACTATAAAATCACAATTGAAACAATTGAGAGAATTGATTTTCTCCATACCAACGATAAATGATGATAAGGAAGTTGAAGAATATGAGACCAAATTATTGAAAGCTCGAAATAAATTAAGAGTTATAGCTACTTTGACAAAAGAGAATTGGAAAATTAATCAGTTGGATAATCTAGTCAAAGAAGTTGGTGGAACTTTGCAAGTCAGTGAAAATGTGGATGAAATGTGGTAGATTATTGAATGATTTATGATTTAATGAAGCCAAAAGCTTATTAGGAGTATATTTTAGAGTACTTATAGGTGACTTTCATTTTTAAAGTTTTTGATGTAGTCAAAATATTGGAAGTACAAAAAATAGAAAGGATGACAAATAATTATCGATAGTTCAATGAGGTCAAATATGATATATAGGTGCGTTATAGAATAGAAAGTGTAAATCTGATTTTTAACTGTGGGATTTTTGAGTATCTCAATGCTGCTCGATATTCATGCTCTCTATCACTCACTAATATAATTAAATAGACCTTTGATAGCGGAATAGACTGGAAATAAACATGTTTAAAGAAGTATCTAAATCCGTTCGTATATTTTTCTTGTATTTTAAGCCGTATCAGATTAAAAAATTGCGTCCAAAGATTTTATTCCAAATCTAGATCAAAAATTCCATCGCATCTAATGCGGAATTCTATTTTTAGTACCCCTATGATTATAAAATAATCAAAAATATGATACAAAGTTGGTTTTTCAATGTGGCTCGCATTTCATGCCGTTCAAGTGGCTGTATTACTTGAGCATTGAAAAATATTTAGTTAATATTTTGAATTGGACTAAGAGTCATAAGTACAAAACCCAAACAAACAAAATTTGTAATCGCATAAAATTTGATTCGCCTCATACCAACATCGTCTGAATTTATCCGTGATAAGAAGGAATAAAAAATGGAATTGATTTACAATGTTTCTCGACTAAGGGGTTATGTTTGTTTATTATCGTTTCAATTTGAGTCATGACCTTATTTGTTTGTGTAATTTTCAATGATTTGCAAACTCTTTTAACTTTAATCTTTATCTCCATTTGCTTTTCTCCGTTTGCCACCATAGAATCTTCGCTTATTTCTTTACTTCAATTTAACATTGAATTGAGCACAACGATTAGTATAGCAGACACAAGCATAGGTCAATGATCGTTGATCAATTGTCAATAGTTGACCTATTAACGGCTAGAGAAATATCCGAAGTTTGGTATAAAAAATTTCCGTAGATCGCATTGAAATTATAAAAGATGGAATTAAATAAAAAAAATTATAACTCGAACAATGGTGCCGTTTAATATTCCATGCGTATCTCTATAAATAAATCACCAATTAATTAATATAAATAATACTGAAAAGTATTACATCTTTTAATTATTAATTTAATACATCAATATGGAAGATCTAAGTTCTTTAGAATTAGGTGATGATCAATACAAACCTCAAAAGAGACTACTATCTTTTTTATTCAAAAATAAAGAATATCCCATACCCAAACAACATGAAAGACAAGTATTTCCTGAAAAGACTTCCAACTATATTCAGAGGCTATTTTTTTGGTGGTTATATCCGATTATGAATGTTGGTTATAAAAGAACATTACAACCAAATGATTTATGGATTTTACCTGATAATATGAAAGTTGAATACTATGAAAAGATCTTCAATTATTATTTAGATTTACAAATGACAAAATCAAAACAGTCTCATATCAGAAAGAAATGCGAAGAGCGTAAAGAAACCATTGAAAATTCATCCAAGTTACCAGAAGAAGATTTAAAAGATTTTTCCTTATCCATGATAGATATAGGTATCATAATATTTCTCACATTTAAAAGATCAATTATAATCAGTTGTATTATTGCAACTGCAACTATGTCCGGTTGGGCTTGTACTCCATTATTAACAAAAGCGTTGGTAAATTATGTTGAAAGAAGGTCACTTGGAACTGAGTCTAACATTGGTAAAGGTATTGGTTACTCATTTGGTGTTGCCTTGGTGATGTTATCTACTGGTTTAGCATTTGGACATTTTTTCTACATAGGACAAAAAGTTGGAGCTAAAACAAAAGCTGTTTTAACTAATGCTATTTTAAAAAAATCATTCAAATTAGATGCAAAAAGTAGACATAATTTCCCATCGGGAAAGTTAACTTCGATGATTACAACTGATTTATCCAGAATTGAAATTGCAATGTTATTTCAACCAATTTTAATTTGTTTACCTGTACCTATCATTATTGCTATTGTGATTTTAATTGTCAATATCCATGTATCTGCTGTTATTGGTATTGTTTTATTTTTCATCTTTTTGGTTTTGATTGGATTTGGATCAAAGAAATTGTTTCAATACAGAGATCTTGTTTCAAAAATCACTGATAAAAGAGTTGGATTAATCAAAGAAATCTTAAATAATCTTAAAATGATTAAATATTATTCTTGGGAACATCCTTATCAAAATAATTTGATCAAAGTAAGAGGAGCTGAAGTTGATGTTATATTGAAAATGCAAACATTAAGAAATGTGATATTTTCATTAGCAATGACCTTGAGTGGTATATCAGCAATGATTGCTTTTATTATCTTATATGCTATTCAAGGTAAAACAAATACTCCAGCTAATATTTTTTCATCAGTTTCATCATTTGAAATCTTAGCAATGTTGGTGTTCTTCATACCACAAGCTATTTCAACTTCTGCAGATATGGTGTTGGGTTTCAAGAGAATTGGTGCTTTATTATCTGCAAGTGAGGAAAAACCCTATGAAGGTTATAAAGCTGTCGAGACTTTAACTGACGATGCTGTTTGTTTAAAAGATGCAACATTCAATTGGGAAATTTTTGAAGATGAAAGTGAGGATGAAGATGATGAAGAAGAATCCAATGAGAAATTATCCAAAAAAGAGAAAAAGAAATTGAAAAAGGAAAAAGAAGAAAAAGCTAAACAAAGAAAGGAAAAACAATTAGAAAAAGAACAAAGAGAAGAAGAAATGAAACAGTTGGGTGTTTTTCAAGGTAAAGGAAATTTCTCAGGACTAAGTAACATAAATTTAAATATCAAGAAGGGAGAATTTGTGGTAATTACAGGTTTAGTTGGTTCCGGTAAATCTTCCCTTTTAAATGCAATTTCTGGTTTTATGAAATGTGAATCTGGTGAAATTGATATCAATGGATCTTTATTATTGTGTGGTGCACCATGGATTCAAAATAATACAATCCGTGAGAATATCACATTTGGTTTAGAATTTGATCAAAAATATTATGATTCAGTCATTCGTGCTTGTGCATTACATATAGATCTAGATAATCTTGAAGGTTCTGATTTTACTGAAGTTGGTGAAAAGGGTATTACCTTAAGTGGTGGACAAAAGGCAAGAATTAATCTTGCAAGAGCAATTTATGCAAATAAAGATATAATTCTAATGGATGATGTTTTAAGTGCTGTTGATGCAAGAGTTGGAAAACATATTTTAAATCATTGTTTCTTGGGTTTATTGAAAGAAAAGACAAGAATTTTAGCAACACATCAATTAGCTTTAATTGGTCAAGCGGATAGAATCGTCTTTTTAAATGGTGATGGTTCAATTGATCATGGTAATATGAATGATTTATTAGCTAGAAATGAAAACTTCAGAAATTTAATGCAATTCAGTAAATTAGAAGAAATAGAAGAAGAGGAAGAAGAAGTAGCTGATGAAGTTATAGAAAAGATCAGTTTAACTCCTGAATCATCAGATGAAAAATTGAAAACTCCAACAATATATGAAGAAGAAGAAATTGATTATAATTTGAATAAAGACAAAACAAAAGGTAAACTTATCAAAGAAGAAGAAAGAGCTGTCAATCGTATTAAGAACGAAGTTTATAAAAATTATGTCAAATATGGTGCTGGTAAACTTACTCCTTGGGGATTTATACCGATTTTTTGTTTACTTCTTGCCATTGCTACATTCTGTGATATATTTACAAACACTTGGTTATCATTTTGGATATCTCATAAATTTGATAATAAAAGTGATGGATTCTATATTGGTCTTTATGTGATGTTTAACATATTATGGGTGATATTTTTAACAATCACATTTGTTTATTTAATCACAATGACTACAATATCATCCAAGAATTTGAATCTTATGGCAATGAATCGAATCTTATATGCACCAATGTCATTCATGGATACAACGCCTATGGGTAGAATAATTAATAGATTCACAAAGGATACTGATGCGTTAGATAATGAAATAACCGAAAATATGAGATTCATGTTTCAAGCAATTGCCAAGATGATTGGTGTTTTCATATTATTCATAATTTATATTCCATGGGTTGCAATTGCTATGCCATTTGTATTAGTTTTATTCGTATTGGTAGCTAACTACTTTCAAGCTTCAAATAGAGAAGTTAAAAGATTAGAAGCAATTCTAAGATCATTTGTTTATAATAATGTAAATGAAATGTTGAGTGGTATGAATACAATCAAAGCTTATAAAGATGTTGATAGATTTGCAGACATTAGTAACAAATTATTAAACCAAGCAAATGAAGCTACTTTTGTTGTTTATGCTAATCAAAGATGGATTGGGGTTCAGTTGGATATATTAGCTGAGTGTGTGGTTTTATTAGTTGCCTTATTATGTTCGATGAAGGTATTTTCAATTAGTCCGGCCTCAGTTGGATTATTATTGACTTATTCATTACAAATTGCTGGTGAATTGACAAATTTAATTAGAACATTTACACAAGTTGAAAATGATATGAATTCAGCCGAAAGGGTGACTCATTATGCATTGAAATTAGATCAAGAAGCTCCTTATAAAATTGATAGTACAACTCCAGACCCATCATGGCCAAACCAAGGTGTGATTGAATTTGAAAATGTGAAATTAAGTTATAGACCTGAATTGCCATTAGTTTTGAAAGGATTGACTTTTAATGTTGATTCAAATGAAAAAATTGGTATTTGTGGTAGAACTGGTGCTGGTAAATCATCAATTATGACTGCTTTGTATAGAATTGCTGAGTTGTCAAGTGGGAAAATCATAATTGATGATATTGATATTTCAACAATTGGTTTAAAAGATTTGAGATCAAAATTATCTATCATCCCTCAAGATCCAGTATTATTTAATGGAAGTATACGATCTAACTTAGATCCGTTTAATGAACATTCAGATGATGAGTTATGGGATTCCTTAAGAAGATCAGGTATATTAACAAAGGAAGAAATTGAGAATGCAAAATTGACAAATAAAAAAGAAACTGAATCAGAATTGATCAAGTTTCATTTAGATCAAGTTGTTGAAGATGAAGGTGAGAATTTTTCACTTGGTGAAAGACAATTAATCTCATTTGCAAGGGCATTAGTTCGTGAATCAAAAATATTAATTCTTGATGAAGCTACAAGTTCAGTTGATTATGAAACTGATTCAAAAATACAATCAACTATTGCTACAGAATTCTCAAATTGTACAATATTATGTATCGCTCATAGATTGAAAACAATTATAAATTATGATAAGATATTGGTTTTGGATAAAGGTGAAGTCTTGGAATTTGATAAACCTTGGAATTTATACAAAAATGAAAATTCAGTATTTAGAGAAATGTGTGAAAAATCAAATATTGCAGCTGAAGATTTCAAATTTAAGTAGAATCATGTATATGAATTAATTTACGTTTATGATTTATTTGAATTTGTATTACTAATTTTCATTTAACTAAATTTGTAACTAAAAGCGTGTGACAAGTGAAATTAAACTTTTATGCATAGTCCAAAATTATACCCGCGTAAAACTTTATTGCATGTCAAAACAAAACAAAGAAAAAAATCTATCTTATAATTCAATTTAAAGAAGAATTGAGTCTTAAACTTCTTTTTGTTACATGCAAAGGGAGAGCATAAAATCTTAGTTCTCAAGACTTTAAGCTGACTGACTCTTTTCCGTTGCAGAGTTACTTGTTGAAATATTACTAAGTTGGTGTTTAGTAATGTACTTTTGCTTAGCTTAAAAGTTTAATTTCTTGTATGTGGCCACAACCCCCTAACTTTTTATAATATTCAAATTACAATTGAACAATGATCTGGAGTATTATATAGTTCATAACAAACTGTACGTGTACGTGTAATTAATAAACTTAAGATGTTAATGTCATGAATTTCTTCAAAGAATATACTCTTGACAACCTTTTGAGTTTAATCTCGAGCAAAGTGTTTTCATGACGTATTTAGGTTTATAATAGGAAGTTTCGAATATTATTTTACAATACATGTTACATAATTATTCAAAAATAGATAAAATATTCTAACAAGGATAAAAATATTATTATTTAACTTAGATTTTCTCTTGTTGGGCCTTAGGGGGTACAGCCTCACAACTCCTAAATCTGTAAAATAATAAAAATTATCAGTTTACAATTCAACATCAAATTGCATAATAATTTATATTATTTCAAAACTTTAGAATGAGTGAAAGTAATAATCAAGTTGAAAATGAAGATAGTAGTATCACAAATTTAAATAATGTCGATTATCCACAAGATCAACCTATCCTATCTGCAAACGCACCACAATATATAAACTCTCACTCTAGAGCCTTATCAAATTTTGAGATCTCTAGCTCTGAGCTGAGTTTATTAAAAAAGTTTGAGTTGGATGTAATTCAAAATGAAGAAGCCATGAAATCAATTAGAAAATTAAAATCAGAAACACAAGAAAAGTATCTATATCAAATCAAAAGGTACGTTAGATTCTGTGCTAATAAAGGTTTGGATAATTTCATAGTCACTAATGAATTAGCTAAGGAATTAATTATTACAATATTATCAAATAAACGAGATCAAATAATTAGTGAGAATACAGTGAAAAGTATTAGATCTCCATTGAATAAATTATATCATATAAACAAACTCATCTATTCTACACAACAACCAATTATTTCACTTGGAGATAGTTTTATACAAGATATAATGTCCGATTTAAATACTACAGCAACTACATCTTCAACAACGGGACAAACAACAGTTTCTACTTCAGCTTCAACAGATACTGGAGATACGTTACTTTCAAACAAGCCAAAGAAAAAATTATTACCAGATATAGATGATACTGAAGAGATTGTTACACCTTCAAGCTCAAGCTCAAGCTCTGCATTTAGATTAAGTGAATCTACAAAGCATAAATTGAATAAGAAAGAAATGGATATGTTAAAAAAATTTGATACAGAGGTATTAGAATCTATCAAAACAAAGGATTTATTAGAGAATCTAACAGAAAATACATTTAAGGCTTATTCAACTGATATAAAAAGATTTATTAGATTTTGTGCAAAACAAGGTAAGAATGATTTTTTTATTAATCAAGAAATTTTGACAAATTATTTAGCTTATGCAATTGGTAGAAACAATAATAAAACCCATTTAAAAAATTTAAGAACAAGTTTATTAAAATTACATCAATTAAACTGTTTAGCATATGGATTGGATTATTCAGAAGGTGAAATCATTTTCATCTTGAACAAATTTTTAGAATCCTCAAAACCAATTGACTCAACTTCAACAGCTGATAACACTACTACCATAGTAAATGATGAAAAAAAAATTTTGTCAACATTGGAAGAAATGTATACAGATTCAAAAGTTTTATCTGAGTTATCAACTTCGTCTAAACGATTACATGTTTTGGAATTTAACCGCTATGCGTTATTTTGTAACAAGGAAAATATAGATTATTTTCAAATAAAGGGTGAAACAATTTTGAATTATCTCAAACAAGATATCCTATTAAAAACAACCAACTGTTCGATCAAAAAGTTAAAAGAAACATTTACAAGATTACAAAGATTTCATCAATTGATTATTGAAAAATTACCCTTACTTAACTCAGAACAAACAATTGAAAATATTGATTTTGTAAACAATTTCCTCAAAGAATACGAAAAGGCCCATCCAACCACAAATACAACATCTAGTGCTAGTGATAATGGGGATAATGGACCAAGTACAAATTCAGGTGCTTCATCTTCGGTTTCTTCATTGGGTGCAAATGTTCCACCATTAGTGTTTACTAATGATCCAGTTCAACCAGCATTACCACAACCCGCACCAGTGAATCTGTCTGTTTCGTCTGATCAAAGTGGTCAAAGTGGTGATTCTAACCATCATGGTCAAAGTATTATAAGAAGACCATTCTCTGATAGGAATTATCTTAGACAACGTGGTAATTTACCAAATTATGCTGAATCAAGTGTCGGTGAAGCAAGTTCAAGTTCTTCTAGTGGCTCATATAGAATTGAGGAAGAACCAATAAAGAAATCTGAGACAAGTGCTAAACGTCAAAAGATTGAAAATCTACCAGAAACAAATAAAGATATTCCACAATTTGTAATGAATGTACAAATCAGATCTGTGACTCAACTAGTTGAAGAGTGGACATTGATTCATAAACGTATTGAAAAATGGAACCTTGGTTGGATTAAAGATTTAAATGATTTTCAATTATATAATAATAGAAAACTTGTAATTGATTTTTTACTTGATTTATTAGCCACACATGATTTAACAATTGAAATTAGATCATTTGATCAAATTAATGAAAGTTTAATGTATGAAATTGCCGAGATATTTGATCAATACATGGATAGAAAAAAAATTACTTTAATTGAAGTAACTAATAAAATTGAATCATATCCAATATATACAAAGAAAGAATTTTTAAGGATTTTAACAAGACGTAAAAAGAACAAATAGAGTTTTAGATTTATATATTTATTTTAAAATTAATCACGTGCTATAATTAATGAATATAAACTTTAAATCATTTACAAAGCAAATCTCTAATTTACTTATAAAGCAACAATATTTGAAGCAGTAGTGTATTTAACTGGAGCAAGACTGATAGTTCTAGCATCTAAATCATAAGCAACAATTGATCTTCTTAAAAAGTTATCACCTAAAATGTTATTACCTGAGTTGATAATACCAACCATACAGAATGGAGCTTGTGAACCATCATTATATGTTAAAGGTAATAAAATGTCTGAGTATGGAACAGTAATTTTTTGACCAGCAAAAGAATAAACTAAATTACCTGCAGTTTTACAATCTAAAATGTAACCAATATCTTTGTTGTAATATTGAGCACCAAGATCATTCATAACTTGGGTAAATATTGATGATTGAAGATAGGTTAAAGTTGTACCTGAATCTAATAACATGTTAAGATTTGCGTTGACAACTTTACCACCAACATTAATTGTATCCATTTTGATTCTTAATTCTCTTGAATCAGTAATTGGTAAGGTTTTTAATTGACCATTAACTTTAGCTTGATCAATACCACCAAAAATAATTGAACCTTTTGAAGCAGTTGGATCATTTAAGTAAATTGAGTAAGCATTTTTATTAATAAAACCTTGTTTTTTTAATAAGACAGGGATGTTATCATAACCTTGATTCATAGCTTCATTTGATGGGAAACCAATACCCAAAATACCACCATTTCCAACAACACTTGAATCGGTGACAATATTGGCTGGTGCTTGTTTAAGTGTTGCACCTTTGATGGTAACATTTTCTCTGTATAAAGTACCTTTTGATTTTGAACCATCACCATAACCAATTGAGAAAACTTGATTTGTGTTAACATCAGTAGTTGAGGTAGATGGGTCGTATAAACCACCTTGTTTACAATAATCACTAGCTTGACCTTTAATAGGTTCACAATAAACATCTTTACTCATGACCCAAAGATCAGATGAACCAGTATCAATAACAACTTTAAAAGGTTGATTGTTTGATCCAATAGCAATATCAGATAAGTAAAAAGTTTGTTGATTAACTAAGTCAACATTGATATATTTACCATCTCTTTTTTCATTATCTCTAATAATAGCAAATGCATTGGTTGAGTTTGATAATGGAGCATATTCAGTTTTAACTTCGAAATCTAAAGCTAAGAAACCAGCACCTCTTTTAGCTAAACTTGTTTCATCTAATGAAACTTGTTGATCTTCTGGAATGACTAAACCTTGAACGTATAAAGCTAAAGCTAAAGTTAAGAAAACTTGTTTGGTGAAAGTGATAATTGAAACCATTGGTGATTGATTGGTGATAATTCTTGAAAATAAAAGTGAAATTTTACCATCTATTTATATCGTTCGATTTTTAGTTGAATCTCAAAACCATAGTTGATTTAACCCGCATTTCTAATCTTTTGAGAAATTTAGTGCTATTGGTTATATCTCCTCTTCAATCGAGTTTTAGTTTATTATTAAAATTCCACTTATTTATTGTTGAATATTCAAACAATAGTTTAAACGATTTTGCATCCATATTTATTTTTCAAAAATTATTATGATAATTGCGTGGGATTTATTTACCACCGAAAAAAAATCTTGGCATTTTTCATTTCAACCAAAATGATTTGAAACTGCTTTAAATATGAAATTCATAGCTTTGAGTCTGATATTAAAAATTACATATCTTTTTGCGTTAGTATAAGTTAATTGTAGCTATCATATGGCTCATTGTAAAGGTTATAAAACGAATCTCTTATTAATTTGTTGGAAGTGAACAAAATTGTAATTATAATTATAATGCAACTTGAATTAAGTTGATAGTTGCTTCCTTGTACATCCAATTACGATATGACTAGGTTGAAACTGGATCCTAAATAATATCAACGGTTTGTAGACTTGACAAATTGTATGAACTACAATAGTTTATTTTTTCATGGTTGATTATTTTCAGTTCTGTGATCCAATTTGGTCAACAAATTTGCCTTTGCCAAGGAAAAAAAGTTGAAATCTAAAGTTTACAAAATTTGACGCCGTTTTTAAAATTGGCATGAACTATCATGGTCTCACAAAATCAATTTAAAACGAGGTCCGTCTGTAGGAAAATTCGGGCAAATTTTTAATCGTAATATTGGTTTCAAAAAATAAGGCTTAAAAAGAATGTATCTTAAACTTACATTAGATCAAGCTAGTATTTGTTAATCAAAGCCACCGATTTGAAGAGTGTTTACGAAATCAATTAAATTGAACAAGTTTGGTTCCTTTGTTGAATTTAAGTGGTTATGAATATTTTTTTATAAACTTCCATGCATGATGTTAAATAACTGAGCTCAATATTCGTTCACAATCAATCACACTAAATTCAATGTTGATGAGAATATAATTTGGTGCCTTTCAATTGTCAATGTACCATCTCTTAAAATAAGCACAAACAAACTTGAGGATTTAAATCATGTTATCTTATCAATACGAATTTTGTACGATTTAAATAATATCGAATATTACTTAACAACCGGAAACGGGTAAATACTTATACGTGAAAGTGAGAATCAAAGAGTTTGAGCACCGATCATATGATTCTGGAATTTTTTCAATCGATTCTTTGGTTTAATATAGGAAAGGGGGGGAATGTTCATATCCCCTCTATGTATTTCGTCTTTCAGCTCCATTTATTCTATATAATAGGAAAAATCATTGCTTTTGATTTTTTCAAAATCAATCTTAAACTTGAGCATTTTTAGAGAATATTCGTAATCTTTGATTTGAAAGTTGTCGTAAAGCATTTTTTTAGTTCTCAAGTTCAAAAATTAAATAATTAACTATTCTAGTTTTAAGCACGATTCACGTCAAGAACTTTGTGTATTTTTTGTTGAGTATCATTTTATTAAAAAAAGATAGATTTAATCTAATTTTCAGTTGCAAAATTGTTAATATAAACATTTCTTTAACGTTTAAACAGAATCGCAGTTGGTTATTACTTGGATCAGACAAAGAATCTGTGCTCTCATTGATTAAGAGTTTATGAATAAAAGATTTGTCTATATCTCAAGCTGAAATAAATTGAAGAGTAGTAATTTATACATATTTTCATTCGTACTTGAGTCTTAGGTGTTTTTATAAGTCTCACTTCATTCGTGTGTTTGAAAACTCAATTATCTAGGATCCTTCAGATTTGTTAAAACGTTCATTTCATCATTTCTTATATTAGATTAGACAAAGCCTGTGTAGCAACGATTCTATAAAATTTGTAATGGTCATATTTGTATGGTTGTTGTTAATTGAATGTCCCAATTTATTGTGTTAAATTATGATTTTAGTTAGTGGCAATATATCTGTCAATTCATAAAGTTGCAAATTTTGACCAAAACCGTTTCGCATTTGCAAATTTGAATTCTTTTTTAATGCAAAAAACATAGCACGAAAACTTCAACTTCAAGTTGTTTGAAAAGCGGAAACTATGATGGATTTAGAAGGTTTAAATGTCACTTTATCGTACAAATATTATGGCTGCAAAAACATAAATCAAAAGTTGATAGAGAAATATTACATAAGCTATTACATAATCTGCGTAGTTTTTGCTTCCAACCGAAATTTAATTTGTCACATTTCTTAAATCCACACTTTCTATTACAAATTTATTATAAATATAATTCTGTTTTACAACAATTATTAATTATCAACTATTCAAATGTCCGAACACAAATATCATTTCGATGTATCAATGTCTTGCTCCGGCTGTTCTGGTGCCATTGAAAGAGTCTTACTGAAGACCGAAGGTGTTTCCAAAATAGATATATCTTTAGAGAAACAAACAGTCGATGTTACAACTACAAATGATTATGACACAATATATAACAAGATAGCTAAAACCGGTAAAAAAATCAATGATGGTAAAATTATACAATAGATAGAGGATTATGGAATTTAATTTAAATATATATATTCAATTCAATTCATATTTCTAAATTCAATAATCTCATTTATATAATTGTCTCTTAATTCACTTTGAATAAATGTATTTTTGATTAACAAAACCAATTCTTTAGTATCAATATCATACAATTCACCTTGGTAAAATCTTTCCATTATATCTTTTAAATGACTATTTATTATAAATTTGACATTCTGTAATTTATTAAAACTTTCAATTTCATCTTTTTTTATATCCAATTGTTGAATATATGGAATTGTAACATTGTTTAGATTATCTATTATTAAACCAATTTGTTCACTTTGGAATTCACTAATATCAAATAAATATATAATTTTTTTAATCAAGTAATTATTTAAATATTCAACTAATTCAACAATCAATTCTTTGAATTTTTGAAAATTTGTTGCTTTTAGTTGTTTTTCTTCAAATAGTATATTGAACCATTTATATATTAATGATAATTGATTTAGGTTGTAATCATCCAATATACCTTCTTCATCATTTGGTGTAGGTTCAACATTCAAGTTTAAAGAGCTAATCAAGATCTTTAATTCTTCATGAAATTTTTTCAATACTTGCTTCCACAAAGACTCTATAAATTTTAATAAGGATTCATCATTCAATTGTTGTGATAAGTATTGAAAGTCATTATGAATAAGAAATGAATTTGCTAATGATGGATATTCAACTATTGATAATGATTTAATGGAAGTGATTAAATAATCCGATGAAGTTAGCGGTTTGTACTGATTGAATAATAATATGATATCTTGTGGTAGTTGCGTTATAATCAATCCATTATCAGTTTTTGTTTCAGGTTTTTCTTCTTCTACTTCATCATCATCCCAATTATCATTCCAATTTTCGTCCCATCCTGAATCATCACTCAAAGAAGCATTAGTTGTTTGATTTATTTTATCAGATTGATATAGTATCTTCAATTTTGTGATGTATTCATCTAATTGTTTATCTTCATTTTGATCTGACATGAAGTATGAAACTTTTTTCTCCAGAGTTCAACAGTAATAATTTATTGTTATATATTCACTATCTAAATTAAATCTTCTGTAATATCATCATCAATATATTCATCGTCTTTATTCATTCTGTAAACAGTCATTGCCATACTTGAGAAATTTAATAAACTCATTAACCAATCAGGTAATTTTATACCATTTACTTCGATTAAATTAAATAATAAATCCATAAAATTACCAATTAATTCAATAACCAACATCATCTTATCAAATTTCAAATCTTTAAGTATCTTATTGTACTTCTTATTTATATCTTGATTCAAATTTCCATTACTTTGTTTATTAAGTATTCTCAATTCAATATTAATTTTCTTTATTTTTTTATAAACATTGATCAACTGTGATATAGTTTTCCTTATTAAAAATACCAAGATAAGTATCCATAACTTATTAGTATTCTTCAATAACTTTGTGAGAATTTTTGCGTTTGGGAACATTGGAAGATTGGAGATTAAGTGTAGATTATCTAATAAATTAGCCAAAGTTTCTAAAATGTTAATAAATAAACCTTCAAATTTTTTAAAAGTGAAGGTGGTTGGTTTATAAATTGATTTTTTTGCAACTGAATTTGATTTAGATTGGGGTTCTTGTTTATCTTGTTCTGGTTCAAGTTTTGGCTGTTGTTGTTTTTGATTTGAATTTTTTATATCAAATTTTTGATAAATTGATGGATACTTAGGTTGTGGAGGTAATGGAGTTGATTTGAATTTACTAAAGCTTTGTCTCTTCTTTTCCTTTTCTTGATTTAAAGCCTTTTCTAATTTATTTAACTTATCAGAGGTTATTGAAGTGTTACCTTTTATTTGTTCTTGTTTAGCTAGATTGATTAAATTATCAATAATTTTTTGTCTTTCGAGGGATGAGTTTGATTTAATGTTTATCTTGTTGGGTATACTGTTTGTGTGGATGGTGTTGTTAATGGTA
Source organism: Insectozyma morakotiae (assembly GCA_030564645.1). Taxonomy (NCBI): domain Eukaryota; kingdom Fungi; phylum Ascomycota; class Pichiomycetes; order Serinales; family Debaryomycetaceae; genus Insectozyma; species Insectozyma morakotiae. Next base: position 288,729 of record JAKTYD010000005.1, read on the forward strand.
CTGTTATTGTTTATTATTGTTGAAACAGCCATTGGATAAGAAAAAGGTGGAGGTCGTATAACATTCCAATTTTTCTGACTCTCAAAATATAACCAGAATTGTGTACTCACGTGACACATAATAAATGAATCATTCTTGCAAGGAAGAATTTTTAAAAACACTATCATATTCATATATATCGATTACAAACTTAGAGATTTAATTAATTATCTTAAGGCGTTCAAATAAATAAATAAACATTTTATACTGTCTAACTAGTTTTTTGAAAATACAAGGTAGTGTACTTCAAGTGAACGTGATTAATTTATTTTTTAGATTTTTACCGACGCTTTTTTAATGTTAGGATACGACTATATATATGATATTTATATAATCTATTAATGATTAAAGAGATTGACATCCACTTTTTCGTTTATGGTTGTAAGGTTTTGTTCAAGAGGAGTAAGTCGTCCATATAATAGAAGATGTTTATGTATAAGTGCAATAGTTGTGATTGAAAAATCATTCAAATCTAAGCATAGTGAAGATTGATTTTTCATATCTGAATGTAAAGTTGTTGACTTGAAAAGATCACACTTTTACATTCTCAAATCAAGAATGAAGATAATTTGACAAACTTTGACGTTGTCTTTTGATCTTAAATCCTTGATAATCTTACATATTTTAGGACATGTTCAATTTTGTCTAATTATAGATTAAATAGAGATGTTGTAAAATAAGTCATAGATTTAATGATTAGATTTACAAGCTCTGTGCTAAGATCAGCCTTTTACTTATTCCGTATTTCTTTGAGTACATTATTTATCTCTTGTTCTACACTCTCAATCTCAGTTATCAATTTCTGATTTTCAGTCAGTTTCTTCATGTAAGAATCATATAATTTATTAATTTCTTCACCAATTTCGATAAATTTACTTGAGTTCTCATTCATTAGTGATTTTAACTCTTTCAACACCAATTTATCCTTTTTATTTTCATCTTGTATTCCCGTTATATCCAACTCTTCATCAATATCAACTAAATCTGAAATCTTACGTAGAAATTTATCTCTAGTTTCTTGTTCTAAATAAATAAATTTCAATTTTTTGAAAATGTCCTTTTGTTGATTCAATAACTCATCAGACTGTAGTTGTTTTGGATTTGAAGCTTGGTCTATACTTGAATTCTCGAATTCTTGTTTAAATGAATGAAAATGATAAGAAGTAGACATAAAGAAACGCGTAGATAAAAAAAAAAGTTTATATATTATCTCTAGGTTGTAATTCACAACTCAATTTCCAAGCTCTATCATCCTCAGTTTTATTTAATTGAACAACTTTCCATAATTCTAATAAGATAAGTTCTTGTAGATTTGGCAAAGGATTTATATAATATTCATCTTTTGAATCATCTTTGAAACTAAGTAAACTGTTTCTTTTATTATTTGGTTTTTGATTCACATAAGATATTTGTAAACTCTCAACATCAGCAATTATCCTAGTGATCTTAAGGTATTTATCTATATTTATCAATTTTTGATTTAAAAATGTATTTGCTTTTCTATAATTTGAATTTCCATCTGTAACAAATGTTAAATCTTGTAAAAATAATGAAAAATAAGGTACAATAGGTATTGAAACATTTTGTGATAAAAAGTTTTTAATTTTGTTTCTATAAACTGCATAATTTTTCTCTGGATGAATGATTGAAGATAAATATGAATTCAATTCAACATATTTTTCGGATAATTGTGACCATATCTTGGTTAATCTTGTAATTAAATGTGATTGTAATGCCGTTATAATTGAAGCTAATGAATTAAAGTTACGTAAATATAAACATGAAATCCCAATTTTTAACCATGTCTTTATAATATTTAATCTCATTTTTGGTGAAATATTTGGTTGTAAAATTGATTCAATCACATAATCAGATAATGAATTTGTAAATAATAATGAAAGTCTTACATTTGGAGCTAATTTTAAATGAGCTCTTTTTTGAGTGAAATTTTGATTTAATAATTCTTCAGGTTTTAATAAACAAAATATTTGATTTTCAATTAATGTTAATTGTTTGGCTATTTCTAATCCATTAAAATCTAATAAATTAGGTCTATAATTTGATAAAACCCAACTTTGATCACAACAAAGATAAAAATTGGTTAAAATCTTTGAAACATCGATTGAAATAAATGGACTTTGTAAATAATTTTCATTACACCAACTAGTTCTCAAAATTGATCTATAAGTTAGGATTAGTTTTTCAATTGTAGATAATTGATTCTTTGTTAATAAACTACCCGATGAAGACGTTTGATTTCCAACTCCTAAGGGCATAGGTAAGATTGATTTAGAACTTGCCGATGAGTTTGTATTTATTTTGGACAATTCATAACCGTCAACCATTGAATAACGGGATTTATCTGTATTTGGTTCATTTCGAATTGCTATACTTCTTTCAATCAATTGTTTGTTTTGTTTGGTTCTTTTATTAGTTGATTCCATTTGTTTTGCGGTCAATCTTGCTGCAATTTCAATTAATCTCATAGAATCTAAAGGTAAATGTGAATTCAAACCTTCATTGAAAAAATTTATTAATGTAGGTAATAAATGATAATCCAGCTCATTCCAATAACTTTCCATCCATAATTGAAACATTTTAACAATCAATCTTCTTCTTTTTTTCAATGCTAATTCAACATTTAAATCAGTTGATTCTTTACCAACTTCAAATCTTGATATCAATTCTTCAATTAAATCCAATCCTGTGGCAAAACTTTTAAAACAAATGAAAAATGTTGATACAAAAAAATATTCAGGCGGTGCAGATTCATTAGTTAAAGTATAAACCAATGCTCTAAATGAACCACCTAATAGATTACCATTTTCAACTAATAATTCTTTTTCAACATTAAATTCAGCTTTACCTTCAGTTGTAAATGGTTCAAACTCAGCTGCTGAAACAGTGAATGGTGAATCATTCAATGATTGTAAGAAATTTGCACCACCTTCAGTAATTTCTCCCGAACTTGATTTGACTATGGAATATCTGTTGGATTTATTTGTAGGTACATTATTACTCTTTGGAATGTTTAATCCTTTTGAACATTGTTTAATAAACTCATTTGATTCGATTTTCATTTTTGTATAATCAGGATATGATCTTTCAGCATTTAATTTGAAATCACCAGTGACTTGTAATAATTTCCGTATGGCATTTATTGTTATACTTATAGCTCTAATCATTTTTGACGCAATTTGAATCAATTCTTCACCTTCTTCAGTATAATGGTAATTTTCATGTTTTGATCTATCAGGTATTGGTTCATTTAAACTTCTTAAAACTAAATTTTTAACTCCTGAAACTAAATTACTAACCAAAGATAACAAACCATCTAATGAACTATCCAAATCATTTGGCTTTTGTGATGAGAAATCAGAACCAGTCTTTGATATAAATAACAATTCTCTTAATAATAAAATTATTTGATGAGCTATAGTCTCTAAAATATCACAACCAACTTGATTATGTTCAATTAAATCAAGTCTACCAATAATCAAACCCAAGTAAGAAAATAGAATTCCATTTATCTCAGTTATTCTTTGTTTGGCTAATGGTGGGGTATCTAATAATGGATAATTGTTTAAATCATCATGCAATTTTTTCTCATTTTCACGTTTGATAATCTTTCTACTTTCAATTGACCAAGTTTTTAAAAATGAAACTGCTTTTTTTGTAACTTGATATACCATTAATGTTAATATTTCAATTTTATTAAAATTTGAAGTACCTTTAAATTCATTAGCTTTTTGCATTAGATTATACCAATCTGCTAATAAAGATTTTCTTGCTTTTCTAACAATCGGTCTTTTTGTTACAATTTCATTTGATCTTGATAAACAATCAGTTTGTTGTAATAATAAACGAACACCATCTCGTATAGAATTCACAATTCTTATTGAAAATGTAAATTTTCCTCTACGATTTTCATGACTTAATGGATTTAATAAAAATTTACCACATGAATGAAATAATGATTTCAAATAATGACTATTTGGTATTTCATCATCATCATCATTTTCACCTTCTTCATCACTATCTTCATGATTATCCTTTATTGCAATTGTAAAATAATTCATTGGTATCCAACCTCTTTGTAAAGTTTCAATCAATGTAACTTCACCCCAACCAGATTCATCTATTGTATGAACAAATGCTAAATCATTTTTATCAAATGATAAACAAATCGATGCATCAGATTCAGATTGTAATGTCGAAGAATCAAAAGCATGTAAAGCTTTAATAAATAATGAAGACAAATCTTCATCTTCTTCTTCCTCTTGTTCATTTTTGAAAATTATATTTAAACCTCCATTTTCAGATTGACTTTCATTCAATCTTTGAATTTTATCAGATTCAAGTAAATCTTTTCGTACTGGAATATCATCACCTATTTTGGAACCTCTTAAATTATATGACGATGGGAGATTATTGTTGAATATGAATTGATTTGATGAAGATGTACTTTTTTTGTCTAATTCACGATTAGTTGAAGTACTTCTCATACTTGAAGCTCTACTACTGACAGAACTTAATTCAGAATTTGTTGCATATTCGTCATCAGTTGTTGCTTTCTGTTTATCATCATCTATTTTGTAATAATAACTTGTTCTTTCCTTTGTTGATTTTTCTAAATTTTGTTGAAAGTTATTTAAAAAATTATGTGAATCAGTTGAAGCTCTTGTATTTTGTAGTTTCATGGATAATCTTTTAAATTTATTACTTAATTGTCTTTGTGGTAACGGCCTTTTACTCAACTCTTCCTCTTCTTGTTCAACTTCTAAGAAACCATCTTTATCAATTAATGGGGTTTTATCATTTTTGGATTGAGATTGTAAAATTGGAGTTTCATCATTGTCAACAGTTGAAATAGATTGATTTCTGAATGAATCATTTAATGACGATAATGTTGAAGATTTATTTAATTGATAACTACTTTGGTTTGTTCTTTGATAAAAGTCAGTTTTTGCAGTCATGAAAGATTGAAATGTTTGATTTGATTCATCGGGGACTAATCTTTGATTGGTTGAAGTATCGGATTCTGTATCATCACTTTCTTCATGTATTGTACCTGAGGATGGTTGGTAATTGTTATGAGGAAACTCACCCACTATTGGTGAATATATTGATGATGTAGTCGAAGATCTATCCATCTTGATGAAAGTTTGAAGGGTGTTAATGAGTGACTATAGTGAATAATATTGAAAGTGTCTAATTGAGCTCGAGTTATCAATTTCTATTTGACTTTTATAGTTGATTTGTTGTAGATTATAAACTGGTGATAATATAGGATAAATTTAATTTACTCTTTGTTTAAAAAATTTCGAGTGGCAGAAACCGCGAACCGAAAAAAAAAATACATATCGATTCTTTTATCAAAAACAGATAAAATGCTTCAAGGGTTATTTTTATCAAAGTCAGACAATCACAGTCTCGACCAATACAAATAGGATGTAGATAGTTTTATAAGGGTGCTGTTACAGAAAATATTAATTGAAAATTTTGATACTTGGAATCTTATGGTTAAAAGAATTTCGTCCAAGACGCGTTTGTTGAAATTAAAAAATTATTTTAGTTATAAGATTTAAAAGAATTTTCAATTATTCCAGATTTGGAATTTCTGAGATGTAAAATCTTGTTTTGGATGATTATATACCATATTTGTAACTTGACATCTGTTACATTCCTTTTTAAGCTTTTTTATTGATATTCTATGTGTCAAGCACCTTCTTTTATGGACCTGAATTTGACCTCAATTCCAAATATATTCAACTTATAACATAACTAAATAATATACAAATGGTTCATATTAATGTCTTGAGAACTGTATTTTTATATCATGTATAATTTTATGAACATCAAAGTGTAATCGAATAAGATACCACGTTGCAGTAAATCAAAAGCTTATTAAAAACACTACAATAGTTGACTTTGAGCTTAACTACGTAGCATTGTCTTTAAATCAATTGATTCTTTGATGCAATAACTAAATTGAGACAATGTAGATAAACCAATGCATTGCTCAATTGAATTACAATTCAAGAGTTCGTAACAATATAATTTGTTTTTATGTGCGAATAAATTATAATTGAAAAATTGATTTGACATTCCAATTGATTCAATGGCTAAATCCAAGAAAAAGACTACCAAAAAAGAGAATGCCTCAAAAATAATACAAGAATCAGCACATCATCATCATAACCATCCTAGTATATTCAAGAATTCACCAGTTTATGACTTACTTCATTATTTCGAAAAAGCCCCTGATCAATGGGCAGCAAGATATATTTTAATTCTTACAGCTATAATACTTAGAACAGCCGTTGGATTAGGCTCATACTCAGGGTTCAATACACCTCCAATGCATGGTGATTTTGAAGCTCAAAGACATTGGATGGAATTGACTATAAATTTACCAATTTCAAAATGGTATTATTTCGATTTACAATATTGGGGTTTAGATTATCCACCATTGACCGCTTATCATTCATATTTACTAGGTCAAATTGGATCCTTTATAAATTCTTCCTGGTTTGCTTTAAATGATTCAAGAGGTTTCGAATCAAATGACTTGAAATTCTATATGAGAGTAACGTCATTAATCAGTGAATTGATCATATATATCCCTTCAATTTTATTCATTGCAAATTTGTTAGGTAAGAAATTTAACATAAATAGAATGGATCAAATAATTATATCATTAGTGATTATAAATCAACCTCATCTAATTTTAATCGATCATGGACATTTTCAATATAATTCAGTAATGTTGGGATTTTTCATTTATTCAGTAATAGAATTGATCAATAATAATTTGATCATGGCAAGTATTTGGTTTATTAGTTGTATAAATTTTAAACAGATGGGATTATACTATTCATTATTCATTTTTTTTTACATTTCAAGTCAAATCAGAAGTTTTTTGCAATTGATTGTAGTTGGTTTAACTGTTTTGGTAACTCAGTTTATTTATATTTTACCATTTGCATTTTCAAACCCTGAATCATTAAAACAAATCATTATAAGAGTATTTCCTTTCAATCGTGGTCTTTTTGAAGATAAAGTTGCAAATTTTTGGTGTACAACAAATACATTATTAAAGTATAAACAATTGGATTTGAATTTATCTCAGTTGTCATTGATTATAACTTTGTTGGCAACAGTTCCAATTAATTGTTATATATTTTACAAGATAAAGAAAAATCACAAATCAAGAATCCCATTATTATTAAATGGATTTGCATTAAACTCATTATCATTTTATTTATTTTCATTTCAAGTTCATGAAAAATCAATATTAGTACCTTTAATTCCAATCCTACTTTTGCTTTTGGTCGATCAAAACAATTTAACAATGATTCAGTGGATTAATAACGTAGGTACTTTTAGTTTATATCCATTATTGAAGAAAGATGGATTAGTAATGCAATACATTGTATTACAATTTTTAATAAATTGGTTAATTGGAATTAAATTTATTATACCTAGAAAAGTCAATTTAAACAATTTAGTTATCAATTCCACTTATTTATTAATGTTTATTTATCATTTTATAGATTCAATTTATGCACCACCACTGAAATATCCTGACCTATGGGTTATATTAAATATAACTATATCATTTATTGGCTTTGGTTATTTTTGGTTATACTTAAATTATAGAATTATTAATATATAAATTCTTGATGAATTGCAGATTTATCATTCAAATAGGTCAAATATTCATTCCATAATTTATCACCATTCTTCAAACAGTTAGCATCACCAATCATAATTAAACCGTATTTAGCTCTTGTCAAAGCAACATTCAATCTTCTTTCATCTTTGATAAATCCTATTTTGTTTTGATCATTTGATCGAACACATGACATAATCAAAAAATCTTTTTCTCTACCTTGGAATGCATCAATTGAAGCAACCATGATTCCTGAAACATAGTGTATAGTAACTGGTTTCGAATCATTTGAAATATCATCAATATCAATTTCAAGTTTTAATTCTTCTTGTGAAACATTTATAAATTCATTTTTGATCAAAGTTGATGAAATTAAATCTCTTTGACCTGAATATGGAGTGATTATACCTATATCTTCACGTTTAATATTTTTTTCATAAATTAAAGTCTTGATTGCAGTGATTATATTTTCAATTTCTCCAGGATTGGTATATGTAAAACCATGATCTTCTCTGAGGAAATTTTTAATCGATTTTTCAGGTTTTTCACCTTTTGTATCCCAGAAGTAAACTGGATTTGCTACATTTTCAACTTTTCTAGCTTCCTTAGTTATACCATCTTTTAACAAACCTTGATAAAATCTATTTCTTGGAAAATCACTTATATCAGGATGCATTCTATATTGTGTATCTAACATATGAGGATTTTTGTAAGAACCGTTCAATAAAATTCTTTCAAATAATGATACTGATAAACTTGGAATCAATGTAAAACAACTCAATTGTTTTGAATCTCCTACAAATACATATTTATCAACTCCAGACATTGATAATGGAATTAAAGATGTTGGTTCTGATGATTGAGTAGCTTCATCCATTATAACAACAGGACATTTTTCAACTGATTTTAATTGTGGACCACCAGCTACAACAGTAGTTGTTAATATAACTTTTGCTTGTCTAACAAATTGTTTTGTAATTAAAAACTTTTCACCAAGATACTTTTTATAAGCATTTGCACTTACTTTTGAAGGATTAAATTGTAAATCATGTACCACATCTTTGAATTTCAATGATAATGCATTGAAAATCTTTGTATGTAAACAAACTGAATGTAATGGATGAGATGAATCATAATCACGTTCTTTTTCATTTGCTGTGATTCTTAAAATATCTTTACCATGACCACTTTCTATTAATTTTTCTGCTATATTATCAATAGCAATATTTGAAGCTGCAACAACTAATATTGGATAAGTATTTAAACTAGTTAATAATTGTAAAATAATTTCAAAAATTGTTGATGTTTTACCAGTTCCTGGTGGACCTTGTAATACAGTTATTGAATTATTCAAAACTGATTGAATGGCAATTTTTTGTGAATCGTTAATTGTCGGTTTGGAAAATTTGACATAATTTCTAAAATTAATTTGTTTAATTGGTTCTTTACCTAATAACATTTTTATAAATGTTGGATTTGATAAATTATCCATAGCTGTAAATACTCTACTCAAGGGAATTGAAGCTGGTAAGATTTGTAAATGTTGAACATGGACTGTTTTAGGTAATTGTTGATTGTTCCATTTAAATAAAGTTATAATCATTTCGATTGTAATTTCAGAATTCCCCACTCGTCCTTTACCACCTCTACCTCTTTTCAGTTTATTACCACCTTTTTTGATCTCATCCATTGTTGCAATTTTACAATACCATGGTATATCATTATCCAAAATTAAAAATAATGCTTGATCGACATTGAATGGATTTTTCTTTAAATTCTTGAGTTTCTGGGATACAAATTTTTCAATGTTTTTTAAAGGAATACTAAGTTTAAATTGATTGTTTTTCTTATCCTGATCTTCATACCATTCAATTGTGAAATATGACGAATCCATCAATTTTGAAACATTATTTAGTTGATCTTCTAAAAACATGTTGAAACTCATTTCTCTAAAATATTCGTCTATTGAATCGTAAGTCAATCTTGCTTTTGAAGAAGGTAAATATTTAGTTATGTATGGTGGTATTATAAATTCATCTGATTTGGGTATTGGTTTTGTAGTTTGAGAAGTGGATTCTTGTTTGGTCAGCTTCGTTGATTTATCATTTGTTGATTTCTTGGTTGCTTTTGTGGTTGTTTTATCAGGTATATCATTTGTAGATTTTTTGGAACTTTTGAATGATTTTGAGTCTGCTTTGTTTGGCTTTGTATTATCACTTTTAGATGGATCGGTTGCATTGCTTTTTTTGTTTTTACCGTTGGCTTTAGTTTGACCTTTATTATCGAATTTCGCTTCATTAGAATTTGGTTTCTTTGATGTTTGATTATTCTTCGGTATAATTTCTTTTGTATTTCCACTTGAATTATTTGGTTGTTTTGGTGCTTTGGTAGGACGATCAATCGATTTAGCAAATTTTTTATTATCATCATTAACTTTTGGTTTTGATTGTGGTTTTGGTGTCAGTCTACCACTACTGGTAGGTGTAAGTTTAGCTGGAGTTTGTCTCCCACTATTAGTTGGTGTGTGTTTAACTGGAGTTTGTCTTCCACTATTAGGTGCTGATTTTGATTTAAAAGTATTGTTTTTTGACTTGCTAAATTTAGAATCAGGCTTTTCACCTTCTGATCCAATTGCTTTCACTGTTGAACCTGATTTGACTTCTTGAGCAAATTTCTTACTTTCAAAATAATGAGCTCTTCGTTCTTCAGCTTCAGGATCTTCTTTCTTTACTCGAGATTTCTTACCAAATTTACCCTTGCCTTTACCTCGTCCTTTCCCTACTTTCCTTCTTCTGTTTGATTTTTTCACCACTGTTTCTTTCAAACCTAGTAATTCTTTTAAAAATGTATCGTCATTCTCACTAGTGAATTTGATCCCTTCATTTTCAAATTCAGGTAAACATTTTCTACAACTTATAATTTGACCAGATTTAAAATTTCCAACGTATAAATATTGATCATTATCACACTTTAAACATTCTATATCTCTAAATTTCAAATATTGTTGTAATTTTAAAAAAATGGCTCCATTAGACAAGGAGTATGATGCACTAGGTGTTTCACCACTAGACTTGTTTTCTTTATCTAGACAAAGGGAACATAATAACGACATATCACTGAATCCATATCTAACTATAGTTAATTGATGAATGTTTGTATCTTGACAATCCTCACATTGTAAAATTTCGTCATCGTAAAAATTTAATTTGACTGATTTGTGTCTTGTTGTAGATAAATGTTTTTGGATGTCTTGATTGAATGTCTCTGAACATGTTAGACATGTATAATCATTTGACATAATTTAATTAATAAATTGAAATTTCAAACTTTCGATGCGAATTAAAAAGCTGCAAAAAAAAAGATTACAATAATTTTAATCGCCTAAAGTAGAATGATACTGATATGAAAAACAGTTTATTTATTGAATTCTCAGTCTTTTGAGCAATAGGCTTTTGTTTATATTATGAATATTAAAAAGTTTGTCGTCATTGCTAATTGAGAATCTCAAAAGTGGTTTATTCTACTAATTCAAAATATAAGGTGCGTTATCTGTTGTAATTGATTCACAAATGAAGCAAAATCATTAGTTTTGATTAGATGAATAAGTTCTGAGGTTGAACTGATAGTTTTCAGAGTGCTGTTTATTACATTTTTTCTTTTAATATTCTAAAAACTCTTTCCATAAACTAGAACCGCCACTCAAACACTTTGAATCACCTACAATCATAAGATTATATTTTGCTCTTGTAATTGCAACATTCAATCTTCGTTCATTCTGCACAAAGCCAATTTTATTTTTCTTATTTGATCTAACACATGAAACAATTACGATATCCTGTTCTCGTCCTTGAAAAGCATCAACAGAACATTTGGTTATACCTGCCACAACATGCACCAAACTTTGTTTGATTTCATCTTCTTGATCCTCTTCAGTCAATTGTTAAATCAGCAGTTAAAACTAAAGTCAATTGATCTCTTTGTCCACTATATTAAAAGCATTGGTAAATTATGTTGAAAGAAGGTCACTTGGAACTGAGTCTAACATTGGTAAAGGTATTGGTTACTCATTTGGCGTTGCCTTGGTGATGTTATCTACTGGTTTAGCATTTGGACATTTTTTCTACATAGGACAAAAAGTTGGAGCTAAAACAAAAGCTGTATTAACTAATGCTATTTTGAAGAAATCATTCAAATTAGATGCAAAAAGTAGACATGATTTTCCATCGGGAAAGTTGACTTCAACGATTACAACTGATTCATCCAGAATTGAAATTGCAATGTTATTTCAACCAATTTTAATTTGTTTACCTGTACCTATCATTATTGCTATTGTGATTTTAATTGTCAATATTCATGTATCTGCTGTTATTGGTATTGTTTTATTTTTCATTTTCTTGGTTTTGATTGGATTTGGATCAAAGAAATTGTTTCAAGATAGAGATCTTGTTTCAAAAATCACTGATAAAAGAGTTGGATTAATCAAAGAAATCTTAAATAATCTTAAAATGATTAAATATTATACTTGGGAACATCCTTATCAAAATAATTTGATCAAAGTAAGAGGAGCTGAAGTTGATGTTATATTGAAAATGCAAACATTAAGAAATGTGATATTTTCATTAGCAATGACCTTGAGTGGTATATCAGCAATGATTGCTTTTATTATCTTATATGCTATTCAAGGTAAAACAAATACTCCAGCTAATATTTTTTCATCAGTTTCATCATTTGAAATCTTAGCAATGTTGGTGTTCTTCATACCACAAGCTATTTCAACTTCTGCAGATATGGTGTTGGGTTTCAAGAGAATTGGTGCTTTATTATCTGCAAGTGAGGAAAAACCCTATGAAGGTTATAAAGCTGTCGAGACTTTAACTGACGATGCTGTTTGTTTAAAAGATGCAACATTCAATTGGGAAATTTTTGAAGATGAAAGTGAGGATGAAGATGATGAAGAAGAATCCAATGAGAAATTATCCAAAAAAGAGAAAAAGAAATTGAAAAAGGAAAAAGAAGAAAAAGCTAAACAAAGAAAGGAAAAACAATTAGAAAAAGAACAAAGAGAAGAAGAAATGAAACAGTTGGGTGTTTTTCAAGGTAAAGGAAATTTCTCAGGACTGAGTAACATAAATTTAAATGTCAAGAAGGGAGAATTTGTGGTAATTACAGATTTAGTTGGTTCCGGTAAATCTTCCCTTTTAAATGCAATTTCTGGTTTTATGAAATGTGAATCTGGTGAAATTGATATCAATAGATCTTTGAACGGATGATTTTTTACTTTTTTTAATTTAGGTAAAATCAAATAGGAAACTAGTCTTTGTTTGATATGAAATGAGTATAAATCACCAAGAATATTCTCATATGTGAAATTATTGGTGAAAATTTTAGAGCCCCCAAGTCATTCTTCTTTCAAGATATTTAAACTAAGCTCTCTAAAGTAAGCCCACATTAATTCAAACTTTAGTTTTGGAATGGATGAATAGTTATTTTTTTTAAGAAAATTAAATGATAAGTTGATTTCTTCACTTGATTCAAGCTGGTTTGTGGAAGACTCTGAATGACTGTGTTGGACGGTAGTTTCTGATATATCATGCTTCTTGAATTGTGAGTCGAGTTCTTCATAAGAATCTACAAAATCAGAATTCAAAGAATGTTCGTTAGCTGTAGTTTGACCTTAAGATCCCAAAAACATTTTTCTTCAAAATACCACTAATATAGAAAATTTTTCTAAACAGGCTTTTAATTGTTGTTTAAAAATCGATTTTAAGCTTCTTTTAATGTTGGATTCTTATCAATTTGTTGAAAATGTAATATGATTCTAGCATCTCAACTAAAGCTGAGAGTTAATTTGTATAATTAAAATCAAATTGAGCTTTTTCATGGCGGCTCGAGTTAATTGATGTAAGTTTTTATCCCTAAAATTTGGATAAACTTAAGATACGGTAATCAATTTTACATGGACTTAGAATTTTCTATACCTACCTATTTTGATCTAAGTTGACTCTAAAAATCTAATTACGTATTTATTTTGAATTTTTGACCTTCTAATAGTGGATTAATAAGCCTGAAAGAGAATATTTGGCTGCAAAAATAGTATTAGAAATTATTTAAAGTGTTTTGAGATGTAATTATTACAAACTTAAAATACTTATATTTATAATTTATTCTATCTTGAAATATTTTTAGATTGAATCCATCAATTAAATGCTTTGATTCACCAACATCATTGGTTTATTGTAGCCTGATGGTATACTTCTAATCGATGATAAGCTCAGAATCAAAGGTCTAAGTTTTTTTTAATTGTCCCTTTGCTTCTTAATAATTTAATGAACTTAGCCCATACATCAGAGCCACCGCTCAAACAATTTGCATGACCAACCATTATTAAGCAATATCTTGCTCTTGTTAATGCAACATTTAATCTTCTAGTATCCTTAACAAAACCAATTTGATGTTCGATATTTGATCTTACACATGACATTATCATTATATCTTTTTCTTTTCCTTGAAATGCATCAATTGAAGCAATCATAATACCTGCAACATACTTTACTGTCACAGTTTTTGTTATATCCTCCAGATTTACTTCTGTTTCATGGGTTTTTTTATCTGGATTGATGATGGGATCCTGTGATAAAGTTGCTGTAAGTAGGTCCCTTTGTCCGCTATAAGGTGTAATTACACCAATTCTACTTGGATCAATTTTTTTATCTTCAATCAAATTTCTTAAAATTTGAGCAACATATTTAGCTTCTCCCAGATTAATGTATGAACATCCTTCATCTTCATTAATAATATTTTTCTTTTTCTTTTCGTTGAATCTTCCATTAGTATCCCAAAAATACAAAGCATTTTTTATACTTCTCAATTGTCTATCCTCTTTAGACACACCGTCTAAAAGTTTTCCATTGTAAAATTCCAATCTTGGAAACTCACTTATATCCGGATGCATTCTAAATTGCGTGTCTAAAAAATCATAATCTTTAACAGTTCCATTTTGTAAAAGTCTTTCGAAGAAAGATAAAGATAATCTAGCATTTAAAGCAAAACAGCCCAATTGTTGTTGATCACCAACAAAAATTTCCTTTTCTACCCCCTTTAAGGATAAGGGAATCAAAGTAGCTGGCTCAGATGATTGAGTAGCTTCATCCATTATAACAATTGGAAAATCTAAAGTACGTAAATAAGGCAAACCAGCAGAAACTGAAGTTGTAAATATGATTTTTGCCCTTGCTACAAATCTTCTCAATAACTGAAATCTCTGTTTATTGAATATTTTAAATTCGAGTTCACTAATAAATTTGTACTGTCTTTTATGTAATTTTCTCATTGTTCTTTTAGAAAGAGAGTTCAAATTTTTGTAAATATGGCGATGTAAACAAATAGGTTCTAAAACATGTCCTTCGTCGTAATTATTTTCATCTTTTACACTAATCATTCTCAAAGCATCCTTTTCAAATGTGGTACCAATAAATTTTTCAGCGATGTTGTCAACGGCGGTGTTCGAAGCTGCAACAACAATAATTGGATAAAGTGATGATTTTTTCATAAATTGTTTAACTAATTCAACTATAGTGGAAGTTTTTCCAGAACCTGGCGGTCCTTGAACAAAAGTAATTTCTTTGTTAAGTGCATTGGAGATTGCTAAATTTTGCGACTGATTTAAATTAGCATTATAAATGATTTCACTTTCCTTTCCTACTTGATCAAGAGTGTCTTTACCTAGTAACATTTTTTTAAACTTTTCAGTGCTCAAACATCTCATTGCAGTCAAAGACCTACTTATTGGAATTGAACCAATTACTAATTTGATAGTTTTCAAGTCGAAAATGGCTGGTATTTCTGTATTATTCCAATTATATAACTTGACCAGAGCTTCGACATATAACTCTTCGCTTCCTTGAAATTCAAATTCGTCTGTTTTATAAATAAAACCAAACCAAGGTTCTTTTATATCATAAAATAAAAATATAGCTTGGTCTCTCATAAACGGGTTTTTTTTGAATCGTTTAAATTTAGGTGAAATTGAATTAGCAACTAATTTTTGTTTAATCCAAAAAGTAAAGCTATCTCTACTGTTTCTAACTAAAGATCCAGGCTCAAAGTACCGATAGTCAAGCACTTTTGGTTCTGTTAGAAGCTCTTCGTAAAGGACGTTCAAACTCAAATGTCTAAAATAAGCTGTCATTGATTTAAAAGTCAATCTAGGATTTACTTTATACCTATAAGTTTGTATCGATTCTAATAATGCTTTAATTACTTTTGACAGCTTCATTTTCTTCTTTTTCTTCTTTTTCTTCTTTTTCTTCTTTTTCTTCTTTTTCTCAGCATTTGAACCATTGGCAGTAACAGTCTTGAATTTCTTCTTCGATCTTCTCTTCCTTTTTTTACTTGTTTTGGATTTAGAGACTTCCGTCTCGATTGAGCATCTTGATTCACCGGTATCCTTATAATAATAAATTTCAGTCTTTATTAAGTTATCAGATATTGTACTATCAGCATCGTCGATTTTTGAGTTGATATCAAGATCATTGATTTGAGACGTCAAACGAGATAAATCAGCATTTTCATTCAAGTTTTTTAAATCTGATGATTCTACATTAGGAGAGCCGACTGCCAAATAGACGGTTTCATTGGGTAAATTATTTTCCAATTTAAACTTCATAAGATCAGTTTGCTTATCTGAAACACTTGAATATCATTCAAAAAATCAAAAAAATAAAACGTCCAATCTAAGATATAAGCTTGTACCATTTTGATTTTTGCCACGTTCATTTTTTATGAATTTTTTACTATTGATATAATTTTGAATAAACTTTTTAGACAAGACTAAATTATTTTGATGTTTCATGCAAGCGTTTTAAAATCTATAAAAAAAATTTTTAATTTTTTCACATTATTAGAGACGAAATCTATCATCGGTTTGTTCCAAATTAATTCCATTAGGATTGAAACTTGTGTGTATATTTTTTACGTCTCGAATCTTAAATATCATTTGCAAATGACTTTTTTTCAGGCTAAACGAAATATTTTGACAATGTTACATCGTACTAAAAACTAAATTTAAATTTAAAGCGTTTAACTATAAATTTGATGAAAAAAAATTATAGATTTGACGTAATTATAAAAAATAAAATCAGAGTCACTAAGATTATTCATATATAGTTTTTTATATCTATCTTACCTAAACATATACGTAAAAAAATTGATCTCATTAGGCTGCAAAAAAAAAAGAATAATAAAATTTTTATTAACTATAAGAAAATTCAATGAAATAATTAAAAGGTCTACCGTGTATTATATTTTATGATTTTAAAATTTTTCAGATTAGAGTCACAAATTTAATTTATTGAAGCATCAACATCACCAATATATGTTAAACCGATAGTTTACTTCGAATTGATAATAAGTTTAAAATTAGAGTTCCAAGTTTTTTTTAATTGCCCCTTTGCTTCTTAACAATTCAATGAATTTAGCCCATTTCCTTGAGCCACCGCTTAAACAATTTGCATCACCAACTATTATTAAGCAATAGTTTGCTCTTGTCAATGCAACATTTAACCTTCTGCTATCCAGAACAAACCCAATTTGGTTTTTAGTATTTGATCTCACACATGACATGATTATTATATCTTTTTCTTTTCCTTGAAATGCATCAACTGAAGCAATCATAATACCTGCGACATAATCTATTGTGACATTTTTGGTTATATCATCTTGATCTACTGTTACACATAATTTTCTATCAGGATTAATGACGGGATCTTCTGATAAAGTTTTAGTAAGTAAATTCTTTTGTTCACTATATGGTGTAATTACACCAATTCTGTTAGGATCAATTCTCTTCACACTGATTAAATTTCTTAGAATTTCAGTAACACAGCTTCTTTCACATTAATATAAGAACATCCTTGATCTTCATTAAATTCATTTTGTAATTTTTTTTCGTCGAATCTTCCATTAGTATCCCAGAAATACAAAGCATTTTTCATATCTTTCAATTGTCTGTCCTCTTTTGACACGCCGTCTAAAAGTTTTCCATTGTAAAATTCCAATCTTGAGAACTCACTTATATCTGGATGCATTCTAAATTGTTTATCTAAAAAATTGTAATCTTTAAAAGTTCCATTTTGTAAAAGTCTTCCAAACAATGATAAAGATAATCTTGTATTTAATGTAGTGCAACTCAATTGTTGTTGATCACCGACAAAAACCACTTTCTCTATTCCTTTCAAGGATAATGGAATTAAGGTAGCTGGCTCGGATGATTGATTAGCTTCATCCATTATAACGATCGGGAATTGTGTATTTTGTAAATATGGTAAGCCAGCAGAAACCGAAGTCGTGAATATAATTTTTGCTTTTGGCAAAATTCCTCTTATCAAATCCATTCTTCTTCTACTAAATTGAATAAAATCATCTTTGCTGAGAAGATCAGGATCTGTTTTGTATGAATTGATCATTATATTTCGATCGTGCAAATTCAAATGATTATAAATATAACGATGTAAACAAATTGACTCCAAAACATGATTTTTGTCGTAGTCTTTTTCATTTTCAGCACTAACTATTCTTAATGAATCTGTTTCATACTTAGTACCAACAAATTTTTCAGCAATATTGTCCACTGTTATATTTGAAGCCGAAACCACAATTATAGGATACAATGAAAGCTTCATAAACTGTTTGACTAATTCAACAATTGTAGAAGTTTTTCCGGAGCCAGGTGGTCCTTGAATAATAGATACATTATTTTGCAATGCATTAGTTATTGCCAAATTTTGTGATTTATTTGAATTTGCATTATAACAAATATTGCTCTCAGTGTCTTGAACTTGAGATAAAATTTCGTTTCCGAGTACCATCTTTTCAAACTTTCTTGTGTTAGGCCATTTCATGGCGGTCAAAGATCTACTTGTTGGAACAGATCCGAAGACAATCTTGAGATCCTTCATATCAAAAGTTGAGGAAAATTTTGCTTTATTCCAATGAAATAGTTTAACAGCCACTCGAATATAAAGCTCTGGACCATTTTCTTCTTCAAATTGCCTTGCTCGATAAACATACGCCAACCAAGGTTTTCGAGGATCATGAAATAAAAATATAGCTTGATCTCTTTGAAATGGATTACTATCTTTAAATTTCCTTAACTTTGATGATACATTGTTAGCAACCAACTCTTGTCTGACCAGAAATGTATAGAGTCCTTCTTTGAACTCTTTCATAAATCCAGGCTCAAAATCTCTACAGTCGAACACTTTTGCACCTGCAAGAAGTTCCTCAAAAAATGCATTTAAACTCAAGTTTTAAAGGTATTGTGACATTAAATTATAACTAAGTTTAGTATTTGTACCAGACATGTAATTTGAAATCAGCTTTATCAAGCTATTGTTTACATCTGATTTTGTATTCTTCATCATATGGCTCTGTTCAATTGTAGCTTGAATTGATTTGAAAGGCTTGGTTCTATTCTTTGCTCTATCTTTTCTTTTCTTACTTGTAATCTTTTTCTCATTTTCATTGAGGCTGAAGTCTCGTACTTCTTCTGATATCAAATCCGTTTCTTTATCTTCTGTAACTGTATCTTTGAGTTGGGTATCAATGTTTAAATCTTTCATTCTAGACGCAAAGCTGGGTGATACATTATCATCAATTTGATTTTTAGATTTCGATAATGGATATTCAATTGAGTTATCAACTGATTCTACAGCCTCTGATAAATTGATTGTTTGATACAATTCTTTTTTTGGACTTGACTCAAATTCTTTGAGTAACATTGACTATTTCTTTACCTCGAAGTGATCAATTTGAAAGCAAATTTGATTTTTATTCAAAAATATTATCGAATGAAAAAACAAACAACGAATCTCAGCTCCTAACTACATTTAATTGCATGATGCATAAACTATTATTTATAAATTTTTTTAATTAACCGTTTAATTGAACTTTTTTAGACGGAGCGAATACTTGTACGCATTAGCGCTTACAGTTTTGATTTGTAATTTACATTATATTTTATTACTAATTATATATTTGTGCTATGTTCTAAATTTTAGCTCAGTCTAAAATTGGTCCAACAGTATGCAGTTAGTTAGTAGAATTATGGATGTCTATAATTACACAAAAAACCTTTCAACTCGGTACAAAAATATTCTCAACTTTTAATCAAAACTACATTTAATATGATTCTGGTCAAATGAAGTTTTTAGAGGTCAGCTTCGAAATTAATTTTCTAGAAATCTTATGTTACTAAGATATTCTCATGAGTGAGCTCGTTCAATAATTATTAGGGGGGTAAAGAAACTTTTACATCCAGATTTCTCTTTGCTTCAAGAGTTGTTTTTCGGTGTCAAAATATTCAGGATTCATATCAAAGAAGTAATTCTTTGCTTGATCATCAATTCAACTATATATCAACACTTCCTAAAGTTATCCATTCGCTTACATCACCTTCACATAAAACTAATTTTAATACTCCACCATCCCAACCTAGACCAGTATTTATAATTTCATCACAATTTTCAACATTTAAATAATCCAGTATTCTTGTTTTGATTGTTCTCCATAATGCGTTGTCAATTGGCCATATGTTACTATAAACCAATGACAAATGAGGATCATATTCTTGCAATGACCATTCAGCAGCTTTATAAGGAGCAGCATTTTTAATATGTTCCGTTTCAAATTTTTTCGTCTTACTTGCTAATTCTTCTTTATGTTTCTTCAGTGGTTTTCTTTTGATAGTTAAACCATTTGAATCTTGAGTATATAAATGAGGATTTTGTTTTCTATTTTCAAGTTCAATATCATTGGGTATAATTACGAATAATTCTCTTATGATTCTTGCAAAACTAATCAAATTTGGATCTCTAAGAACTTGAAAATATAATTTCTTGAATAATTTACGTTGACTATCAATATTACTTAATTTAATCAAATTTTCATGATTTTTCGGTAAAGAATTGATTGCAACAACACTAGCAGATAGAATTCTATCTACATCATCTCTTGTCTTTTGTTGATCATCTAAATCAATTACAATATTTGTTGTTATAGTTATATGAGGTTCAAATTTTGGTGGTTGATCGGGGAATAAAGTATTTAAGGATGATTGTAAAGTTGATAATTTATCATAAATTTGACTATTCTTCTTGGGACAGAGCCATAATGCGACGCCTAAAGCTTTGAATAATTAGTATCAGAATTCAATCATTTGATTATATTTTTTTGCCATACCCATCGTTCAATAATTGGTTATCTTTTAATTTATTTTTTCCGCATTTCACTACATAAATAATAATTGGTGATAATTATAATTCTATATATTTAATTAATATTTACTTGTTAAAACATCTACACCTTCAATTGCTGATGAATCGACAAACCAATTGATCGATACACCAGTAGTTATGTCACTGACTAATTTTGAAGGTAATTTACTTGATTTATCAGTGAAAATTTCTTTCAAAATTGGTGCTTTACCTGATCCTTCAGCAACAAATGCAATCGAAGTAGCATTTTCTAAAACTGGAAATGTAATTGTAATTCTTCTTGGTGGAGGTTTTGGGGAATCTTTTATATATGAAACCAATTCTTTTCTTTCGTTTAATAATTCATGACCTGGGAATAATGAACAAGTATGACCATCAGGTCCACAACCTAATAATATAACATCAAATTTTGAAGGTAAAGTTTTTGAATATTTTTCAGCAATTTCTTTATCTTTTGAAATGTCTGATCCTTCAATTTGTCCATCTTTTCCTGTTAATAATGATTCATCGATTGTGTGAACTTTTGGTTTTTCAATATCATTTGATAAATTTTTTAAAACCATTTCATTGAATAAACCATAATTTGAATCCTCATGATCTAATGGGACTAATCTTTCATCACTAAAATAAACATTCCATTTATTCCATTGAATTTTTGAACCTAATTCTTGATTATCAATTAAGGCTTTTTTTAAAACTTTACCTAATGAACCCCCAGATAAAGCAATGTTGAATGAGTCATGTTGTTTCAAGGCTTTATCTTGGTTCTCGATTATAAACTTGCCTACAGCTGTGGCAACATCAATTGATTCTGAATAAGCATATACTTTAGCTGTCATAATTGAGGATTATAGAAATTTAATTTATTGCTATGAGAAAAAACATATAATTACAAAATTCTTAATAATACAATTTGAACTATACAATTATTCTAATCTAAATAATGACTATATTCAGCAGAATCTTTTATTTTACCATTCATGAATTTTTCTAATTTATTTGCATTTTTATAATAAGTTGTTGTATCACCATTATAAGAACGACAATTTTTAAAAATTAATCTTGCATCGTATAAAAACTTATCAAATGATTCATATTTATCATTTTCTAATTTTGATTCCATTGTTGATAGGTCCATTGGTTCTTTTATGACTTCATAATAATCAGGTACTTCTTCTTTATTAACTGGTATTGAAAATGGCCATGCACTTGGATGATTTTGCATTTCAGAAAATAAAGTAACCATAAAATTATGATGGGGACCCTTTTTTGGTTTTTGAGCTAACTTATCCATTTCTTCAGACCAACCAGCTTCTAATAATCCGGGTATTTTATCTGGTGATAGTTTAATATTTTTATTAGTTTTGAAAATCTGCAAACCAGGTCTTACAACATTTGAATTTGATCTTGATTTAATTTTACGTTCAATTGTTGCTTTTTGTAATAATAATATTTTACCAGAATCTAAATATCTCAAAACTGATGGTAGCATTGAACATTGCATTAGAGTACCACCTTCATAATCTTTTATATAACCCATCCAAACTGATTTATCTAAAGTAATTTCTTTTGTAAAACCTTGCTTTTTAAAATATCCAATTGCATAATTATCAGCATAAGTTAAAAAATATTTAATTGGTGAAGTTGCTCGAACATAATCTTTTAAATGATTCATTAAATGTGCACCATAACCTCTAACTTGTTCTGTTGAAGAAATTGCACAAAATACAATTTCAGCAAATTCTCGATTATTAAAAGGTCGATATGTAATACCACCAACAACAGTTAATGGTTTTCTGACAACAGCCATTGATAAATGAGATCGATCATAAACCAATCTTGAAATATATTCTCGAGGCATTTTGGGTAATTGTTTTTGAAAAATATTTTTTAAACCAGTTAAAACTATTAAATTTTCTTTTGTATTATCATTATTAACTACCCTAAATTCAATTTTACCTTCTTTTTCTTCTATAACTGATGGTCTTTCTTTGAATGTATATATTTGACCATCAAAATTGAAATTGGTTATTCGTTTACGTTCTTCAGCTTCATCATCCTCGTCATTATCATCATTTTCTTCCTCTTCTTCTTCTTCTTCCTCTTCTTCATCATCATCATCATTTTCTTCTTCGTCCGATGCATCCTCTTTATCGTTGTTTTTGCCATTGGTATCTCCATTTTGCTCATTCTCCTCTGTTTTTTCATGTTTTACTTTTATATCATTATTTTCATGATCTGAACCATTTTCTATTTTTTCATCTTTTTCATCCTCCTCCTCTACCTTTACTTCATCCTCCTCCTCTTCGTCTTCATCCTTCTCTATCTTCACTTTCTTATTTAATGGTATGTCATCATCCTCTTCGTCGTCTGATCTAATTATTCTTTTTCGATCAACCATTGACTATTTAAACATTGTTTACATAATTCAATTTTCGGTCTCAAAAAAAACCAGTTTGCCCTCGGAATTGTATCAATCACGTGACCTGGCAAGAATCGAGTATAGAGATGAGAAGATGAAAATTAAAAATTAAATTATAGATTACAAATCTACTTTAAATCATGTCAAATTATACACAAATGCAACCCATGCAAGGGTCAAATGAAGGCACAGTTGCTACTGTTTTATGTTGTAATTGTGGTGTTCCAATGGATGGATCATCAGGATTAGTTATGTGTTATGATTGTATAAAATTAAATGTTGATATAACTGAAGGTATACCAAGAGAAGCAAATGTATCATTTTGTAGAAATTGTGAAAGATTCTTACAACCACCAGGACAATGGGTTAGAGCACAATTAGAATCTCGTGAATTATTAGCATTATGTTTAAGAAGATTAAAAGGTTTAAATAAAGTTCGATTAATCGATGCATCATTTATATGGACCGAACCCCATTCAAGAAGAATAAGAGTCAAATTAACCGTTCAAGGTGAAGCAATGTCAAATACAATAGTACAACAAACATTTGAAGTTGAATATGTAGTCATTGCAATGCAATGTCCTGATTGTGCAAAATCATATACAACAAATACATGGAGAGCAACAGTTCAAATTAGACAAAAAGTTCCTCATAAAAGAACATTCCTTTATTTAGAACAATTAATTTTAAAACATAATGCACATTTAGATACTGTTTCAATACAAGAAGCAAAAGATGGATTGGATTTCTTTTATTCACAAAAGAATCATGCAGCAAAAATGGTTGATTTTTTAACCTCTGTTGCACCTGTTAAAGTTAAAAAATCGGAAGAATTAGTCAGTACTGATATACATTCAGGTTCATCAAGTTATAAATTTTCATATTCAATTGAAATTGCACCAATTTGTAGAGATGATTTAATTGTTTTACCTAAAAAATTAGCAAATTCAATGGGGAATATTTCAAGATTAGTGTTGTGTAATAAAGTAAATAATGCAATACAATTTATTAACCCTAATAATTTACAATTGGCAGATTTATCATCACAAGTTTATTGGAGATCACCATTTCCTTCATTATTAGATGCAACACAATTAATTGAATTCATAGTATTAGATGTAGAACCAACTGGGGATGTTAGAGGTAAACATGTATTGGCAGATATTGAAGTTAGTAGAGCAAGTGATTTAGGTGTAAATGATCAAACATTTTATATAAGAACTCATTTAGGTGCAATTTTACATCCTGGTGATTCATGTTTGGGTTATTACTTAACCAATACAAATATAAATTCCGAATTATGGGATACATTAGATACTGATAATCAACCAGAAGTTGTTATTGTAAAGAAACATTATGCAAGAAAATCTAAGAAATCTAAGAATAGACAATGGAAATTGAAGAGAATGGCTAAAGAACATAATGATATCGTTGCAAATGATGATTCTAGACAAGCAAGACAAGAACAAGAAAGAGCTGAAAGAGATTATGAATTATTCTTACAAGAATTAGAAGAAGACGAAGAATTAAGACAAACAATTAACTTATATAAAACTGATCAATCACATCAACCACAACAACAAATTACCGAAGCTGATGAAGATGATGAAGAAAGTCCTCAAATTGGTATAGATGAATTATTGGATGAATTAGATGATATGAATTTAGAGGATACTGAAATGAATTAATAATACATATTTTTTTTTTATCTTATCGCACCAAAAATAATCTCTACTATTATCATGACTGATTTGAAATATATACCATTTCAATCATTTATAGAATCTTCCTTCTTTACCAAATTATCACAATTGAAATTAGATGAATTTAAATTAAACACTACGAGTCAAACCATCAATGGGTTTATACACCATCCATTGAAATTGAATAAATTTAATGACAAGCCAATATTGAATTTAGATATTGATAGTTTTGATAAGAATTCTTTAGTTGATGATAGTTCGAAAATATACATCGATGGAGAGATACTAAATGTGAATACAATCGAAGAATTCAAGAATCTTGATAAACAGAAATTATTACATGAATGGGGTATGCAAGTTTTTGATAATATAATTAAGTCAAAGAATCTAAATTACTTGGATTTTAATAAATTTTTTATCCTATCCTTTTCAGATTTGAAGAAGTATAAGTTTTACTATTGGTTAGCTTATCCTACATTATCTAATAAATGGATTATTGAAAAATCTGAAGAAGGTATTGCAAAGGATTCAATATCATTAATTGAATCAAAACTTAAACAATCAAATGATCAATTCTATCAACTTAATTATGATTCACTCGATACAGTAATTGATATATCAAAAAATCCTGTATTTGTATTTATAGATTCAAGTTTGAATAAAATACCGTCAATTCAATTAAAAAACTATTTATATTATTTAGGTTACAAAGGATTCGATTTGATTGAGGTTCTAATATATCATAAAGATGGAACCTCGTATAGTTTGAAGCTCAAATTAGATTCAATTTCCAATCCACCAAAATTCACTGGTTGGGAGCGAACAAGTTCGAATAAATTAGGTCCAAAATTAGCTGATTTAGGATCATTAATTGATCCAAAGCAATTAGCAGAACAAGCAACTGAATTGAATCTAAAATTAATGAAATGGAGAATAGCTCCAGATTTGAATTTGGATATTCTTAAAGAACAAAAGGTTTTATTATTGGGAGCAGGGACTTTAGGTAGTTATGTATCAAGATTATTGTTAGGATGGGGGTTTAAGAATATTACATTAGTTGATAATGGACGAGTATCATATTCGAATCCAGTACGACAACCATTATTCAATTTTAAAGATTGTTTTAGTTCTGAGAATCAATTAGGAGAATTTAAAGCTATAAAAGGTGCAGAAGCATTAAAAGAAATTTATCCAGGCGTCAATTCATATGGTGTGGTTTTGGAAGTTCCAATGATTGGACATCCAATAACTGATGAAACGAAACAACACGAAAATTTTAACAAACTAAATGAATTGATTGACGATAATGATGTTATATTTCTATTAATGGATTCAAGAGAATCAAGATGGTTACCTACTTTATTGGGTGCTGCTAAGGATAAGATAATCATAAATGCTGCATTGGGATTTGACAGTTATTTAGTCATGAGACATGGATCTATAAATCAAGATTTAAAAGATAGATTAGGTTGTTATTATTGTAATGATGTTGTTGCTCCAAATGATAGTTTATCTGACCGAACATTAGATCAAATGTGTACTGTAACTAGACCAGGTGGTGCATCCATCGCTAGTTCATTAGCTGTTGAATTATTAGTATCGTTATTACAACATCCAAACAAACAATTAATCAAGCATAATGAATCAACTAAATTAGGTTTAGTACCACATCAAATTAGAGGATTTTTAAATGAATTCAATCAATCTAAATTATATACACCAAATTATTCAAATTGTTCAGCGTGTTCAAACTATGTCATAAATGAATTTAATAAAGATGGTTGGGAATTCATTAAAAAGTGTTTGAATGATTATAATTATTTAGAAGAAATATGTGGATTAAAAAAAGTTCAACAAGAAGCTGAATTAGCTACTGAAAAGTTACTTCAAGATTTGGAGATAAATGATGATAATAGTGATGATGATGAGTGGTTTAGTTAGTAAAAGCAAATCTCATCTAAAAAATTACGCATATTCGCTCCTGCTAAATTTGAAAGAAAATAGACTAATATTCAATGAAACATGTTTCACAATTTTATAAATAATATTAATAATACATTAATCAAGAACTACACACTAATCACGAGCTAATTTATTGTTGAGATGAGGATTTTCTCTTCTTTTCCTTTTTTTCTGATTTATCCTTCTTTTTCTTTTTCTTTTCTTCAACTGGTGGTGGTGGTGGTTGTTCTACTTCACTTTCACTTTCTTCACTTTCTTCTTCTTCTTCAACATTTTCAACTTTTGGAGTTTCAATTGGAGATCCATAAGTTGCTGGAGGTGGATGATATTCAGTACCATTCTTTACACTTTCTTCATATTTCTTAAATTCTTCTCTATAAGCAACCATTTCATCATCATACTTCTTTTTCCATCTTGATTTTTCAGCATCACTTAAATTATCCCAAGCTTCTTTAATAGTTTGATTTGTTTCAATTGCACTTAAACTAGATTCACCTTTCTTTTTACGATCTTCACCGATTTTCTTTCTTAAATCATATGAAAATGCAAAGAACATAGTTAATGGTTTCTTTGGAGCGTTTGGATCTCTTTCAGCTTTCTTCTTCTTTTTACTTGATGATTCATCTTTTGAATCGGATTCTCTATCTCTTTTATTTCCACTTGCAAGAATATTATTTAAAGTAGAATTTAAAGTTTGAACAGTAGATGCATCAACATCGGCACCATAAACATTTGCAAAATCAATTGCCTTTTCAGCAGTTTTAACTGCAACTTTACTTAATTCAACTAATGAAGCAACAAGTGCATCTTTGGCAGCAGCTTTTTTAGTACCTGGAGTTAATGGTTCCATAATCATAATATATTAACCGCGTAAAAATATAATTAAATAAATTTAAATGGTATGAGAAAAAAAAAATAGTGGTAAGAAAAAATTCGAGGGAGGAGGGAAATTAAAGACCTTTTATATTATTCCAATTTTTCTCTCGCGATTGAAGGATGAGAAAATGGTATGAAATTATTGTGGTATGCGAAAAAAACAAATACTTCATGCGATGGATTAGGAAATCAAAACAATGAAGAAAAGTTTAAAAAATATCGTGTCCTGTAGCGAGAATGGCATCAAGCATCAAACCACTTATTCCATTTATCAATACCGGAGGCCGAAGTTGAGCAAAAAAAGAAACGAAAAGAAAAATATAATTGGCGGGGAGGAGGAAAAAACTTCGCACAGGTTACAGCATATCAATACGACAAGCCATTATGGTTTGTTAATTACGTGTGCAATGGTCTGGATTTGATACCATCAAAAATAAAAATTGTCTCCTTCTTCGTCTTAAAAATTATCTCAATGCAATTTTTCAGGATCAAACCAAATTTCCTCCCATTTTTTCATTCAAGATATTTTTTGGTTCCACTAATTCCAATTTTTGTTCCCAATTTAACACCAATTCTAAACCATCAATACACATACACGCAATGCATACCGAATCATAATTCAACTTTTTCTTAATCAATTCATTGAATCAATTGCTATTGAGATCTAATCTAGAAGCATTATTAAGATCAAATGTCTTTGAATATTAACCAATTGTTTTCTAAATTTATTTTATATACTTTATCTTATGTCTTTAAAATATGCCATTACATGTCCTGGACAAGGATTTGTTAGAAATGGTTTATTACAATCTATAGTCAAACATAAACCTTCATTTGATCATTATTTACAGGAAATAGATTCTAATTTCAATGAACAATTTTCGATTAATTTATTCACAAATCAATCTGAACAAGATGCAAAAAAATGGATATCCAAAACATCAAATGCACAACCAGCAATTCTTGCATCAACTTATATAATAACTAAGGTGATTGAACAAACCACTGATTCACAATTGATTCAAAATTCCCTGTTTATCTTAGGACATTCCTTAGGTGAATATACTTCATTATTATTAAGTGGAATAATTGATTTTTCAACTGCAATAAATTTAGTTCGTTTAAGAGGTAAATTAATGGAACAATTATTTAACAATTCAGATTATGGTATGATCGCATTACTAATAAGACCTTCGAATTTTGATCTGGTTTATAATTTAGCTAAGGAGAATCAACTTCTAGGTAATATAAATTCAATGTCTCAAATTGTTTTACTGGGGAAACTAAATGATATGAATAAATTGATTAAATCATTAGAGAGTAAAAGATCAATATTGAAATCAGTTCAATTGCCCGTTTCAATTCCATTTCATAATCAAGAACTAAAAACAGTTGTTCCAGAATTAAAACTGTTTCTTGAAGGTAAAATCAATAAACAAATTAAACCAGTGATTTCAAATTTAAATGGTGAAATTTCAACTGATGAGAGAATCACAGTTGAGAATACACTAAATGCAAATTATAATCCCGTTCAATGGTTGAATTCTATGAATAATTTAATCGAAAAACAAGATGTAAATAAATTGTATAATCTTGGACCTGGGAATATTTTACATCAAATTAATAATAAATATAAAAAAATTGACTCGATAAATATAGACTCCCCAGAAAATATACAATGATTAGATCTTTCTCAATACTGAACGGGATCAAAAATCGCGTAAACATATTGCAGTTAGTGAATGTCATCTCTTGTTAACGATCATCATTTATTGTTATTTGATTTATATGTACATTTATTTATTTATTTTTGATAACAGAGTCAAAAAATTAGAATCGGTGCGGTTATTGATAAACAAATTTTTCAATTTTCAATTTTCATCGTATTATTGTATCATTTGATTTTTAATTATAAATTTTTAATTCATTTCTTTCTTTCTTTCTTTATTTCAACTTTTTTATATTCTTAATTAAATTTAATTTTATTCAATGGTTGCTCAGTTAATTGATGGTAAGGCTATTGCCCTTCAATTAAGACAAAACTTACATAATGAAATTAATGAATTTCAACAAAAACATTCAAATTTCAAACCTTCATTAGTTATCATTCAAGTTGGTGATAGACCAGATAGTGCCACTTATGTTAAGATGAAATTAAAAGCTGCTGAAGAAGCTTCAATAAATTGTGAATTAATTAAATTACCAGAATCAATTACTGAATTTGAGTTAATTAATCAAGTTGAAAAATTAAATAATTCTTTATCAGTTGATGGTATATTAGTACAATTACCATTACCTTCACATATTGATGAAACAAAAATCACCAATGCTGTAAGTGCAAATAAAGATGTTGATGGATTTGGTCCATATAATGTTGGTGAATTAGCTAAAAAAGGTGGTTCTCCATATTTCTTACCATGTACTCCAAAAGGTATTATGTATTTATTGAACCAATCCAATGTTAAAATTGAAGGTTCAAATGCTGTTGTATTAGGTAGATCAGATATTGTTGGTAAACCAATTGCAAATTTATTAACAAAATCAAATGCAAATGTTACAATTTTACATTCAAAAACTACCCCTCAAGAAATTGAATTTTATTTAAAAAATGCTGATATTGTAATTGCTGCAATTGGACAACCAAGATTTATTAAAAGTGAATGGTTAAAACCAGAATCTGTTGTTATTGATGTTGGTACAAATTTCATACCAGATGAAAGTAAAAAATCAGGTTCAAGAATGGTTGGTGATGTTGATTTTGAAAATGCAAAAGAAAAAGTTAGATTGATAACTCCAGTTCCAGGTGGTGTTGGTCCAATGACAGTTGCATGTTTATTAGAAAATGTTGTTATTGCAGCTAAACAACATTATAAAATTAATAATGAAACACCAAAGTTTACTAATCCATTAAAATTAAATTTACAAACTCCAGTTCCATCAGATTTTGAAATTTCAAGAGCTCAACAACCAAAAAGAATTACTCAAGTTGCTGAAGAAGCAGGTATATTAGATGGTGAATTAGAACCATTTGGGTTTTATAAAGCTAAAGTTTCATTAGATATTTTAAAAAGATTAGAAAATAAAAAAAATGGGAAATATATTTTAGTCACTGGTATTACCCCAACTCCATTAGGTGAAGGTAAATCAACAACTACTGTTGGATTAGCACAAGCTTTAGGTGCACATTTACAAAAAAATGTATTTGCAAATGTTAGACAACCATCTATGGGTCCAACTTTTGGTATCAAAGGTGGTGCTGCAGGTGGTGGTTATTCACAAGTTATTCCAATGGATGAATTCAATATGCATGTTACTGGTGATATTCATGCTATTACAATGGCTAATAATTTATTAGCTGCTGCTATTGATACAAGAATGTTTCATGAATCAACACAAAAAGATGGTCCATTATATAAAAGATTAGTACCTGAAAAAAAGGGATCACGTAAATTTACTTCATCAATGTTAAGAAGATTAGAAAAATTAGGTATTAACAAAACAAATCCAAATGATTTAACTCCAGAAGAAATTACTTCATTTGCAAGATTGGATATTGATCCAGAATCAATTACTTGGAGAAGAGTTGTTGATTGTAATGATAGATTTTTAAGAGGTATTACTATTGGACAAGCACCAACTGAAAAAGGTTTTACAAGAGCTACAGGATTTGATATCACTGTTGCTTCTGAATGTATGGCAATTTTAGCATTGGCAAATTCATTAGAAGATATGAGAGAAAGATTAGGTAAAATGGTAATTGGTAGTTCTAAAGCTGGTGTTCCAATTACTTGTGAAGATATTGGATGTGCAGGTGCTTTAACTGCATTATTAAAAGATGCTATAAAACCAAATATTATGCAAACTTTGGAAGGTACACCAGTTTTCGTTCATGCTGGTCCTTTTGCAAATATTTCAATTGGTGCTTCATCAATTTTAGCTGATAAAATGGCATTAAAATTAGCTGGTACTTCATCTGATTTATCACCACAAGAAAAGCAACAACAAGAAGGTTATGTTGTAACAGAAGCAGGATTTGATTTTACAATGGGTGGTGAAAGATTCATCAATATAAAATGTAGATCTTCAGGTTTAGTTCCTGATGTTGTTGTCATTGTTGCAACTGTACGTGCATTAAAAGTTCATGGTGGTGGACCTGAAGTTAAAGCTGGTGCTCCATTAGCTGCTGAATATACTAAAGAAAATTTGGAATTATTACAAAATGGTTGTTCTAATTTAGTTAAACATATTGAAAATGCTAAATCATATGGTTTACCAGTAGTTGTAGCTATAAATAAAATGTCTTCTGATACAGATAAAGAACATGAAATTATTAAACAAGAAGCATTAAAAGCTGGTGCAATTGATGCAATTGTTTCAAATCATTGGGAAGAAGGTGGTAAAGGTGCTATTGATTTAGCTAATGGTGTTATAAAAGCAGCAAATGGTGATAAAAATTTTAATTTCTTATATGGATTAAATCCTTCAATTGAAGATAAAATTTCAACAATTGCAAAAGAAATGTATGGTGCTTCAGAAGTTGAATTTTTACCTGAAGCTCAAAAGAAAATTGATTTATATACAAAACAAGGTTTTGGTAATTTACCAATTTGTATTGCAAAAACTCAATATTCTTTAAGTCATGATGCAATGTTAAAAGGTGTACCAAAAAATTTCAAATTTCCAATTAGAGATGTTAGAGCTTCAATTGGTGCTGGTTATTTATATGCATTAGCAGCTGAAATCCAAACTATACCTGGTTTACCTACTCATTGTGGGTTTATGAATGTTGAAGTCAATGAAGATGGTGAAATTGATGGATTATTTTAGAATAACCACTTTAGATTTAGATAGAGAAATTCCTTTAAACTATTTCAACAGATAATTTTTATGAATGATGATTAACAAATAAGAACAAAGACAATAATTACAACTATTATATTACGATTAGAACTTTCAACATAGTTAATATACAAAAATAATTATTAAAATTTTAACCTCTATTCACATGGTAGCTGTGACTGTAGTGTATAAGATAATAAAACATCAACAAATAATAATGATTAATCTTGATACATAAAATTTTTCCATTGTAAAACCAAACAGAAAAAAAAAATAATTTTAAACTAAATTCAAAATTTATAGATAACAATTTTTTCCCAATTTCATCATCATAATCTTAATACACGGGTTGATCATCTCATACACTTCTATTCCATAAATTTACTAAGAAGAAATAATATAAGTACATCCACATATAATGAACGTTTTTAGATCATCAATTCCAATGTTTAGAGCAACATTACTTAAACAATCATCAATTTTAACTTCAATTTCAAAACGTTCAATTTCATTTTCAAATTCATCATTGATATCTTCAAGAATAGCATCATTTCCAAATGTTGTCAAACAATGTCATAAACAAGTTCCAAGATTTTATAGTGTATTAACTGAATCTCCAGAGGCAAAAATATATAAATATGATGATGTTAAGGAATTAATTACTCATCCAGAACAACATCCAGACTCAATCTTGGTTGATGTTAGAGAACCAGTAGAGTTTAGTGATGGACATATACCTAATGCTATAAATATTCCATTTAAAAGTAGTCCAGGAGCTTTAGATTTACCAGAAGAAGATTTCCAAGAAGTTTTTGGATTTGAAAAACCAGATTCAGAAAAAGAATTAGTCTTTTATTGTCTTGGAGGTGTTAGATCAACTGCTGCTGAAGAATTAGCAAGTACTTTTGGTTACAAAAAAAGAGGTAACTATTTAGGAAGTTATGAAGATTGGGTATCTCATGAAAATAAAAAATAAGCAGATAAAGATAAACAAAGAACAATTTATAAACAGTTTTCAATTTATTTTCCATTTAATTTTTTTTCAATCTTGTCATATAGTTTATTTAGTTAATTTTAATTTTTAATAAAATTTTTCAATTCAAAGAAGCTTACTGTATTGTATATTAAAGGAGTATTCCAATTTAATTATTATTTGGTCTAAATTCCAATTGTCTAAATTCTTTACCCAATCTCTTCTTTCTTTTTCTTTCCATAACTTTTTCTCTTTGTTTAGGTTTCATAGAATCAAATTTAGCTTTTTGTAAAATCTTTCTTTTATCTGCTCTTTTAATGAAAAATGGTTGTTTACCTTCTTTTCGTTGATTATGATTTTTCTTATAATCAGATAAGATTTTACTCTCTATATCTCTATTTTTCAAAGTATCCATTCTTGATTTCAAAGATTGTAAATTCATTTTTATTTCGTTTTTCTCATAATCATTTAATTTTGATTTTGGATCTCTTAATATTGATTCCATTTTAGATATTTCTGAATTTCTATAATCATCAAGAAATGAATAATTTTTTCTTATTTTATTAAGGTCAGCTTTCCCATATGCAGCGTCAAATCGTATATCTGTATGTAAAGTATTTGATTTTCTTGATGGTAAGCCAGGTATATCTCTGATTCTTGATACGGGCTTTTTAGATGATGATTCAGATGGGGCATGTTTACTTTTCTTACCTGATGATTTGGTAGTTGATTCTTCAGGTGGACCATCAGAGTCTGAATCAGACTCAAAGAATCCTTCCTCTTCTTGTTCTTCTTCTCGCTCTTGTTTCTGTTGTTTGTGTAGTTTTGATTGTGCTTTGTTTAAAGAACCAAAAGACATTTTTGATAACTCATCATCATCTGAGGATGAATAATTATTATTTTGTTTATTGTTTAATGTATATGATAATTCATCATCTTCAGAATACTCGTCATCGTCATAAGACGGTTTAAGCCTTTTATGTTGTGCCATGGTTTTGATTTTTGTTTATAGATGAGGTCTCGTAAAAGATGCTGCAATATTTTTTTTAGTGATATTTGATTTTGTTATCAATTACAATTTTGCAATATGAACTGAAGAGAAGTACAACTAAAACACTAGCTCTAGAGTTACCCAAGTACTGACTCATAATAATTAATAAAAACAAAGCAGTTTACATAAGATTACAATCGAGTTTAATTGATAGATCAAAAAATAATGTGATTCTGAGTTGTACAATTAAATAGAAGATCAAATGATGTTTATTGAAATGGGCATTAGATCAAAAAAGTTTAATTTAGACTTGAGTATCTTAATTGAATTCGAAATAAACGAAAAATAAGTGGGAAGTCTCTATTTTAGAAAAACTAATGAAAATTAGGTCAATAAAAACAAAATAGAAACACAATGTTTACACAATTCTAAAAATCTATATGAAAAGAGTACATTAATTGCTTGATGGCTTTTTTAAAGAAGTAAATATAAATGAAACTTTCAATTGTTAGATTTGATCGCTCGAAGTGTAGAAATTGAAATAAAGTCCCAATTCTCCTATGATTAGAATCGAATAGAGACAATCTGAGATCGTCTTGATCGTTTGCATTGATTGACTAGAATGTATTCAAACGGTTTGACGGTTTTATATCATATTCAAAATGAAACAAAGATTGGTAAGAGATAAAGTAATTTAATGCGAATATCGGGTATAAAGAAAAACGAAAAACAAGAGTTTTAAAACGAAAAAGTCGCTCAAAAAATATTTAAATCTTGAATGAGGGGATCGGATATTACACAACAATTAACAAATCAAATCAATTGATCCCAAAACCACAACGGACGGTGTTATTGGTAGACTTTCAGACTTCAATCTAATCGATTTTTATCTTGAACCACCCAAAACATATGAATACTAACATTTAGTACGTAATTTAAATAATCTTCTATTATATAAATCAATGTAGTATTAGCAGTAGTGTACGTAATGAAAAAAGGAAGAAGCGAGCGAAGGAAAAAAAAAATAATTTCAACAAATTAAATTTTTATTTCAACAGAAAAAGAAAAATATAATTTTGTTGTTTTGTTTCATTGAAAAAGATTATTAACATTTTTTTCTTTCTACTTTAATTATCACAACTATTCTACTATAATACAATGTTGTCAAGATCAATTCAACGTTTCTCAAAAGTATGTTTGTCATTCCTACCGCATTCCAATTCAATCTAATCAATTAATTTCACATTTTCACAATATAATTTATTTTTTTATTCAAATTTAATTAAATCCAAATTTGAATCACTGATTCGTTCCATTTTACAACCAGATTTGAGATCTACAAAATCAGCAAGATTCAATCTTACATATTACATTCATATATTTATAATACAACGAAATTGATGAAAGATCATTTTAATCGATATGATTTATCGCAATCTCATCTATATTAATATTATATTGTCAAAATTATTTTTTACACGTTTTTATTATTATCGTTGATATTATATAACTTCAAACTATCAAAAAAAATTATTATTATTATTGTGTAATCTCATCAATTACATATTCATATGCCGATATAATTAGACCATGTATCAATTTCACTAAAGAAATTCAATTCATTCACTAATTAATTGAATTGATCTAAATTGAATTCGATAGATTGAGTTGGAAAAATAATTAAATCAATTTACTAACATATATTTTTAGTTCACTGGTCAACAAAAAAGATGTTTATCATTACATGAATATAGATCAGCTGCTTTATTATCAAAATATGGTGTCCCAATCCCAAGAGGTTATCCAGCTACTACTCCAGAAGAAGCTTTTGATGCTGCTAAAAAATTAGGTACTAATGAATTAGTTATTAAAGCTCAAGCTTTAACTGGTGGTAGAGGTAAAGGTCATTTTGATTCTGGTTTACAAGGTGGTGTTAAATTGATATCATCAGCTGAAGAAGCTAAAGATTTAGCTGGTCAAATGTTAAATCATAAAATTATTACCAAACAAACCGGTGCTCAAGGTAAAGAAGTTACTGCTGTTTATGTTGTTGAAAGAAGAGATGCTAAATCAGAAGCTTACGTTGCTATCTTAATGGATAGATCAAAACAAACCCCAATGATTGTTGCTTCATCTCAAGGTGGTATGGATATTGAAGGTGTTGCTGCTAAAGATCCATCAGCTATTAAAACTTTCCCAGTTCCATTAGAAGAAGGTGTTTCAGATAAATTAGCTACTGAAATTGCATCAGTTTTGGGTTTCACTCAAGATGCTATTCCAGAAGCTGCTAAATCAATTCAAGGTTTATATAAATGTTTCATTGAAAGAGATTGTACTCAAGTTGAAATAAATCCATTATCAGAAACCCCAGATCATAAAGTTTTAGCTATGGATGCTAAATTAGGTTTTGATGATAATGCTTCATTTAGACAAGAAGAAGTTTTCTCATGGAGAGACCCAACTCAAGAAGATCCTCAAGAAGTTGAAGCTGCTAAATATGGTTTAAATTTCATTAAATTAGATGGTAACATTGCTAATATTGTCAATGGTGCTGGTTTAGCAATGGCAACTATGGATATTATTAAATTATATGGTGGTGAACCAGCAAACTTTTTAGATTGTGGTGGTACTGCTACTCCAGAAACTATTGAAAAAGCTTTTGAATTAATTTTATCTGATAAAAAAGTTAATGGTATTTTTGTCAATATCTTTGGTGGTATTGTTAGATGTGATTACGTTGCTCAAGGTTTAATTGGTGCTACTAAAAAGAATAAATTAGAAATTCCTGTTGTTGTTAGATTACAAGGTACTAATATGGCTGAAGCTAAAGAATTGATTCAAAATTCAGGATTAAAATTATTTGCTTTTGAAGATTTAGATCCAGCTGCTGAAAAAATTGTTTCATTATGTCCACCAAAGAAATAAATTAAATAATTTCATAACTCAATCACACAATTCAATCCAATATTAAGTATAATATTTTATAGATCATTTTAATAAATACATACAAAGATTTATTAATTTAAAAAAAAAAGTTGGTAGTAGTTTCTCTTAACGAAGAAAAAAAAAAAAAAAACATAGTGTATTCTTGCCACCATAAAAATAAGTAAATTGATAACGTCAAACAATTGAATTCTCATGTTTTTAACTAGAAGTGAATATGATCGTGGTGTGTCTACATTTTCACCCGAAGGAAGATTATTTCAAGTTGAATATTCCCTTGAGGCAATTAAATTAGGTTCAACTGCAATTGGTATATCTACAAGTGAAGGTGTAATATTAGCTGTTGAAAAAAGAGTTAGTTCATCATTATTAGAGAGTGATTCAATTGAAAAGATTGTGGAAATAGATTCTCATATTGGATGTGCAATGTCTGGTTTAACTGCCGATGCAAGATCAATGATTGATCATGCAAGAGTTTCAAGTTTAACTCATAATTTATATTATGATGAATCAATAAATGTTGAAAGTTTAACACAAAATGTTTGTGATTTAGCTTTAAGATTTGGTGAAGGTGCTAGTGGTGAAAAAAGATTAATGAGTAGACCATTTGGTGTTGCATTATTAATTGCTGGTTATGATGATATAAAAGGTCCACAATTGTATCATGCAGAACCAAGTGGGACATTTTATCAATATGAAGCAAAAGCAATAGGATCAGGTTCAGAAGGTGCACAAGCAGAATTAAATAATGAATATCACAAATCTTTAACTTTAAAAGAAGGTGAACTTTTAACATTAAAAATTTTAAAACAAGTTATGGAAGAAAAATTAGATTTTAAAAATGCTCAATTAGCTTCAGTTACAAAAGAAGAAGGTTTTAAAATATATGATGATGAAAAGACTAAAGAAATTATAAAAAATTTAAATGAACAATCAACTGATGAAGAAATGCATTGAATAAACAAAAAAAAATAGAAATAATATATATTTTTCATTCTGGATAACATAATTCTAATCTATCACTTAATTCTAATAAAACTTTGTTTTCTGTTTGACCAAGATGTTTAATTGTATTTAAAAAATTTCCTAATAAATTACTGAAAATCTCATATTGTTTTAAAAAAATATTTGATAAATTTTCAAATCTTTTCTCAATTGATATTGAATCCATTGGTTTTTCAAATTTACCTGGATATTCTTTTGAATATTTCTCGAATAATTCAAAATTAATCAAGATTAATATCTTTTTAAATTGTACTATGTAATTGTTAAATTGGAAAATAAATTTAAAAATTTCATTCAATTGATCAAGTGATTCTAATTTTGTAATTAAAGAATCATTTAATAATGTACTTGAATAATCTGAAATCTTTGATATTAATGAATCAACAGTTAATAAAGTTTTATCGGTGGTGGTTGTTGTTTTTGGTAATTTTGAGTCTTTTTGACGTTGATTTATTTTTAAATCAAATATAGAATTCTTCGTTGAAGTTGTAGTTCCCAACATTGTGTTGTTGAATAAATCTCTTTGTGGACTGTTATTGGTAGTATCATTGTCTGATTGATCATCATTTAAAATATCATTTGTATTATTTATAATTTTTTCAATTTTTTTAAAATTAACTTCAATTACATCATACATTATATAACTTTGGATTTCATTAATAAAAATTTTTATTCTTGAAAGTAATGTTCTACATCTTAAAATCCATTTTTGTATTTTAATATCAAATTCTTTAAATTTCCAAATATATGAATTATTGATTTCAAACCAATTTATATCACATTGTTTATTTAGAAATTTCAATTGCATGATTAATTTAAACATGATTTCATATTGATAAGATATTTGTTGATTCATTATTAAATTAATTGGAAATGGTAATGATACGCTTAGGTCGATACTTTGAATTGTAAATTCATCATGATTATGTTCGTTTTCATTATTTTCATGGGATATTACTGTCAGTGTTCTCGGTGGCAGAGCCAATTGTTCCATTTGTGATTTATAAAATAATCCTTTTATA
The DNA here is from genome assembly GCA_030564645.1 of Insectozyma morakotiae. Lineage (NCBI taxonomy): Eukaryota > Fungi > Ascomycota > Pichiomycetes > Serinales > Debaryomycetaceae > Insectozyma > Insectozyma morakotiae. The sequence goes on from JAKTYD010000005.1 coordinate 328,450, forward strand.
TTACTATCGGGTATTGAATAATCCAGATTCTTTTCCAATAATTCTTTTGAAATTTTATAGAATGTCTCTGACGTGATTGTAAATTGTTGATTTTGTTTTAGTATTATGTCAATATTTGAATTTATTGAATCAACTTTATTTTTGATCTTTGGTTTGAAAATTTCATCGTAGTTTTTAGTTAATCTGGATAACGAAACCTTGTGTTTGTTTTTTTTCAATTCTGCAAAAGTTTTGATTATAAAATTATCAATATTAAAAGAATCATTAAATAAAAATAATGTTTGATAAGTGTTTAATATTTTTGGAAATTTAAAACCTTGAAATAGTAATTTTAATAAAATCTTATTACTTCTTTTAAAATGATCATCAATTTTCAATTCCAAATCTGATGAAGTCAAACTATGAATAGGTTGTAAATTTGATTTCTCTACATCATTTAAATTCCTTACTCCTGTGCATTTTCTAAAAATATTTAAATATTTCCCTGTATTTAATAATTTCATTTGTAATTCATTATTATTTTTGAATTGCATTAATAAACCATCATTTTTTATCAAAAATAATTCATTCCAATAATATTCACTTTTGTTTTGAAATATTTCAATAAAAGAAGATGAAACTTTTTTTTCTCTTATTAGAAATTCATCAAATGGATCATCTATTATACCTTCATTTAACCATAAATTTAACATTTTAACATAATCAACACTTACAGACTCAAATATTTTTATTAAAAAATTCAATGCAATTGGATCACCCTTGAAATATGATATTCTTTCCTGTATAATTTCCAAAACTAATCCACCTTTACAACAATTGAATTTCTCAAAATATAAATTTGACTCAATGTCTGAGTTTTTCAATACAATCTCTTCAAAGTTTCCTTGTAAATCTTTTGGATCAAGTTTGGATCTTTCTATAGTTAAACTATGTATCCTTTGTGAAATTTGGTATAAATGAGTTAATTTATCACTAATTTCTTGATGTATTATTGAATCAAATATATTTAGATTAAAATTTAGATTCAATTTAAACTCATTTTCTATTTTTAAAATAATTGAATGATAATTAATTAAAAATTCATTAATACAAAAACAAAATTTCTGAATTATTTTCCCATTCTTTGCATTATTATACAATTGTATAAAATTCTTAACTCCTGTGTAAAATTTACCAAATTTAATCAATTTTTTTGTAATTATTTTAAAACTAATATCCAAATTTTTTGCAATTTTAAAATCAGGACCTTCAATTAGGTCATTAATTGAATTAGGATTATATTTTTTACCAAAATGAATATAATTACCTTCATAACCTAATAATGCAAATATAATTTCTCGTGTTATTAAAGCTTGTTGTAATTTTATATCATTGACTTGTCCTAATAAAACCCCTGGTTGTTTTTGGTATTGATATATTGTTGAGTTTCGATCTAGACAAGATGATAAAATGTTCAATTGATCAATTTCTTCATCTTCATCTTCTGAATCATCTTTTAAACTGACAAAATCTCGGGGTACATTTTGTGGTTTTGTGAATGTTGGATAAAATGATTGTGGTGAAGACATATAAGGACTCAGTTGAGTGCTTTGTCGTATATCATCGTGAGTTTTGTTTGATTGATAAGGTAAATGTGGTGTTTGATGAAATGGATTACTATTAGATGGTGTATGAAAAAAAAAATTAGATTGTCTATTATGAAGTTGTGGTGAATCTTGTTGTTGTTGGTTATGGAAACTAGTATTTGTGTGGTGTCGAGTCGTTGATTGTGGTGTTGACTGATCTCTACTAAAGAAATCTTGTGAATGATAAGTATTCATATATAAATCATTTACTATTAGAATTGTTTTTGTTTTGTTTTGATTTGAAACGCCAAAATTTCGAAACAAGGTAGCGTAAACCATCACGATTAAAATCTTTACCATGAGTCGTTATAAAGTTACAGACGACGAGTTTTAAAGTTTCTAATCAAGAGTGTATCATATATTCCATTAATCTATTTATTTCCTACTTTACCTTTCTTTTTTTGTTTATCAATATGAGCTCTCAAAACTCTTTGTCTATCTCTTAAAGATAATTTTTGTTTACCTTGAACTGCTTTCTTATGAATCATCATGACAAAATTCTTCTTTCTTGCCTTTTCTTTATTTGTTGTTGAATGTGGTGCATCTCTTTTACCTTTTCTTGAACCAAATTTCTCACGATCTTCTTTACCTTCTTTTGCATGAGCAATTCTTTCTTCTCTTAATTGTTTATATTTAACTTTACCAATTAAAGATGTTGAATCGACAGATTCTTCATTTGAAACACCCATTAATTTCGATAAACCAGCTTCAGTTCTTAATTCTTCTAATTTAGCAAAATCAGCAGGAGTTAATATTCTACTAGATAATAAGTCATTCATTGCTTGTTCTGGATTGATTGTAGGTTGTTCTGTTTTAGCTTTCTTTTTATTTGGCTGACCTTCAAGTTCTTCTTCTTCTTCTTCGTCTGAGGACAATTCTAAATCTGAAACTTCATTTTCGTTTTTTTCATCCAATTTTTCATCTTCACTATCTGATATATCAATCTCTTTATCTGATTCAACATTGACCCAATCTCCTTCAACATCATCTTCTTCTTCATTTTCATCAACTTCCCAATTTTTATCATCCTCTTCATCTAAATTATCTTCCAATCCTTGTTCTTTTCTCCATTTAACTAACAACTCAATACCAGGTATTGAAGTAACATTATTTTCAATACCATATTTTGGTAATCCAGTTTTTTCACCTTTTTGTAATTCAATACTTGCAACTTTACCACGATCTTTTTTCAATAACATTTCTGGTGCAACTTCTCTATATAAAGAAATTAAAGATCTTGCAGCCATCATTACCGCTTTTGATTTTGAACCTTTATATTCAGTCAAATCTTGTAATAAAGATGAATCAATAGCTAATGGAGCTCTTGATAAGATTTCTCTTATAGTATTTATACCAGCACTTGCAACTTCAGCAGCAACACCATCACTAACAAATTCATCAGCAATTTTTCTAACAACAATTTCAATACTTTCAGGTGGAACTAAATCATGAGAAGCTTGTGCAGAAGCAGCCATAATTTGTGTAACATTTCTTTGTTTTGGTGTTAAATATTTTAAAAAGAATGAATAAATACCTAATACAATTAATTTATGAACACCAATTAATCTTGAAATTAAATTCATAAATAAAATTTTTTGATCTAAATCAAATTTATTTGAATTTTTTGAACTTAAATGATTTTCAAATAATGATTCTGCAAAACCTTGAGGATCTCTTAATAAATGTATAGCAGAAAAATTTAAATAAGTTTGTGAATGTTTTGGATTTGATTTCTTTTTCATTTGTTTCATTGCTGATTCTAATTTTTTAGATCGTTTTGAAGATTTTTTATTATGTTGCATTTTATGTTTCAATTCTGTCATATCAAACCCATCTTCATCATCTGAACTTTCATCAAAATTATCATCTCTTTCTTTATCAGCACCAAGGAAAAATTTTACACCTGCAATTGCAACTTTTACATCTGGATGTAAAGCAGCTTGAGTCATTAATTCAATAGTTCTTGAATCATCCCATATACCTCTTCTCCATAATTCTCTTGTTAATTTTGTAGCCCATAATCCTTGATTATCTTTTTGTTCTAATAAATTGAATAATAATGCTTGTGTTGATCTATTTAATTTTTGATTTTTTGAACCTGTATTTATAGATTTTAATAATGAAATTAATGTTGAATAAATTTGTTTTCTCATTTGTTTAATATGTGTACCTGAACTACCTGTATTATATGAAATTAATAATGGAAATATAGTTTGTATAAGAGATTCAGCACTTATGATATTTTTATTTCTAAGCATAGTTAAACATTGAATAATCTTTTCTCTTAAATCAGAAGATAAATCTCGATGATTATTTAATAATATATCCTTTAATTCATTTGGGAAATTTGCTGTTTCTTTTGGATAACAAGTACATACACTTGATAAAAATCCAATTAATTCAATAAATTCTGTTGTTGAATTTGAATCTGCTCCAGTTGGATTTAATAAATATAAATCTCTTAATGATTCATAATGAGAATATTGTTGTAAGAATTCTTCATGATATGATTCTGGATCTCTTCTTACCACATTTTGTAATAGTATAATGTTTGTTGGTAATATAGCTGCTCTTCTTTTCTTAGCCATTTTGATAAATAAATTTGATAATTAAATTTAATTTTTTTTGGAGATGAGTATAATTAACACAAAACAAAAAAATGTGAAACAAATTAAATTATTAACAAATACCGAAATTTCATACATTCCTACAACTAAACTAATCTTATATAACCCTTAAATCAATCTTCTTTTTAAACTCTAATTTCTTAAAATTTCATATCATTTTCTAATAAACCATTCAATGAATCATAATTTAATTTTTTAGAAACTGAAGTAGTTGCAAAGAATCTTCTTGCACTATCACTAGCAGATTTTGCTTCACCATCTTCATTTAATTCAATATCACCCAATTGTTTTTGTACTTCAGGTGGTAAATTATTTTGAGATCTCTTTTTTCGTTTTGAATTTGTACTTGTTGTATTACCAGTTGCCAAATCTGCTTCTTCTTTTAATTTCTTCTTTTCTTGTTCAATCATATAATCATGATTCAACCCAGTCCAAATTCTTTCTTTGATTTCAATTTCTTCTTTTGATAATTTACTTTCTAAAACAATTTCATCATCATCATCCGAATTTAATTCAATTTCAGAACTTATAGTTTGTAAAATATCTTTTGTTTTAGGTAAATTTGTAACCAAATTCTTTGGCCAATTCATATTCCAAATCAAATCAAATTGTTTCTTTTCTTCATCAACTTCAAAATTATTATTAATTGTTGTTCCATTTGTTAATTCATATGGAGTCTGATACATTGAATTTTTCAAATTATTATTCTTCATTTTGATAATTCTATTAACTTGTTCATCTAAATTTTCTTTTGTTATTGACATATCAGTTAAAATTGTATTTAAAATTAATTGTTTTTGAGCTTCATCTTTTGGTAATGTTTTTAAATAATCTTTTTGTTCATCATTAGTTAAATTGTTATAATTTTCAATATCTTCTTTATCTGGTAATGAATAATTTTTTGATAAATTTTTTGCAATTTTAACTTCTAATTTACGATTCTTTTCAAATGAAGGTGGATTTGAAGATTTTAAATCATCAACTTCTCTAAATGATTTGATTGACAATTTTCCCGCTCTTGTATTTTTAAATTCATTTAATCTTCTTTGTAAAGTTTCTTCACCAACATGAGAAACAGCCACTATTTCTGAATGAGATCGTTGAAAATTATTCATTCTTGCAGCTAATAAAACACATGCACCAGCAATACCAGCCGGACGTCTACCTTCATGAATCCAATCTGAAGACATTCTTTGTGCTAATCTTACAGCATCTTTGGCAACTTTTGTTGTTTTTTCTTTAAAATCCAATTTTTCAACAAAATGTTGTATGAATAATGAAGGATCAGCTAAAGGTAATGAAGTTATATGTAATGCTTTAACCATTTTCAAAAAAGTAGCACCTAAAGAATATACACTGATTTGTAATCTTGAAGAAAAATCAATCAACATATGATGAGTTCTTTCTTTTCTACAAGCAACGTATAAACAAGTTGCCAAAACATTATTTGATCTTCTACCTTGTACAAAATTCAAAGTTAAAGCCAATCTAAACCATTCACCAGCTGCTTCTGCAATATAATCTGGAATTCTTAATGAATTTGCAATTCTTTTGATTTTTCGTTTCCCATTTAATAATGTTTGTTCTCTGGATTCCATAGCATTTTGTCTTCCACCGGTAAAAGTAGCCCTTGCTTGATCTGCACCGACCATGGCACCTTGAACCATAGCAGCCCCAGAAGATGATTCACCAAATTGAACTTCACTCACAATAGGATTTTCTTCTAAAACTGTACCACATCGCATACATGATATATCACCCGCGGTGGTATAACTAGTATCAAATTGGGTATGACCACAATTCTTACACTTATTTTGTCTTTTAACTCTACTCATATTGTCATAATAATAAATTTAAATTGATGATTCGGTTGTAAACAAATTTTAAATTTTTTTTTTCCTTTATCTTAAACACGATAAAATAAATTATGAGTGCAATTGATCGTATAGAAATTGATGACAATCAGATAGACTCATTTGATCCAATAGAGGTGACAAGTGGTACTACTGCAAGAGATAATGATATATTCAAATCCGAAACATTAACAAATCGTGGTGTTGGTGATTTAAAAGATCAAAAATCATTAGAACAACAACAAGAATCCAATATTATACATTCACGAGGGTTTCCTTATAGTTTAGTATTAAAAGTACAGAATTCAGAACCAAGAGATGTTTTACAGCTGGAAAGAACATGTTTAACATTTATTAGATTCTCTACTGGATTATTTTTCACATCATTAGCTATATTATTGAACTTTAAATTTGACACTTCGGGAAAACCAAAGGATGATAATGATACAGGTTCTTATCATAGTTCATATTCAATTGTTGTTTCATATATTTTATTATTTCTATCATTGTCAGTGTTAGTAGTTAGTGGATTTAATTATTTTATAACCATTGATCGATATGCAAATTTGAAAATATCAACATATAGTTTCAATAATCTATCAACAGTTATATGTATGAGTGGGATTGTAATAACATTGGTTGCTTTAAACATTTTGATGATAGTAGAAGGATATTTAAAAAAGTCATAAAATTTATGATTTGATGATGATTTGGATGGTTACTTATTTTTTTGATTTTTTTGATTTTGATTTGGGTTTTATAATTTTATTTTCACGTTTTTGTTTATTTATTTTCTTACGTTCACCAAAATTTTCTTTATCCATTTCCATTAAAGATTCTCTTTTAGCTGTTGTAGTTATAGTTAAGGAATCTTTTATAATTAAATCATCATTGATCTCTTCTAATAATTCCATTTTTTTATTTATTCTTTCTTCGATTGCTTGAATACGGTCGATATCCCTTTCACTGATCATTGAAACTGCAATACCTTTTCTTCCTGCTCTTGCAGTTCTACCAACTCTATGAATAAAATCATCAGGATCTTGTGGTATATCAAAATTTATAACTAATTCAACTTCAGGTATATCTAAACCTCTACTCGCCACATCAGTAGCAATCAAAATCTTTGCGGCATTTGCTTTGAATCTATGTAATGAATTTATTCTTTCTTGTTGTGGTAAATCTGAGTGCAATGATGTGACTTTAAACTCTAATTTTCGAAGTGTTCTTCTCAAAACTTCAGCCGTGATTGTTCTATTTACAAATATGATTGCAATTTTATCTTTTAAGCTTTCCAAGTTTAATAAACTATGCAAATAAGCTTCTTTAACATGTGAGGGTATAAAAATATAATTAATGGTTAATGTTGTAGGTATAGCGATTTTATCATTTGATTCAACTTCATACATGAATATTGGTTTATCTTTTGTTGATTTATCTTTTAATGATTTGACTTGATCAGTTACAGTAGCTGTGAATAATAAAGTTTGTCTTTCATCTTGTGAAGGTAAAATTGTAAAACATCTTTGTAAATCTGATCCAAAACTATTACTTAATAAACGATCAGCTTCATCTAGAACCAAAAATTTTATTCTTTTTAATCCATTTATTATATCATCACCACTATTTATTATATGATCAGCTAATCTTCCGGGAGTTGCAATTATAAAATGTGGTTTTTTTTGTAATTCAATTGTTTGTTTTATAAAATCATCACCACCAACAATAACACAACATTTGATATTCATATTTGAGCCTAAAGCTGTGAATTGTTCTGCTATTTGTAATGCTAATTCCCTAGTTGGAGTTAAAACTAATCCATATACTCCAAATGGATCTTGTGACCATTTCGTTAATATAGGTGCTGCAAATGCAATAGTTTTACCTGAACCAGTTTTAGCACCACCAATACAATCTTTACCTTGTAAAATCTCAGGTATACATTTTTCTTGAATCATGGAAGGTTTATAAATCTTCATTGAGTCTAATGACTCGCATAACCATTTCGAAACCCCTAAATCTTGAAAAGAAGACATTGGTATCAAATAAAAAATTAGAAGATCATCGAGCCAAAAAAAAAAATACTACCAAATGTGGACCTAATTCGTATATTATTAAGACAATTCATAATCATCAATTTTATTCTTATATTTCAATAAGTTCTTCCTTATCTTAGAATTATCAACCCATGTGAGATAATCTTCCAAGTTTCTTGTGACTAAATAAGCAGGATCTGTTATCACATTAGGACCTATTCTTACATGACCTTGTTCAACAAATGTGATTGCATCAGTCAAAGTTTCAGCCATTTTTAATCTACACATAACAACTCCAATTCTTCTTCGACAAAATGAACTTACTGTTACTTTATTTTCTAAATCTGATATTTTTGATTTTGTAGCTAATATACCCATATTGTATAATTTTTCCAAAATTAATTGTTCAGTTTTGATACGAAATGGATCTGTAGGTTTACACATTGATAATTTATGACCTAGTTTCTTGATATCACCACATATTTTATTATATTTGAAATAATCTTCACGATTTTGTAGATGATAAGTTCTCATTACTTGGGTATCTCGATGTTGATTATCTTGTTTCCAATCGAGGAAATCAACTTTCTTCAAAAGTTTTTGTTCATGATGTTTCAAAGCTCTAACCATCTTAGTTGAGAATAATCTTGGTTAAGTCTTAATGAGATGAGTTATAAGTAAATCAATTTTGATTTTGATTTTTCTATTCGTGTTAGAAATCAAAAAAAAAAAAAATTGAATTTTTCATCAATAGATTGAGTAAATAAACCATACTACCCATATAAATTGATCATGGTGAGACTCATAGGGAATAGTATACGTTCATTTTCCAACACAGCCATAGTTTCATCAAATATTGGTAAGAAACCAATCAGACTCATCGAAGGAGTTTCATATTCAATAGAACAAATACCAATTGAATTTTGTAAAAAATTTCAAAATAAGAGTGACACTTATCAATTAAATAGACAAATCATTTTACAAGGTCCACTAGGTAAAATCAAACAAGAGATAGCTCCATTTATAAGAATATCAAAATTAGAAGAAGAAAATCAAATCGCTGTAGGAGTTCAAAAGCCAAATAATAAATTACAAAGATCCTTATGGGGTACTACAAGAGCTATTTTACAAAGAAATATTACAGGTATAACTGAAGGTCATTTATCTATTGTGAAATTTGTAGGTACAGGTTTCAGAGCTATAATTGAAAAAGATGAAATTAAAGATAAAACATATATAAATTTAAAATTGGGTTTCCCATTTACTCCAAGATTAGAAGTACCAAAAGGTATAAAAGTCTCTACACCAAATCCTACAAGATTGATTATTGAAGGTAATGATTATGAAAAAGTTAAACAATTTGCTTCATCAATTAGATTATGGAAAAAACCAGAACCATATAAAGGTAAAGGAATTTTCATCGATGATGAAACAATTAAATTAAAAGAAAGAAAGATCAAATAATCAACATCATTTCATTGTATTCTTGTATATATATGTGTAGAATTATTTATAAAATTTTATCATTTGGTAGTACTAATAATTAGAACTCTAACAAAAAAATTTTTCAATTTTCATTAATCAAATTATGTTTAATCTGAATAATCTAAAAGTATTTATACAAATACCTAAACAACATATCACAGTTCGAAATGCAGCAAAAATAACTTCCATACATGCCATTCCATCAATCAAAACCAATCCACCAGTAGTGAAACATACAATCGAAGAAAGAAATAAACGTAGACAATTATTACAAAGACCGGGTATATTTGGTATAAAAAGAGGAATGATAACTTGGTTTACAGAAAAAGGTGAACAAGTGCCTGCTACAGTAATAGAAATAGATGCAGTTGAAGTATTGGAACATAAACCAAGTTCATTATTTAAGTATGATTCAATTTTATTAGGAACAATTGATCGTTTTAAGAATTTAAAATTGGGTTTATCAACATTAAAAATATTTGAAAAAGCTAATACTGCACCAAAATATAAAATTGGAGAATTCAGAGTAAGAGATGTTGAATCAATAAAGGAAAATTTACCATTGGGTACTGAAATAAAAGCTGATTATTTTGCTGAAGGTCAAATGATTGATGTGAAAGGTGTAACTAAAGGTAAAGGTTTTGCAGGTGGGATGAAAAGATGGGGTTTCAAAGGTCAACCAGCATCTCATGGTGTCACAAAGACTCATAGAAAAGCTGGTGGTCATGGTGGTAATCAAGATCCAGGTAGAATTTTCCCTGGTCATAAAGGTGAAGGTAGAATGGGTGGTAAAAATAATACAAAATTTAATATAGAAGTACTTAAAACTGATCCAGAAGGTGGTGTCATAATTGTAAAAGGTTCAATTCCAGGTCCAAACAAATCAATATTAAAATTACAAGATTCATTATTGAAATATGGTTCTTCAAAAAATCAACTTGAAAAAGAATAATTGTTGTATATGTAAATAGATTGATGAAGTTAATTAACCTAAGATCAGCGTGCGATTTAATTTAGACTGTTTTCTCTTGGTCGTAGATTTTCTAATTTTTGGAAATGTAATTACTAAATTAATGCAACAAAATAAATCGAATAGATTTTAATACACGTTTAATGGATTGATTTGAAGTTTGGTATTTCATGGAGAGATTGTTGGGCTTTCTGTAATGTTAATATTTGCATCATTGACAATCATGTCAGAAGTTGATAAAAGTTTAGCTTTAAGTGCTTCAATAAATTCAAATCATAGTAAATGACGATATACAATCAAGCAGATCAAAGGCATCGACTTTCGAACTCACTTACTATCACCTGTTTGAATCTTTATGTTAAGAGCCTGAGATTATAAATTTAAAAATCCAATATATAAATACAGAACCTGTATCAATACAAGGGAATCCTAAATAGGAATCACCATTTGACAAAGGGAGACAATTCCCGGATGGTTCTGGGAAAAGACAAGAACCATGTTCGTTAGAAATTGATCTCCTGGTGATGAAGAAAAAAAGAAGAAAAGAAAAAAGTTATGCGAATTTTAAGACTTTATATATTTTTTTCAAATTGAGCAATACTACACTACTTGCATAATTAATCATCTTCATCCATTTCAGATGGTCTAATTAATCCACCAACTTGTAAATCTTTTTCTCTTTGCTTTTTATCCTTTTCTGCCTTTTCCAATTGTTTATCTTCTTCAAACAAATAATCTGTTGGTTCACCACCAAATTCTTTCAATTGAACAAGGAAATCTCTAAGAATTGATTTAAATTTAAATAAATCATTATAATTTGTTGTTAATACATTTATAAATTTAATCAATTGTTCTTCAGTTAAATTATTAAAAGCATTTGATAATAAATGTGATAAATATTGTTTTAAATATTCTTTATTTGATGTACCTTGTGGTGCTTCATTTTCATTATATAATGGAACTTTTATTATATCATCTTGAACTAAATGTATCAATTGTGCTAATAATTGTGATTGAAATTTAAAACCTGCTTTATGATCAGGTTGTGTAAATACATATAAAGTATCTGATAAAATTTGAAAATAAAAATTTTGATAAAAAGCTGTTGTAAATGGTGTATTTTGTAATTTTTCAACATTAGATAATAATTCCAATGTTAACAGTAATCCATTATCTTCAACTTCACGATTATTATGTTTGAAAGCCCATAAAGCAGCATTTATTAATGATTGGAATGCATCTCCACTTAATTGTAATAAACCTTGGAATGATTTTGAATTAATTTCTTTTAATAATTTATAAAATTCAACTCTATGTTCTGGATATTCTATAAAATCATTTTTAATCATATCTAATGTACATTCAAATACATTTTGTAAAATTAATACAACGCCTTGAGGTATTTTTGAACCAGCTTTTGAAACTAATGCAGTTAAACATCTTAAAACTTCTGCATCTCTTGCATCGGGTACATTTTGTGAATAATCTTCTAAGATTGCATTAAATAAAGGTTCGGTCAAATCTCGAGTAATTTCGTCAACATTATCAGCTTGATTTATATAAGTTTCAATCATTTTTAATATTTCCTTTTTAATTGTTCTTAATCCACGTACTTTTGGTGTCTTTGTTGCAATTATACCACTTTCAGCAATTAAATTAGAAATCATTGATGAAACTGATCTATATAAATGTAACATTTGAACATATAAAACTCCCAATTGTGAATAAAATCCTGGTCCTAAAGCTTTACAAACAGCAACATTTGTTTTTATAATATTAGCAATGATTTTAACAGTATCAGCATCACTTAATAAAGAAGGATCTTGACCTGCTTGTTGTACAATTGCATCCCATGCCATATTAGGTAAACTCATTAAATTACTTAATAATTTATCTCTTGAATCTTTATTTGTTTGTGCACTTACAATAATCCCACATGCTTCATAAAATGTATGAACTTGTTGAGGTTGTAAATCTTCAGTTATATTTTGAATTTCATTAATAATTTCATTTATAAAAGGTTCTGTTTCACCCAGTTGTGTTAAAACAAAATGTTTTTTACATTTATTTGTAATTTTGATAAAAGTATCACATGCCATATCTTGAACACCTTCATGAGTTTCATGCATAAATTCAAATAATTTATTAACAACTGTTTTTAAGAATCTCCAATGAGCTTTTAAAAATCTTGGATATTGACCAACAATATACATAATATTTGATGCAACAACTGCTTTATTATCTTTACCACGTTTCATATCAGTTAAACTTAATAAATCTTTAATAACATTAACCAAGAACCTTTTTTCCATATCTTCATTCATAGCACCAGAAATTGAACCTATTGCCCAACATAATGTATTAATATTTTGCCATGACCATTCACTTTCATCTATTTGTCTTGCTAATTTTTCAATCATAATTTGTTCAGTATCTATAACATTTAAATGAGTTAAATAAACTAAAACTTCTCTCATTGATTTATATAATTGAATTGTATCACTTTCTTTTACAAACTCACGAACAATTTCCCCTTCATCATTTTCAACAACTAAAACTTCTTCTGGTCTTGCCATATTTTCAATGATAACTAATCTTAATTTTGATAAAATTTGTTGATATTGATGTTGTCTTAAATTATATTTTGTTAATAATGTTGGATCGGGTGCACCTTGTGCAGTTATAGAACCAGAACCTCTTGTTAATTGCATCATTGGTGATAAATCTTGATGTATTTGAACATCTTTAATTTCTTTAAATAATTGATAAACATAATTTGACCAAAAATCTAAACAAGTTTTAAATAATTCTCTTTCTTCAATTCTTGATAAATTTAATAAATAAGTCAATGAATTTTGTAATAAGGATTTAATTTGATCATCGGATTGTACTGCATGTTTTTCAATTACTAATAAATGATTTGATAAAAATGTACATAAAAACATTGCTAAATCTTGTAAAAATGATTGATCTGAAGAACTTGCAACTTTATATTCATTTTTTAAATCAATATTTAATGGAATAATTAAATAAATTTGATCCATAGTATTTTTAAAAAATAATAAAGTTTTAGTTTCATAATTTTGTGATGAGTTTGGTATTGATAAACTACTAATTTCAGTTAAACATTTTAATGCAATGGCTCTTGTATCATTTGGTTGTAAAAATTTATTTGTTAATAATTCTAATAAATTTGTATCATAAATATAATTTATTGGAATCCATTGTATATATTTTAATAAAGCATTCAATGTACTAATAATTAATGAAGGTTTTGAAGTTTTATCTAAAATTTCATAACATAATTTAAAGATTTCTTCAAATTCATTCTCCATTGATTTCTTTAATGATAAGATTTTTGCTCTTGTTAATTGTTCTTCAGAGAAATCAAAAATTTCTTCACTTAATAATTTAAGTATAATCATATTATTTTCACAAACATTATAATTTGATTTTGAACTAACAACAATTTCAGGTATAAATTCGGGCCAATTATGAGGCCATTCTTGTTTTAAAATTGAAACTAAAGTTAAATCAATTTTATTAATTAAAGCTCTTTGAGTTTCAAATTCTTCATCGTTATTACATAAACTAACAATCATATTTATAATGAATAATCTAATACCGATTCTTTCGTCATCACTAATAGTTTTCCATTTATATTGAATCAATTTATTTAAACAACTCAATGCAATATATTTTGATTGAGAATTATTTGAATTTGATAAAATTTGATCTGCAAATTTCCAAGAATCAGGATGTTCTTGAAATTGACTCAATACTAATGCTGCTTGTTTTTGATCATTACCTGAACCTTTATAAAAAGTATCAACAATTTGATCAAATAGATTGATATCCAATTCTTTTGAAAAGTCTAAAATAGAATCCATCGTTGAAATGTATTAAAAAAGACTTCGATATTATGATGATTAAATCTATTGTATAATAAAGAAAAGAATGATAATACTAATGAATAAAATGATTTGATTGGTGTTGTCAAAAAAAAGTTCTTTTGGTTTTTTTTTCCTCTCTTTAAAAATTGCCTTTTTAATTATTAATGATGATTATAAGACATATTACACTTAATTCTGTCAACACACTCCGTATAAAAGAATAACAACTGTATATTTATTCATGTTTAACTTAAGCTTCGTAAGCCATATCAATGCTCAATTTGACTTCTGTGTGTCCTATTTGTACTGTCTTAATTAATTGTACAATAAGGAAAAAAAGAAAAAGGGGGACCATCAGAGGGGCTGATAAAGCAAAATGCAATAGTAACCCTACGGAGTTGAGTTTGAACATTGATTATATACTTTATAATCTTTCAACAACGAACAACCCCATTAAATTGTATCGGTCGATCAAACTATATTATTTTGTAACCTTTTAATTAATTTTGTTTTTTTTTGCAGCACAATTGATTAACATGATCAATGTAATTACCGAAAGAAATATATCATGGTTGTCAATATACTTTTTAAATATCAGATTGAATTTAAACACCGAATCTGAAATTAAACAATTTCTATCCTCAATTCCATCAAATTCTAAAATTTTAATTGTTTTGACAAATAAGAATGAAATTGATATTCAAATTTACAACCAATTACAACTTCAATCAATCAAATTGAAAAAAACAGTAGTAATTTCCTATATGATCAAGTCTATAGAAAATCATTTGGAATTGGTTGACAAATTAATCAAGCATATTGATGAATCTGGCTCACACAATAGTAACACGATTGATTCACTAGTTGATGAAAAGTTAATCAATTTGATGCTTAACTTACCAAATTTTATTGATTATCTTGGAGAATCCAATCCAGAAAATAAATTTAAATCATTTGTTAGTCGCTATAACTCAATCAAAGAAATCGTAAATTCGAGTGCATTCTAAGAATATCTACGTCACTCATTTACAAGCTAGAGAAATACCAGTTCAATTTCATTTTAATATATTTTCTGATATATTTAATTATATTTTAGATGATAGTCATTTGCTTGCAAATTCAACACCTTTTTCGATATTTTTTGATAATTGATCAATTGCAACTGACAACAATTTCTTTTCATCATCATTGATTTCATTCAAGATATCATATTTTACTTCTTCAATACCATCTTTACCTAATAAAACAGGTAATGAGAAATAATCTAAATTACCAACTAATTTTTTAGCTTCTGCTGAACCTTTAATATTTGAATCATTTAAATTTAAAAATGTACATTCAACGATGCTTGATTTACCTGAAACAGCATTTAAAATTGCTTCAGCTAATTTATAACCAGCATAAGCCATTGATAAAGTAGCAGAACCAGCACCATTTTTAGCTTGAACAACTTCATCACCACCAAATTGAACTCTTTTAATTAATTGTTTCTTTTGTTCTTCATTTAATTGATCATAATATTTTTTTGATGAACCTAATGAATATATTGGTACAATTGTTTCACCTGAATGACCACCAATAACATTAACATTGAAATCACTTGGTTTAGTTTCTGATTCAAATAAATTAAATAAAAATGTATTTGCTCTAACAATATCCAATGTTGTAACACCAAATAATTTTTTAGCATCAAATACACCTTTTTGTTTTAAAGTTTCAGCAAAAATTGGTACTGTTGAATTAACAGGATTTGAAATAACTAAAACAAAAGCTTTTGGACAATTTTCAGCAACACCTTCAGCCAACTGTTTAACAATACCAGCATTAATATTGAATAAATCATCTCTTGTCATACCTGGTTTTCTTGGTACACCAGCTGGAATTATAACAAGATCTGAATTTTTTAAAGCTTGAGCTAATTGTGTTTTATCTTCTTTTGAAGGTGGTACAAATGCTTTTGTAGTTGAATTGGTATTGATATGACTTAAATCGGCACCAACACCTGGAGTATTGAAGACATCAAACAATGATAATTCATCAACATTTGGATTTAATTTTGTTAATAATGATAATGGTTGTCCAATACCACCAGCTGCACCTAAAATTGTTACTTTAACCATGATAATAAATAATTGAATAAATAGTAATAATAAATAAATATAAATAAATAATCAATTCAAATCAATTGAATATAAGGTAAATGTGAATATTTATAAAACTTGAAGTTGGATGATAATTCGTGGGAAATATTGTTTATATATTTATATTGTGTCAATTTCC
The DNA here is from genome assembly GCA_030564645.1 of Insectozyma morakotiae. Lineage (NCBI taxonomy): Eukaryota > Fungi > Ascomycota > Pichiomycetes > Serinales > Debaryomycetaceae > Insectozyma > Insectozyma morakotiae. The sequence continues at coordinate 345,219 of JAKTYD010000005.1, forward strand.
GAGGAGGGGGGGAGAAAAGGAAGAAAATAATTGATTTGCGTATACTACTTTTTTATTTAACATGTGGGTTTTTTTTACCCCAAACTTTTTTTTCTACCAGTCGTTGTCGTTCAGTTTTAAATTGGTTGGCGCGCGTCTTTCCTTTTAAATTAGTGTGGAAGTCGAACAACACCGGGGTCTCGGAATTTCCAGGACCCTTCTCTTTATTAGTTTATTTATTTCTATTATAATTGTATAAAAGCAACTATTATATTTACAACTGTCTTTGTTACCCTTTTCACGCTATGATTTCTTCTATATTATTTAGTGAGTATTCATTTGATCTAAGACATAGACACCATTCGTTTGTTAAACCGCACTCTAGTCAACGGCAGTCACGCTTGAAAAGTTTATCACAAACAACTTTGGTTTGATATAATTCAAAACTTTGTATTGAGCTTTGATTTATCCGTTTATCGCCAAATAAAGCTTGTTCTTGTACAAATTTATCAATTTAAGCTTTATTTGTGAGGCTTTCGATTAAATTTTGTTCAAAGTTTCAATGTTTAGAGATTGAATTTGCATCCATTTCTATTTGGTGTCATGCCCTTATACAAAATGTATCTTTGAGTATGATAAAGTAAGAATTAACAATTTGTTAAACACCCTAAGCCGCAATCCTAAAAAGAGATTTCAAGTAATGTAACATTTTGCAATCTTGGTGCTACCAGCTGCTGTTCCAAAAAAATTAATTAATTTGAGCGATAAACATTACGAACATCAACTACCTGAAAATGGAAAGACAAAGGCATATACTCTTTTAAAACAGATCCGTAGTACAATCTCTTTTTCTTTTCATCGTCTAACAATCTATATTACCACTTTAGGATAGCTAAGAAAGGTGGAGAGCAAAAGAACGATATAGAAAAATTAACCCTCACGTGATCGATGACGAAAATTAATTTTTATCTATTGATTTCTTTTTGGTTATAAGACTAAATATAATAAATTATGGAGTTAAATTAAATATCACAATTTTTTTTTCTCTTTTACAACCATTATCATATCATTTCATTTTAATTAATCAATTTATTCCAATGCTGCAACAACTGCCAAAGAGTCATCGTCATCATCGTAGAAACATTTCAACTTCATCTGAGGATGATCCCTTTGATATTGCTGAAAATTATTACGGTGATATAAACCTTAAAAAAGTAGCAAATAAAAATTCACCTTTAAATAGAGTTCGTACTTTTAGTGCTTTTGAAACTAAAACAACAAGACAAGATTTCCTTAAGAAATTGAATGAACAACATCCAATTCCAAATATTATAAATGAATCATCAGAACCAAATTCAGAAACTCAATCAAATATTTCGTCAAAATCTCCAACCCCACCAATTGACGATAATGTACAACCAAAAATACATTTCAATTTAGGTAAATCATCGAAACCAATCTCATCATCCTACAATTCATCATCAGACGAAGAAGATGGAAAAGAAGAAGAAGATCCTTTAAGTACAGCCAAATCAACCAATACAGATACAACTTCCGAGGTACCCTTAAGAAGCTCAGTAGATGATACTCAAACAGTTATACCACATCCTACAAGTTTTAAAGGTGATGCAGATTCATTGAGTAAAAGACCATCAATTGTACCAATTTATCAAAATTCAAATTTATCACCATCAACTTCTGAAGAATCAGTCAATTCTACAAATATAAATAGCGATAGGTATCATTTTAGAAGAGCATCAGTTGATGATACCAACATTAGACCAAAAAAATTCTACATCTCAAATGTTCAAGAAACTTTAAAAGAATTATTAGAAAATGAAGATACTGATAATAATTGTCAAATTACAATTGAAGATACTGGACCAAAAGTTTTAAGATTAGGTACTGCAAATTCATTAGGTTTTAAACAAAGATCAGTTAGAGGTACATATATGTTAAGTAATTTATTACAAGAATTGACTATAGCAAGTAGATTTGGTAGACATCAAATTATATTAGATGAAGCTAGATTAAATGAAAATCCAGTTAACAGAATGAAGAGATTGATTACTACTCAATTTTGGAGAAACCTTACAAGAAGAATTACAAAAGATAATATAGTTGAAATGTCAAGAGATACTAAAATTAAAGAAGTAACTAAGAATGAAAAAGGTGAAACCATACAATTAGATGAGAGTCATAGAATTTATATACCACATAATAGATTAGATCAATATGAATTTTTTAAATCAATAAAAGAAGAAAGAAATGATATTAATTTAGATATTCAATTATTACCAGAAGTTATCGATGCAGATTATATAATGTCCATAAACACAAAACCTGGATTATTAGCAATTGCAACAAAAAAAGATCCTTCTAATCCAAAAAATTTAATCAGTTGGCCTTATGTTGTACCTGGTGGTAGATTTAATGAATTATATGGATGGGATTCATATATGGAAACATTAGGTTTATTAACTGATGTAAAAAGTTCAAAAAATTTAGATCATTTAGAATTAGCAAGAGGTATGGCAGAAAACTTTATTTATGAAATTTATCATTATGGAAAAATTTTGAATGCAAATAGATCTTATTATTTAGGTAGATCTCAACCACCATTCTTAACTGATATGGCAATTAGAATCTTTGATAAAACAAATGAAGTCTTACCAAATGAATCTGAAGATACTTTAGATTTTTTGAAAAGAGCAACATTAGCTTCAATAAAAGAATATGAAACTATTTGGTGTGCAAAGCCAAGATTAGATGAAAAAACTGGTTTATCATGTTATCATCCACAAGGTAAAGGTATTCCACCAGAAACTGAAGCAACTCATTTCAATGAAGTTTTAAAAAAATATGTTTCAAAATATAATATTTCACAAGATGATTTTATCAAAAAGTATAATTTTGGTGAAATTAAAGAACCTGAATTAGATGAATATTTCTTACATGATAGAGCTGTTAGAGAAAGTGGTCATGATACATCATATAGATTAGAGGGTAAATGTGCATATTTAGCCACTGTTGATTTAAATTCATTATTATATAAATATGAAAATGATATTATTTATATACTTGAAACATATTTTGACAATAAATTAGAAGATGATGGTAAAGTTCATACATCAGAGATTTGGAAAACAAGATCCAAGGAAAGAAAAATTAATGTTGATAAATACTTATGGAATGAAACTGATTCAATTTATTATGATTATAATGTCGTTGAACAACAACAAGCTCCATATGAATCAGCAACTACATTCTGGCCATTATATGCAAAATTGTCATCACAAGAACAAGCTAAAAAATTAATTGATAATTCTTTAAGTAAATTTGAAGAACATGGTGGATTAGTAGCTGGAACATTAAAATCAAGAGGTGATATTGGATTATCAAGACCAAGTAGACAATGGGATTATCCATTTGGTTGGGCACCACAACAAATTTTAGCATGGATTGGATTAAAAAATTATAATTATAATCATATAGCTAAAAGATTAGCTTATAGATGGTTATTTATGATGACAAAATCATTTGTAGATTATAATGGTGTTGTTGTTGAGAAATATAATGTTACTAAAGGTGCAGTTCCTCATAAAGTTGATGCTGAATATGGTAACCAAGGTTCAGATTTCAAAGGTGTTGCAACTGAAGGGTTTGGTTGGGTTAATGCTTCATATGTATTTGGTCTAACATTTTTAAATCTTTATGCTCATAGAGCTTTAGGGGCTATGACACCACCTAAAGTTTTCATTAAAAACATAACATCAGATCAATAAATATATCATCAATAAATTATATTAAATAGATTAAAATATACAGTAATTCCGATATCTCAAATTTCAAACGAAGAAATCAATGAGTATTTGTTAAAACTGCTGAAAAGCTCAGAGATTTTAGTTTTGAATACATTTGGATCGAGAAATTCTAATATAGTATCTTTGATTTTTGAAATAAGGGAAAATTTGTTTGCAAATTGTATTAAATATTCAAAGGAATAGTTATTATTGCGAGTTGAAATTTTTTTTTTTTTCCCACCTAATTTAAAGATTTCAACTATTATATAACCATTGATAACTATAATTATAATTATTAACGATTTCAACATCATTTTTAATTAAGAAGAATAAATAGGAGGAATTCAAGATTACATAGAGGAATAGATAGATAGACATTTTTTTTTTTTCACATTCATTCGTTAATTAGTTTGTTTTCATGTTATCACGATTTCATAATAGAATAATACTTAGGTGTTACTCATCTTCATTCAAGACAGCAATTGATACTGCTGAAAAATTAGTTTCACCACCAAGTTCCAAATTTCAAGATCCTTTCAGTATAGTCAGTCATGAAATGTCAAATTTAGCAAAATCTATAGCAAATCTAATTGGTTCTGGACATCCAACTTTAAATAGAGTTAGTTCATATTATTTCGAAGCTGAAGGTAAAAATGTTCGACCATTGATTGTACTTATATTAAGTAAAGCATTACTGAAAATCCCTTTAAATGAAAGAAATCGTATACCTATTGATTCTAATGATGTTACACAACAACTGTATATAAAAGGTACATCACAAAATCCAAATAGTTCAATTGCAGGAAAATCAGTTGATGATTCATTGACACCCTTGGCTATTTTACATGGTATAAATCCTAAAGTTATTTTAGATCCATTAAGTAAACCAATGGATAAATTACCATTAAATGACTTGACAAATGGAATATTACCAAAACAACGAAGATTGGCTGAAATTGTTGAAATGATTCATACAGCAAGTTTATTACACGATGATGTTATAGATTTAAGTGATTCAAGAAGAGGTAGACCAAGTGGTAATATTGCATTTACAAATAAAATGGCAGTCTTAGCTGGTGATTTCTTATTAGGTAGAGCTTCTGTTGCAATTGCAAGATTAAGAAACCCTGAGGTCATTGAATTATTATCTACAACCATTGCAAATTTGGTTGAAGGAGAATTTATGCAATTGAAAAATACCGTGATAAATGATGATACAAATGAAATAAATAATGATGGTGAATCCAAAGAAATTCCTTCTCCAACAGGTAAAGTTCCAACAAAACAACATGAATACTCAGTTTCTCAAGTAAATCATAATACAAATGTTGAAGCAGCATTTGAATATTATTTACATAAAACATACCTTAAAACTGCAAGTTTGATGTCTAAATCATGTAGAGCAAGTGCAGTATTGAGTGGTGCACAAGATGATATAATTGAAAATTGTTATCAATTTGGTAGAAATTTAGGTTTATGTTTTCAAATTGTTGATGATATGTTGGATTATACTAGTTCAAATACTGCATTTGGTAAACCATCACAAGCAGATTTAAAATTAGGTTTAGCAACTGCTCCAATTTTATTTGCTTGGGAAAAAGAACCAAAATTAGGTGAATTAATAGCAAGAAAATTTAATCAACCTGGTGATGTTGAAATTGCAAGAAAATCAGTTGAAAAATATAATGGTTTAGAAAAGACTAGAGAAATGGCAACTGATTATTGTTTAAAAGCTTTAGAAAATTTAAGAAACTTACCTGAATCAGATGCAAGAAGTGCTTTAGAATTATTAACAAATTCAATATTAACAAGAACAAAATAGACAATATAAATATAAATAGAAACATATTACTTGTAAATATAAAGCTAGTAATAACAATGATTGGAAACCACATGTGAATACTCCTCTAGACTATTGTGATATTGTAGAAATATTCATCTTCAATTGAGATTGATCTTGAGTTATGCCAGTTTTTGTATCTCGTACATATGGTAGCGATCTTAATAATACCTCCATTCATCAATAGTTTACAAAAAATTACGAAATTTTTTTCTTCTATTTTTGATTTCAATTAAATAAATTTCTCTTCTAATCAATCAACAACAAATAACAATCACAACAATGTCATCAGAAGAAATTAAACCAAAAACAGAAGAATCAACTGCTACATTAAGCTCTATTCCAAAGCCACCAACTTCAAATGTTTTTTCAATGTTTGGTGCTAAAAAGGAAAAGAAAGATGATGAAGAAAAAGAATCTAAAAAAGATGATGATGAAAAAAAACAAGAAGGGGAAACTTCAAAAGACACAAATGATGATGATAAAGCTGATGAAGAAGAAGCTGATTTTCATTTCACCCCTGTTATTCAATTAGATAAAAAAGTTGATGTTAAAACTAATGAAGAAGATGAAGAAGTATTATATAAAGTTAGAGCTAAATTATTTAGATTTCATGCAGATTCAAAAGAATGGAAAGAAAGAGGTACTGGTGATGTCAAATTTTTAAAACATTCAAAAACTAATAAAACAAGAATCTTAATGAGAAGAGATAAAACTTTAAAAATTTGTGCTAATCATTTAATACAACCTGATTATGAATTAAAACCAAATATTGGAAGTGATAGATCATGGGTTTATACAGTTACTGCTGATATTTCTGAAGGTGAACCTGAAGCTCAAACTTTAGCTATTAGATTTGGTAATAAAGAAAATGCTGATAAATTTAAAGAATATTTTGATGATGCTAAAAAAACAAATACAGCTTAAATTAATCAAACGATATCTGCATATTCTAGTGAGTAAATAACTTTTTATATAGTCATAACACAATAAATAAACAAAGAACAAAATCAGTCATCCTAACGATTGACAAGATTCTAAATGTGTAACACGTAAATAAGAATAAATCCTTACATGCTATGCAACTTGAAATTACAATGATCTATGTCAAGTAGAAAAGATTGGCGACAGTGATCGAAAAAGAAGACAATGTTCCAGTATGAAGAAACGTGGTATAGATTGATTGTCTCAGAAGGAAAAAAATGTACAATATATTATTATATCTTGCAACCAAATATTTATTACTCAATTTTTCAAATTGTCAACAACCACCAACGACATCCAACTTCCTACCATCGGCATATTTTAATAGCATAACAAGCCTTCCATGAAGTTTGGTAAATATCTTGCATCAAGACAATTGGAATTACCTGAATATTCAGGTCATTTTATTGACTATAAATCATTGAAAAAATTGATTAAACAACTAGCTATACCTAAAAATAGTACGTCCAATAATAATAATGAGATATCAATAACTGAAATTCAACAAACCCTAAAAGAAAACAAAGCTTCATTTTTTTTCAGAGTGGAAAGAGAATTAGATAAGGTAAATTCATTTTATCTTGAAAAACAAGCAAATTTATCAATTAATTTGAATTTATTGATCCTCAAAAAGAATGAAATTTTCACAAAAGCAAACGAATTCATAAATCAAAATGATATTGAACATGATAATAATCAAATACTAATTTCAAATTTCAATAATTCAATTAGTTTTATGAATCTATATCAAAATTTTAAAAAAATTCATCAAGATTTAGTTAGATTACAACAATTTATTGAATTAAATGAAACTGGATTTTCAAAAGTTGTTAAAAAATGGGATAAAAGATCAAAATCTCATACAAAAGAATTGTTTATATCAACTGCGGTTAGTGTACAACCTGTATTTCATAAAAATGAAATTAATGAATTAAGTGATTTAGTTACCCAATCTTTGTTTGATATTGAGAGTATAATGGATGGTGATTATTCATGTATAAATAATTATACTGATTTATCACGTCAAATTCAACAACAACAAGAAAAAGAAAAAGAAGAAAGTCAACAAAATTCACAAGACAAACCTATATTTCAAAGACATTCTTCAATAACTGCTTCGATTGGTAATAATAATGAAATAGATGAGTTTTATTCAAGTTTTGTCAATATTGCCACTATAAAAGATCCAGATATGTCTTTATTGGTTAGATGGGTTGATAAAATTAATGGATTCCCTTACAAAAAAGATGCAGATTTTTCATCATTTGAAGTAAAGATTAAAATATCAAAGATTTTTTTATTATCCATATCTAATCTTAAAATTTCAGATTTATTTCTTGAAACTTTTTTAAATTTGATTAAATTTAATATTGATTTTAAGTATATAAACAATGATTTTAATAATAATAAAACCATCCTACATGAATGTTGTTCAATCCCAATTATAAATCAAAATGAAAATAATGTAGTCATTAATAATGGTGTTAAAGTTGTTAATTTAGATTCAATAAATCACACAAGATTTTTCATTATTAAATATTTAATTGAAGATAAGATTCAAAAAAATGATGATTTCTTGATTTATAAAGATTTCAATGGTCGAAATTGTTTGCATTATGCATCACAAAATAATAGAAGTGATTTGTTACAACTTTTATTACCGGTATTTCCAACAAATCATATTGATGATTTAGATAATGAATCAATGTCACCTTTATTATTAGCTATCAAACATGGGAATTTAAATATTATTCAAAATTTAGTTCAATATGGATCAAATCCTTTCCCTGAAGCTAAGAAAGAAAAATTACAATATTTACCAATAAATTATGCTTGTAAATTTGGTGATTATAAATTATTAAAATATTTGTTATCAAATTTAAATAATACAATAGATTTCAAAACTTTATTAAATCAACAAGATGTAGAAGGTTTATTACCTTTACATGTTGTTTCAAGAGCTGGTCATTATCAATTAATCGAGTTATTGATAAGTTATGGTGCTGAAGTTAATAAATTAGATGGTTTTAATAAATGGACACCAATTTTTTATGCAGCTTCTGAAGGCAATGTTAAAACAACTCAAGAATTGATTAAATTTGGTGCTAAATTGAATATAATTGATGAAGATGGTTATAATGTATTATACTATTGTGTTGTTGAAGGTCATATTGATGTTATAAATGTTTTATTAAAGTATCAAAATGATATGAAAATTGATAAAGAATCTACAGATTCTTCTTCTATGGCAATATTAGGAAAAGTTAATGAAGCAGATGATTCAGATGGTGAAGAAGAAGAAGAAGAAGAAACTAATGGAAGTCTGAATAAACATGAAAATGATAAGAATAATGTTGACATACCTGATTTACAATTACCACCACCAATTTTACCATTACGTAGATATGGACATAATTTCTTAGAACAAAAGGTATTAATTGAATTAATATTTTCCAATGATTCGGATTTTATTAATTTATTTAATTTATCAACTGATTTAAAACCTGGTAGAATTACATTAACTTCAAATATTTCTGATATAGTACCAAGAAACATTTTATTACCAATAAATGATGAAAAAACAAATCAAGCCAATCAAAATAATTGTGTTTTCCAAACTGATGTTGAATCATTGAATGAATTTAGAATTGATTTTGAAATATTTCCAAAATTTGGTACAAGATTAATTGCTAAAACAACAGCATTAAATTTTTCACAAATTGATACAACATCACCAGAAATCAATTCAATTCAATTACCATTATTTGATTTAAGATTAAGAAATATAGGGTTATTGAAATTTAATTATCAAGTGATTTTCCCATTTTCTGGTACATTATTAGAGACATCTAAATTCGATACATATTGGAAATCATCAACAAATTTTGTCAAAAATAGACAATCAATAAAATTAAATGCTGCTGGTGGTTTATCACCAAATAATTTCTTGTCACCAAATTCAAATTCAATAATCTTAGACTCAACCACAACTACTCCACCACAAATACAACAACCATCAAATTCATCAATAGTGACGGCAACTTCATTATCAGGAGAATATTTAAGAATTAAAATATGTTTATTAAATGATGGTACTCCAATTGTATGTCCACATTGGTCAATTTCCATAACGGAAAATATAGATTTATATTTACCTAATCTATCATTAGAACAATTAACTTCAATAACAAATGATTTATTTGATTATTCAAAAGTTATTAAAGATATTTCAAATATGACAATCAAAGATATACTTTATATTAAAAAATTATTAAAAATCATTTACCTACCATTAGATTTAATTTTAGACATTTTAAACATAGATATAAATTTAAATTTAGAAATTATATTTCCAAGTTTATATGAATTGGATGTTTTACCATTTAATGGAAATTTACAAAATAATTTAAATAATTTTATAGATTTTACATTAAATGATGTATTTCAACATATTAGATCAAAACTGAATCATACAAATTCAAATTCAAGATCAATAATTTTTTTAAGTTCAAATTCATTAATTTGTAAAATATTAAATTGGAAACAACCAAATTTTCCTGTATTTTTAATTATGAATGGTATAACATTTAATTCAGATTTATATGAATTTGAAAAAAGATCAACAAATGGATTAATTATAAATGAAGATGAATTGAGTAAAAAAGAATTGACTGATAATTATCAAGAATTAACAATTAGATCTATAAAAGAAGCTGTAAATTTTACAATAAATAATAATCTAATTGGATTAATTACTTCAATTCATTTATTGAATTTAGTTCCAAAGTTGATTCCATTAATCAGATCAAGAGGTTTGATATTAGTTGCTTCAAGTGATTGTACAAATGAAGAAGAACATAATGAAGAAATTTTAAGAAAAGAATTGGATTGTTATACTAAAACTGAAATTAATGGATTAAGATTTGATGATGTGCTTAGTTTTAAAGAGGATATAACTATGTAGAAATGGTATTAAAATTCGTTCATTAAAATTGTACTCTATAGTCTTTGAAGCTAATGTGTAGTTGTTATTTTATATTTCTTCTTCTTGGTGGCGGTGGTGGTGGTGGTGTCATATTATTATTAACAGTTTTATTTACTGGTATTGGTGGTGGTGCTTTCCTCAAAGCTTTTTGTTTTAGTGAATTATTTGAATTTATAGATGTTGAAGATGAATTACTTGATTGTTGTTGATACATTAAATTATTCTTTTTGGTTGGTGATATAGGTAATTTTGGTAATGGTTTTGAAGTTAAATATTCAGTGGGTAAGTCTAAAATATTTGAATCTTTACAAGGTGAATCATTGTCAATAATTTGATCTTCAAGTTTGGAATTTAGTGAATCTGTTTTTGTTATATCCAAATCTGATAATTCATTTGATAAGAAAATATTTGCATTGTTTTCTAAAATCATTGATTTTCGTTCACTATTTCTTCTTTCTAAGAAATTGTGCACAGTTGTATGTTTATGATAATCACTTCTAAGACCAGCTTTTATTGAAGCATGTTTTGATATTTTAAAATCACTTAAATCAGAATCAGATGAATTTGTTGATGAAGATTCTAATTTCGAATTATTATTGTTGTTACTATTATCTTTCAACCATTTGATATTAAGACACTTAACTGCTAGTTTGTGTATCACTTTATCTTCTTCATCATCTATTTCAAAATTCAAAATTATATTTGATAATAATTCTTTTATTTCTTTAGTTTTATAATTTTCATTTTCAATTTGTGAAAATAATAAAATTGGATGGAAAACTCGTAAATAAGTTAGTAATAATATCTTATTATTCAAGATTTGATAATCATTATTATTGATCTCTCTAATTACAATATCAATCAATATTTTTAAGTCATTTAAATAAATCAATTTCGTTGTAAAACTTGTAGTAAAAATCAAATATAAGAATTTTAATATTAGGATTTTTATAATTTGACTTTCTTCACGATTCAAATGATAAATTAAAAGATTAATGAATTTAACTGTGTTGTTTGAATTTTTTGAATTTTTAATCAATTCATCAAATACGAGATTTGAAAAATTTCCACCCAAATTATAAAATTTCATTAAAAATTGTTCATTGAGTAATAACACCAACTTTAATTCTTCATAAGCAATCAACTTTCTTTCATTGGAAAATTCATCATCATCAAAATCTTCATCATCGATATTATTATAATTATCATTTGTTAATAAATCTTTTATCAAAATTTTGATTAAATTATTTTCAATCACTTCATTGAATTCATAATCATTTAATAATTCTTTATGATAAAGATATTCAAATATGATATCACAACTAAATTTCAAAATTACAAATGAAGATTTTTCTAAATTTATTGCTTTAATTTGAGTTTGAATAAATGAACTCATAATCGATATTATTTTAAATTTGGTCAATATATAATATAAATCATTGATGTCAATTAAATTGAATTTCAATTCATTTTCATGTTCATCTTGTTGTGTATTTTTAAGTTTCAATAAAATTAATAATGTAATTAATAAAAATTCTTTTATACATTCATTTTCATAGACTAACTTATCATCAACTTGATTATTTTCTTCAATTGATGAATTCATTATATTTGTAAATGCTTCTAAAAATGCTAATATTTTACCAATACAAAATTTCCAATTCTTGATAAATAAATTTGATTCAATCAACTTTAATGAATAACTTGAAATTACTTGATAACTAGGTGATTGTTGGGAATAAATATTATCTATTATACATTTTATATAAATTGAAAAATTCTCATTACATTCATTTGAATCACTATTGATTAAAATTGGTGATATTTCATCCTCTAAATAGTCTCTAGTTGTTGAAGGTAATGATATTGTTGATGGAAATGAATGTTTGAAAGAAGAAGTTCTATTTAGTTCATTAGACATGGATATCATCAAGTGTCTTCTTTATTCTACCCCTACGTCTTCTACTTCTGTGTTTTTAAATATGCAACCTTGAATTGAAAAATGACAATCTAAATTTGCGCTTAAAAATTCAATTTTGAAAATTCGTTATCAATCACGTGAGAGTTATTTTTAGTTGCAAAATAAATTAATATCCTATAGTTTTTAAATAAATATCAGTACCCCATCCATTATAAGTTTGTACTGTAAGAGATCCTTTCGTAATTTCATCATCGCCATTGTCTTCACCTTCTTCAACTTCATCCTCTTGTTCTTCTCTTTTCCGTGGTTTTATAGTATCATTAAATACTTCAATATATTGTTTTGCTAATGGTAAACCAAACCCCATCCCTGCAACTGAATTTCCACCTAATCCAGGTGGAACATTTAATGTTTTATAACTTTCACCTTCACCACTTTCATAAGTTGAAAATGAATAATCAAAAATATTATTTATAACTTTTTTCGGTATTCCTTTTCCTTTATCTCTAATTCTAATTTGTAAAAAATTTGAATTTGAATTGTTGAAATTTGTTGAAATTGTAACAACAACTGGGTCGGTTATTTTATTCTCAATTTGTGCTCTAAAGGAATTTTTAAATAATTCCATTAAAATATAATCAAGATGATATTCAATATATGGAAAATTTAAAATATCTTCTTCATTTCTATTAAATTCAGGTTCAACTTGACTCCAATAATTTATTGGTAATAAATTAGTATCAATTTTTATAGGAATTGATTGATCATATTTCATCATGGTTATATCATTAACAATCTCTGCATTTTTTTTAATAACATCAGGTATGTATAGCATTTTTATAACACCATTATATTTCCCACCGGGGACAAACAGTTTTGGATTATTTAACGATTTTGTCAATTCAATATGTTGATATGCAATTAACCTCATACTTATTCTTTCTTTAAGATGGGAGTCTAAAAATGTTTTTATTTGTTGAAAAGAAATTAAATTACTAACTTCTGTAAAACCTTTAGATAATTCAGGTAATGTATCAGAATGGATTTCAATAAATTCATCCAAAACTTCTTTTGTGAATTTCCTATTCTCTTCTAAAGTATGTGGTATATATGAACTTGCTTTTAATAATTGTGACATTGATTTTAAATAAATTTGATAACTTTGTGATATTGATGGATTTAATACTACTAAATAAGGTAATTTTCTAAATTCTTTCAACCTACGAGCATTATATATTAATAAATGTTCAATAGTTTCTCTTGCATTTTGTAATATAAATTCATTAGATAATTTTTCACTTTGACTGTATAACTTTTGCATTGAAAATTTTGGTAATGATTTACTTGAATAATGAATGATTGGTTGTTCTAATTTTGTTCTAATTTTATACTCTTCAAGAAATTTCTTTTGTTGTTGACATTCTTCAATCTCTTTAGATATATTCAAACATCTTTTGAATAGTAACTTTCGTATTGGAAATCTCGATAAATCTTTTAAAACTAACATTGAAGATTAGTCAAATATTTTAGTATCGGCCGATAAAAGAAAAAAAAAATCGACCCAGAAAAATCAAAGACGCTTTAAACAACAGATTTCAATGTCTATAGATGATTGTCCTATATGTGTCAATATCAAGCAGGAAACTGATTCTGAAACTAATATATCTTGGATTCAATGCTCAAATTGTAAACAATGGTTTCATGTCCGATGTTTAAAAATGAATGATTCAGATGTGAATGAGATTGTAGTATATCATTGTGATAATTGTATAAAGAAAGCTGGACCACTGATACATAAACGAAAATCAAAAAGATCAAGAGTTTCAATTGATTACTTAGCCTTGAATGAAGGTGAGACATTTGCATTAGATAAATCAATTCATTTCCAATTACCAAATTTTTTAAATTTCCAAGGTGAGCCAAATATTCATATTAAAGACAATTTAACCAAACATTTCATGTTGGATTCAAAAATGACAAAACCAATACATATACCCAATGTTGAACTAGATAAAGTTGGTATGAAATTACCAAAACTGGATAAAAAGGACATTACAATTGATTATATAACTGAATGTTGTGGACCTGAGACTCCAGTTGAAGTGATGGATGTGATTTCACAACAATCAATTCAACCACAATGGAATTTATCTAAATGGCAACAATATTACAATACTCCACAAGATAAACGTGATCGTATAAGAAATGTTATATCTCTAGAAATTTCCGATTCAATATTAGGTAAAAATTTTATACGACCTAAAGCAGTTGAAGAAATGGATTTAGTTGATAAAGTATGGGATTCCAAAGATGAACAACCAAGATCAAAAGTTACAAAATATTGTTTAATGTCGGTTAAAAATTCATTTACAGATTTTCATCTTGATTTTGGTGGTACATCAGTTTATTATACTGTTTTAAAAGGTCAAAAAACTTTTTTAATGTTTCCACCAACAGATGATAATTTAAAATTATATGAATTATGGAATCTTGAACCAAAACAAAATTTCATTTGGTTCCCAAATTATACTAATTCAAAGTTAAAAATGACTCCACAATTTGGGTTTAAAGTAACTTTGAATCCTGGTGATTTATTTATTATACCTAGTGGTTGGATTCATTCTGTTCATACACCAGAAGATTCGATAGTTATTGGTGGTAATTATTTAACACTTCGAGATATGAATATGCAATTAAAAATTAATCAAGTTGAAAAAAATACAAAAGTTCCAACAAAATTTAGATTCCCAATGTTCAATAAAGTCATATGGTTAAGTGCAATTTATTATTTCAACAATAAAGAAGAGTTTATTAATGATATTGGTGATGATAAACAACTTGAAAAAGAACTTTTAAATTCTTGGTATAATCATTTATCAAATCATTTGGAAATTAGTAAGAAAAATCAAACAGCAAAGAGAAGTATACCCATTAAACAACCAATACAATTTTTACAACAATTAAAATCATGGCGTGACGAATATAACTAATGTACAATTATCATTTAACTATTTACTTTATAAATCCAATGGTGTTCCTTTTTCTCTTGCAGCTTCACCATATTTCTTTATTCTAATAGCTTGTACTGCAATAAAACCACTTGTATCTTCTGGTGAGAAACCTGTTAATTCATCCATTGAAGATTCTGTTTCATCGTATAATTTTTCAGTATCGGAGGATCTACCCAATATGGTAACGGTACCTTTATAAGCACTAGCTCTAACTATACCATTAACTGTTTTTTGTGATGGTTGAATCATTGATCTAACATATTCACCTTCTGGTGTAAAATACATACCATTATATAATATTTTAGCCCAAGTTGGAGTAACAAATTGATCTCTAATGGCTCTAACTTCTCTATCTAAAGTTAAACCTTCCAAATCAATATGAGTTGATCTTAATAATGTTAAACCTGGAGTTTCATAACAACCTCTTGATTTGATACCAATAAATCTATTTTCAACAATATCAATTCTACCAACACCATTTCTTCTAGCTAATGCATTTGCTTGAATAAATAATTCAACTGGATCTTCATAAGTTTTTTCTCCTATTATTAATTTCTTTGGTAATCCTTGTTCGAATATTATTGAAAAATTTTCTGGTTTACTTGGTGCATCTAATGGATCAACAGTTAATTTCCACATATCTTTTGGTGGTGTAGTATCTGGATTTTCTAAAATACCAGCTTCAAATGAAATATGAGCCAAATTTTCATCAGTTGACCATGGTTTTGCTTTTGTTTGTGCAACAGGTATATTTTTTGAACTTGCATATTCTAATAAATCTTTTCTACCAGCAAATCTATTGAAGAATTCTGGTAATCTCCATGGAGCAATGACAACGACGTCTGGTTTTAATGCATAAAAACTTAATTCAAATCTAACTTGATCATTACCTTTACCTGTACAACCATGAGAAACAGCAAAACAACCATTTTCTTCAGCAACTTTGATTTGAGCTTGAGCAATGACTGGTCTTGCTAATGATGTACCTAATAAATAAACATTTTCATAAATTGCATTGGTTTGAATTGCTGGATAACAAACTTTTTCAACAAATTCTTTACGAACATCAACAACAACAAATTTAGTTGCACCAATGGCTAATGCTTTTTTTTCTGCTTCTTCGAAATCTTCTTCTTGACCAATATTGGCTAAAAATGCAATGACTTCATAACCTTGTTCTAATAACCAAGCTAAAATAACTGAAGTATCTAAACCTCCTGAATATGCTAAACAAACTTTACCTTTTGACATTATTAATAAATATAAATTTTCCTTTGATTAATTAAAAATATTAGAAAGAAAGGGAAATTGAAAAATAATTTTCGTTGGAAATTTTTTCCTTTAAATATTAAACCAGTCTAAGATGATATCCGCTATATTTTTATTAAGCGCGCACTATTTTCAATTACCAAATTAGTCATATCAGTCGTGTTATCTATTCAAATATTCATATAGACTATAATTTTTTGACTTTTGATTGACTCATTAACGTATTACTCTATTTTGGAAAATGGCTTCTCGCTTATATTATATTTACTTTGGATCTCAAATTTATATGTAAGTATTCGAGTAAGAAACATAATTGAGAATTTTAGGATTACCATCTACAATTTGATTACAAACTGCAAAAAAAATCTGGCTGAAATTAACCCCTGCAATCAATTTTTGATTACTTCAATTTCTCTTTTTAGGTTCTTCAACCGTCTTGATTGTTTGTCTTTGTTTTTCTTCAAGTGCATACAGAAGAATGAAATCCAAATGAATTTAAATATTCTCGACTGATCGGATCAATTGTCCAGAGGATCAACTTTTGTTCAGAGATGTACATTTTAATGACTTTTAGTAAAACATGAGATTATTTCCTTCAAGTTGTGAGATTCAAAATTTTAGTCTTTTTTGATTTTTCACTAAATTTGCAAAAAATCTGTAAACTGGTAAAAAAACTTTTAATTTATCTTAAATTTTCAATCAGTGACAGTTTACCCTAACTACAGTAGAACATGAAAGCTCTCACATAAAGCTTTTGATTTGAAAATGTATATTTGGAATGGTTGCAAATTTCATAAGTTATGGCGATTTATTGATTCAAAAAACACCCATACATCAATAATTAGTAGTGCTCATGACTCAATTATTACTTAATCAATATTTATGCTTTAATTTTTCAATTGATTCATAGTCATCAGTGCTAATAATCATTAATCATTTTCAACCACCATACAAGGATTAATTTTCAACAAACATCTACCATCCAAATATTTGATGATTTTTTTAATGTGAAACACAATTGCTCTTACTCAAAATGGAAAAGAAAATAGGTGTTACACATTCAATACGAGAGAAATTAAATTTCACAGATGAACGATTATGGAAAAGATTTAGTGCACGTAGATTGGAATTAATTGATACATTGGATTTAAGTTTGAGAAAAGCAAGTGAACAAGAAATTGAAATCAAAAGAGTTGCTGAAACTTTAAGAAATGAATTTAATTATGATTCAACTTATGCATTAGATTTTGATAAGTTAGTTAGAGCTGCCATTCAAAGTGTAAGAAGAAATAGAAAACGAAGTTCCAAGAAGTTAAATAATGAAACTCAACAACAAGAATCAAAGGAACTAAAACCAACATCTAAGAGAATCAAGATTGATCATGATAATGAAAAGAAAAGTAATAGTTTCTTAAATAATGTTTTACATAATGAGGATGAAGTATATGATGTGAACTATTCAAAAACAAAACAATTCACAAATACTGATCATGCAAAAGATACAATTGATAATATAGTCAAGCCTAGATTACCACCAATAGGAAATATTTCAAGATCAAATTCGGTAAATTCAAAAATTCTTTCAAGTAACACCACTACAAATAACAATTCAAATGAATATATTATGGAAGAATTCAAAATAGATTGTAACCTTGCAAAACTGATACTAATAAACAAAATTGAACGATCAAAAACCTGTAATGAAAGTAATCTTACTTGTAAATCAGAAAATTTACAATTCTTGGGTAAATCAATTATTTCAAGTTGTATTGGGTTTATATTTGAAAAATCATTCAATCAATTAAATTTACAACTGATTCAATATTTAAGAGATAAATTAAATAGTGATAAATCATTAGCTAATTTTTTTAGAAATCTTGAAGAGTTTAAAACAAATTCAAAAATTTATATTAATGATGAAATTGCAATTATTTCCTTATATACAATATTAGGTGGATTAATCATAGATTATGGATTTGAAGATGTAATGTATTTAATTTGTGAAATATTGTACGTTTCAATTTTACATGAATATCCATTAATTGTGAAAAATTCTATATCATTTAAAGCACAAGATTATATAAAAACTGATCTAAGACAGGATCTAATAAATAAGACTCAAAATAGCATGGATGATGGTGATCATAATTCATTAAATAAATTGGCAGAGGTTGCAACGAACTTACAACCAAATTCTTCATCCTCATCAGCAACTACATCTACGACATTAATTACAAACTCAGCAACTCCAATACCACCACAACCAATGCATCAATCATTAGTCAATAAAAAGAGAGTACTATTGAAATATTTCAATCAAATCATCGAATTTCTTTATCCCTTGAAATTTCAAGCAACACCAAAATATTTTGAATTAATTGAAAATATAAAACAAGTATTTGAGTTGAATGATTATAGTTTAATTGTAATTAAATATAATAATCAAATAATTCAAACAGATTATGAACTCGAGAAAATCTTTAAAAACCCAGAGAATACAATTGAATTTGAAATATTTGTTCAAAATTCAATACCTATATATGAAATGAATCAAATAGATTTAAATTATGAACAGAAGAATAATAGAAAAATTTGTTTGCCACCGCCTATCAATCAACAACAACAACATAGACTTAACTTTTTAAGCAATTCAGAAGAAGTGTTGAATACAATTACTGCACAACATTCATCCAGGTCATCACCGGCGACAGTACCTCCACCACCACAACCTATTCTACCAAAGTTTCAGCCTTTACTATGAGACCAAACAAATATACAAAACTCAATATACAACTCTTTATGATCAAACCTTTAATAGAGTAACGAGTATCAAATATACACGCTGTCAAAGTTTAAAAATGAAATATTAAGATAATTTTATGTGACATCAACATTTATGCATTAAGCCAAAAAATTATAAAAAATTATTTGGGCCAAAATTATTGTACTATATTTTTTTTCTACACTAATAATCGGAAAAAAAAAAAACGTTGGGATGATTAAAGTTGGGTTTCTTCTCTCAAACTAAAATACCGCCATCATGGATCTAGTTACGCATGGTTCTAATACGACTGGTTATCCTCATAGTACCACATTTTATAACATTTTATTTACCGTACATAGATCACGGCTCTTTATAACTAAGAAATACACTTCTTTATAGAGAAAATTAAATGCAAATATCTCATTGCTATTGCAAATACTAACTTAAGCCTTTTGAGATCTGTATTGCAGTCTTCTAACACCAACATTTACTTATAAGTTACTAATGGTAATATGAAATGAAGAAGTTTAGATTTGCAGTAATTGCAAATTGGTAGTGTCACCATTATAATATGCAGTACTTTTCTCAACAAAATAAAAACAAATAAAATATTAAATGAGATCTCGATGATTACATAATCGATATAATTATATTTACATTTCTATTAAATCGTTTTTTAAATAAATATAACCAACATTTTCTTGAATTATTATTATCAAATCATCTATATCATTTAATAGTTATCATTAATACAACCAAACAATTCAACTCAATTCATTTGTTTTACTAATTCCAAATAATTTATCAGTATAGTTTTATACTTTCCTATTAATTTCATATTTCAATTTAATCTCCAATTTTACAAAAGTAATAACTTTAGTATGTATTAATTTTAATATTTCAACTTTAAAGAGACAAATGATATGTTAAAGAACAAGAGCAGGGCATATTTTCATATTTATGATGATTGAAACTCGAAGAATGGATTAAAGTAGAACAAATAGAGGATCTTGGCATATTGCAATTTTGTAATTAATTGTCGAGATACTATTTGAACGACTCAATTTTCTTCATTCTTCTGAACAATCAATCAGAATTTATATGTTTTTACTTGATTAGTTTATTCCATTCAGAAATAGTTCAAATCCACCAACTCCGAATTGAAAAATTTGAATTTTACGCTTCTCAAACAAAAGACAGACAAAAAAATTAGATTAGAATTTCGAGATCGGCAATAAGTACGAAAGATTAATAACACCAGAGCAAGATCAAAACCACTCCACTTTTCAATTATAATTTACGTTATTGTTTAAATCAACTTATTGTTCTTATAAATTTTGGCAGCATACACAAAAGGCACAAAAAAAATATTTTGATGGATTCAATTTACAACCAATTTCAACAATTTTATAAATATAATGTATAAACAATCAAAGATTACAATCCAATAATTTTATCATTAATTTATAGCTATTCAAACTTATTCACTCATTAATACTTTGATCATCTATGAGATGCCTAATATATCATTATAAATCTTTGAAATATTTTAGATTAAAAATTAAATTTACTAACTATGTCCTAAATTATAGATTATCAATTATAACTTTATTTAAAAAGTTTTCGAATCAATCAAACATTTATAGATTAAAAATCTCAAATCATTATCAAAAACAAACCTTTCAACGATTCAATTATCATCAAATAAGAAATTTTACAATGTCATCAGATCTTAATAATAGCATAAATAATAGCATACCTTCACTAGATTATCAATCTATGCATCAAAATTTATCATCACATTTCCTCGGTTTAAATTCAATTCATACAGCAGAACCATCTAAAATAACAAATTTTGTTAAATCCCATCAAGGTCATACTGTTATATCCAAAATCTTGATTGCAAATAATGGTATTGCTGCAGTTAAAGAAATTAGATCAGTTAGAAAATGGGCTTATGAAACATTTGGTGACGAAAGAGCAATTCAATTCACTGTTATGGCCACACCGGAAGATTTAGAAGCAAATGCTGAATATATAAGAATGGCAGATCAATTTGTTGAAGTACCTGGTGGTACAAACAATAATAATTATGCCAATGTCGATTTAATTGTCGAAATTGCTGAAAATACCAGTGTTCATGCTGTTTGGGCTGGTTGGGGTCATGCAAGTGAAAACCCATTATTACCAGAAAAATTGGCAAATTCACCAAAGAAAATTATATTCATCGGTCCTCCAGGTAGTGCAATGAGAAGTTTAGGTGATAAAATCTCTTCTACAATTGTTGCTCAACATGCTGATGTTCCTTGTATTCCATGGTCTGGTACTGGTGTTAAAGAAGTTAAAGTTGATCCTCAAACTAACTTAGTTTCAGTTTCTGATGCTGTTTATGCAAAAGGTTGCTCAACAAGTCCTGAAGATGGATTAGAAAAAGCTAAAAAAATTGGATTTCCAGTTATGATTAAAGCATCTGAAGGTGGTGGTGGTAAAGGTATTAGAAAAGTCGATAATGAAACTGATTTTGTTACTTTATATAATCAAGCTGCTAATGAAATACCTGGTTCACCAATTTTCATTATGAAATTAGCTGGTGATGCAAGACATTTAGAAGTTCAATTATTAGCTGATCAATATGGTACAAATATCTCTTTATTTGGAAGAGATTGTTCAGTTCAAAGAAGACATCAAAAAATTATTGAAGAAGCTCCAGTTACAATTGCAAGAAAAGAAACATTTAGAGAAATGGAAAATGCCGCTGTTAGATTAGGTAAATTAGTTGGTTATGTCTCTGCAGGTACTGTTGAATATTTATATTCACATTCAGAAGATAAATTTTATTTCTTGGAATTGAATCCAAGATTACAAGTTGAACATCCAACTACTGAAATGGTTACTGGTGTTAATTTACCAGCTGCTCAATTACAAATTGCTATGGGTATTCCAATGCATAGAATTAGAGACATTAGAACATTATATGGTTGTGATCCACATACTTCAACTGAAATAGATTTTGAATTTAAAACTGAAACTTCATTATCAAGTCAAAGAAGACCAACACCAAAAGGTCATTGTACTGCTTGTAGAATCACATCAGAAGATCCAGGTGAAGGGTTTAAACCAAGTGGTGGTTCATTACACGAATTAAATTTTAGATCATCATCAAATGTTTGGGGTTATTTCTCCGTTGGTAATCAATCATCAATTCATTCATTTTCAGATTCTCAATTTGGTCATATTTTTGCATTTGGTGAAAATCGTCAAGCTTCAAGAAAACATATGGTTGTTGCATTAAAAGAATTGAGTATTAGAGGTGATTTCAGAACTACTGTTGAATATTTGATTAAATTATTAGAAACTCCAGATTTTGAAGATAATACAATTACAACTGGGTGGTTAGATGAATTAATTACTAAAAAATTAACAGCTGAAAGACCAGACCCAATTGTAGCAGTTGTTTGTGGTGCAGTAACAAAAGCTTATATCAAAGCTGAAGAAGAAAAAAAAGATTATATTCAATCATTAGAAAAAGGTCAAGTTCCACATAAAAATTTATTAAAAACTATTTTCCCAATTGATTTCATTTATGAAGGTGAAAGATATAAATTCACAGCTACAAAATCTTCTGAAGATAAATATACTTTATTCTTAAATGGTTCAAGTTGTGTTGTTGGAGCAAGACCATTATCAGATGGTGGTTTATTATGTGCATTAAATGGTAAATCTCATGCTGTTTATTGGAAAGAAGAAGCTTCAGCTACTAGATTATCAGTTGATGGTAAAACTTGTTTATTGGAAGTTGAAAACGATCCTACTCAATTAAGAACACCATCACCAGGTAAATTAGTTAAATATTTGGTTGAAAGTGGTGATCATGTAAATGCTGGTCAACCATATGCTGAAGTTGAAGTTATGAAAATGTGTATGCCTTTGATTGCTGGAGAAAATGGGGTTGTTCAATTAATCAAACAACCAGGTTCAACTGTTAATGCAGGTGATATTTTAGCCATTTTAGCATTAGATGATCCATCAAAAGTTAAACATGCAAAACCATTTGAAAATACATTACCAGAATTGGGTGAACCAAATGTTAGAGGTTCAAAACCAGTTCATAAATTCCAACATTATACAACAATTTTGAAAAATATTTTGGCTGGTTATGATAATCAAGTTATTATGAATTCAACTTTGAAAAAAGTCATTAATGTTTTAAAAGATAGAGAATTACCATATTCTGAATGGCAACAGTTTATTTCAGCTTTACATTCAAGATTACCAGCTAAATTAGATGAAACTTTGAGTATATTAATTGAAAGAACTCAATCAAGAAATGCTGATTTCCCAGCTAGACAAATTTTAAAAGTTATCAATAGAGCAATTGCAGAATCAACTGATGGTACTATTTTAAAAGATGTTACACAACCTTTAGTTTCTATTGCACAAAGATACTCAAATGGTTTAGTTGAACATGAATATAATTTCTTTGCTTCATTATTGGATGAATATTACAATATTGAAAGTTTATTCAATGGAGAAAATGTTAGAGAAGATGATGTTATTCTTAAATTAAGAGATGAAAATAAATCAGATTTGAAGAAAGTTATCAGTATTTGCTTATCTCATTCAAGAGTTAGTGCTAAAAATAATTTAATCTTGGCTATTTTACAAGAATATCAACCATTATTACAATCAAATTCTTCAGTTGCTACATCAATTAGAGAATCACTTAAAAAAATTGTTGAATTAGATTCTAGAGGATGTTTGAAAGTTGCTGTTAAAGCTAAAGAAATTTTAATTCAATGTTCATTACCATCAATTAAAGAAAGATCTGATCAATTGGAACATATTTTAAGATCAGCAGTCTTAGAAACTTCATATGGTGAAATTTATGCAAAACATAGAGTACCAAAATTAGATTTCATTCAAGAAGTTGTTGATTCTAAGCACACTGTTTTTGATGTTTTATCACAATTCTTTGTTAATGGAGATGAATGGGTTGCAATGGCTGCTGCTGAAGTTTATGTTAGAAGAGCTTATAGAGCTTATGAATTGGGTTCAATTGATTATCATTTCCATGATAGATTACCAATAATTGAATGGAAATTTAGATTACCAACAAATGTTACAAGTTCAAGATTTAATGGTGTTCAACAATCAAATACTTTTGATGACGAAGCAGCAGCAGTTAATATGAAACATGCTGCATCAGTTAGTGATTTATCATTTGTTGTTGATTCAAAAACTGAACATTTGACTAGAACTGGGTTCCTTATTCCAGCAAAACATTTAGATGATGTTGATGAAATGTTGAGTGCTGCTTTAGATAAGTTACAATCAAATATTGGTATCAGTTTTGAACCAAGTAAAGATTCCAAAAAGAATTTATTAAATGTTATTAATGTTGTAATTACAAATACCGATGGTTATTCAAATGAAGGTGAATATTTAACTAGAGTTGAAGAAATTTTAGAAGAATTCAAAGATGAATTACAAAATAATGATATTCGTCGTATTACATTTGTATTTGCACATCAAATTGGTCAATATCCTAAATACTATACATTTACTGGTCCAAACTATTTAGAAAATAAAGTTATTAGACATATTGAACCAGCATTAGCATTTCAATTAGAATTGGGTAGATTAGCAAATTTCGATATTAAACCAATTTTCACCAACAATAGAAATATCCATGTTTATGAAGCTGTTGGTAAAAACGCACCAAGTGATAAAAGATTTTTCACAAGAGGTATTGTTAGAACAGGTATTATAAAAGATGATATCAGTATTAGTGAGTATTTAATTGCTGAATCTAATAGATTAATGAATGATATTTTGGATACTTTGGAAGTTACCGATACTTCAAACTCAGATTTAAATCATATTTTTATTAATTTTTCAAATACTTTTAATGTTCAACCAGAAGAAGTTGAAGCTGCATTTGGATCATTCTTGGAAAGATTTGGTAGAAGATTATGGAGATTAAGAGTCACTGGTGCTGAAATTAGAATTGTTTGTAGTGATTCTCAAGGTAATTCATTCCCATTAAGAGCTATAATTAATAATGTAAGTGGTTATGTTGTTAAATCAGATTTATATTTGGAAATTAAAAATCAAAAAGGTGATTGGGTTTTCAAATCAATTGGTCAACCTGGCTCAATGCATTTAAGACCTATCTCAACTCCATATCCAGCTAAAGAATCATTACAACCAAAACGTTATAAAGCTCATAATATGGGTACAACTTATGTTTATGATTTCCCAGAATTATTTAGACAAGCTACATTATCACAATGGAAAAAATATGGTAAAAAAGCACCAACGGATGTTTTCACTTCATTAGAATTAATTAATGATGAAAGTGATGATACTTTAACTGCTGTTGAAAGAGAACCAGGTTCAAATAAAATTGGTATGGTTGGGTTTAAAGTTACTGCTAAAACTCCTGAATATCCAAGAGGTAGACAATTTATTATTGTTGCTAATGATATAACACATAAAATTGGTTCATTTGGACCTGAAGAAGATTATTATTTCAATAAATGTACTGATTTAGCTAGAAAATTGGGTATACCAAGAATTTATTTATCAGCAAATTCAGGTGCAAGATTAGGAGTTGCAGAAGAATTAATACCATATTATCAAGTTGCATGGAATGAAGAAGGTGTACCAGAGAAAGGTTTTAGATATTTATATTTAACTAAAGAAACTAAAGCCAAATTAGAAGCTGATGGTAAATCAGAATCAGTTGTAACTGAAAGAGTTGTTGAAGATGGTGAAGAAAGATTTATTATCACTGCTATCATTGGTGCTGATGATGGATTAGGTGTTGAATGTTTGAAAGGTTCAGGTTTAATTGCAGGTGCAACTTCAAGAGCTTATAAAGACATCTTTACCATCACATTAGTTACATGTAGATCAGTTGGTATTGGTGCTTATTTGGTTAGATTAGGTCAAAGAGCTATTCAAATTGAAGGACAACCAATTATTTTAACTGGTGCTCCAGCATTAAATAAATTATTAGGATCTGAAGTTTATTCATCAAATTTACAATTGGGTGGTACTCAAATTATGTATAGAAATGGTGTTTCACATTTAACTGCTAATGATGATTTAGCAGGTGTTGAAAAAATATTAGAATGGTTATCATATGTTCCAGCTAAAAGAGATATGCCAGTACCAATATTAGAAAATTCTGATTCATGGGATAGAGAAGTTGAATATTATCCATCAAAACAAGAACCATATGATGTTAGATGGATGATTGAAGGTAAAACAACCGATGATGGAGAATTTGAAAGTGGTTTATTTGATAAAAGTTCATTCCAAGAAACATTATCAGGATGGGCAAAAGGTGTTGTTGTTGGTAGAGCTAGATTAGGAGGTATTCCAATTGGGGTCATTGGTGTTGAAACAAGAACAATTGATAATTTACAACCAGCAGATCCAGCAAATCCAAATTCAATTGAAAGTTTAAATCAAGAAGCTGGTCAAGTTTGGTATCCAAATAGTGCTTTTAAAACAGCACAAGCTATTAATGATTTTAATAATGGTGAACAATTACCTTTAATGATTTTAGCAAATTGGAGAGGTTTTTCTGGTGGTCAAAGAGATATGTATAATGAAGTTTTAAAATATGGTTCATTTATTGTTGATGCATTAGTTGATTTTAAACAACCAATTTTCACTTATATTCCACCAACTGGTGAATTAAGAGGTGGTTCATGGGTTGTTGTTGATCCAAGTATTAATCCAGATATGATGGAAATGTATGCAGATGTAGATGCAAGAGGTGGTGTTTTAGAACCTGAAGGTATGGTTGGTATTAAATATAGAAGAGATAAATTAATTTCAACTATGGAAAGATTAGATCCAACTTATTCTGAATTAAAATCAAAATTAAATGATCAAAGTTTATCATCAGAAGAACATTCAAATATTTCAGTTAAATTAGCTGCAAGAGAAAAAGCTTTATTACCAATATATGCACAAATTTCAGTTCAATTTGCTGATTTACATGATAGATCAGGTAGAATGTTGGCTAAAGGTGTTATAAAACAAGAAATTAAATGGTCAAATGCAAGAAGATTCTTCTTTTGGAGATTAAGAAGAAGATTAAATGAAGATTATGTATTAAAATTAATTAGTGAACAAATTGGTACAAATAATAAATTGGAAAAAGTTGCAAGATTAAAATCTTGGATGCCAACTATTGATTATGATGATGATCAAGCTGTAAGTACATGGATTGAAGAACATCATTCAAAATTACAAAAGAGAATTGAAGAATTAAAACTTGAATTTTCAAGAAGAAATATTACAAAATTATTATCAGAAGATACATCAAATGGTATTGCTGCAATGAAAGATTTTATATCTAATCTTTCAATTGAAGAAAAAGAAAAATTCTTAAAATCATTAAAATAGATTTGTAAATAGGGGAATTATAATATAGAGAGTTATTTTTGAAACTATATCTGGTATGTGTATTTTTTTTAAGCGCTATTTTTTGCAACCATGAGAATATCAATATTATTGTTGGTGGGAATTACTTGGTGTTTAAATTATTTAGTTTCACTAAAGCCAAAAGAAACCTATGATAATTTCATAGCATATGATTCAACATATCCAATTGAATCTCAAGTTGAAAAATTTATAAATACAAAATTTCAAATTGGAAATTTTACTGGATTTTCAGGAAATTTTACAGATAAACATTTGGAAAGATTTAAGAAATGCCCTTTAGTCGATGACATTTCATTAGATATTACATTACAATCCTATGATTTAAAATATCAATATGATGCACCAAGACATTTAGCAAGATTGAGTAGAAGTAAACGAATGAAACCAAGGAAAAAATATTCTTATGTATATGATGATAATTTCACTGGTAAACAAGTAAATGCTTATGTTATTGACTCAGGTATTGAAATTGGACATCCTGAATTTCAAGGTAGAGCAAGATTAGGTAAAGATTTTACAAATACTGGAATTGGTGATTCAAATGGTCATGGAACTCACGTTGCTGGATTAATCGGTTCACAGACTTATGGAGTTGCAAAAAATGTAAATATTATAGATATAAAGGCTTTAAATGATAGGGGTCTTGGAAATTTAAGTACAGTTATAAAAGCATTAGAATTTGTTGTTAATCATCGTTTAAAAAACGAAAAACCAGGTGTTGTAAATTTATCTTTGGGAACATTTAAAAATAAAATTTTGAATACAGCAATTGAACAAGCTTCAAGAACAGATTTGGTATTTGTCGTTGCTGCTGGTAACTCAAATTTAAATGCTTGTACAACAAGTCCTTCATCATCTTCTTATGCAATCACTGTGGGTGCAATTGATGATTTTAATGATTCAATTACTAGTTTTTCAAATTGGGGAGAATGTGTTGATTTATTTGCAAGTGGGGCATATGTGAAAAGTATTAATGCAAAAGCATTTGATAAAACTCATACATTATCTGGCACATCAATGGCAGCACCAATTGTAACTGGTTTAGTTGCAACTTTATTAAGTGAAGGAATTGATCCAATTTTTATTAGACTGGAATTAATAAAATTATCTACAAAGAATAAAATTAAAAGGACATCGTTATTGTTAAGAAAAGGTACTCCTAATAGAATTGTGTTTAATGGAGTCGATCATAAATTGGTAAATGAAGGAGATAGTGATGATGATTTAAATTGGTAATTAAACAAAACATATCAAATTTCCTAAAATGTTATGTAAGATGTAATATATAATATAATCCAATTAGTAGATAAATGGTGGTAATCGCAAAAGCATATCAAATTCAACAAAATGTTAAGTACGATGGAATATTTAACGTAGTATAATTTAACACTTTCCAACTTATCTGTAATGTTGATTACAAAACTCATTTATATAATTGCCGTTTTAATTAACCAATGTCGTGGTAACGAAGAATCTTATTTTGTATCCTTATCAGAGCCATTAGATAAATTTATTGAAAATGATGCAAAATATCCAAAACATTTACAAGTTCGTGATTTAATTATTAATTCAATCAATATTGGTGAATTAAAAGGATTTACAGGTAGATTTTCAAAAGATGTAATTTCAAGATTGAAAAAATGTCCATTTGTTCAAGAGATTGTTAAAGATACAAGATTTGATAGTTATGATTTGATCTTACAAGATGATGCTCCAAGACATTTAGCTAGAATCAGTAGGAAAAGAAAAATGAAACCAAATAAAATTTATCCATATTTATATGATAATGAATTTTTAGGTCAAGGTGTGAATGCATATGTAATTGATTCTGGAGTTGAAGTTAATCATCCAGAATTTGAAGGTAGAGCAAGTGCTGGAATTGATTTAACTGGTGAAGGTTCAGGTGATTCAAATGGTCATGGAACTCATGTTGCAGGTTTAAATGGTTCTACAACATATGGGGTGGCCAAATATGTAAATATTATTGAAATTAAAGCATTAAATAGTAAAGGTGCTGGCTCATTAAGTACAATATTATCAGCTATTGATTTTGCTGTTAATCATCGAATTCAATCTGGTTATAAAGGTGTTGCAAATTTATCTTTAGGAGCTTATAAAAATCATATTTTAAATAAAGCAATTGAACAAGCAACAAAGACGGGTTTAGTATTTGTTGTTGCAGCAGGTAATTCAAACATGAATGCATGTATGACAAGTCCTGCAAGTTCAAAGTATGCAATTACAGTTGGTGCAATTGATGATACAACTGATTCAATTGCAAGTTTTTCAAATTGGGGTGAATGTGTTGATATATTTGCAAGTGGATCATTTGTTCAAAGTGTTGATGCAAGAAATGTTGATAAATCACAATCTTTATCTGGTACATCAATGGCTTCACCTTTAGTTACTGGTTTGGTTGCAAATTTATTAAGTGAGGGAATAGATCCTCAATATGTCAAATCAACATTAATTGAAATGGCTGCTAAGAATAAGATTGTAAAGTCTTCATTATATTTAAGGAAACATACACCTAATAGAATATTATATAATGGGATCAGGGAAAGAGAAAGAGAAAGAGAGCTAGAATTTGAAGATGATTTTGATGATGGCGTTAATTTAGATTTTTAGATTAAATAGATTAGAATATAGAAAAAAAAATATTTTTGTTTACACTTTATCATTTCAAATGGAAAAACGGAAATCAAAATCACTGCATCGTAGTAAAGATGAATCTGATCCTATTGAGTTATTAAAACGAACCGCTACTGCTATTGGTATGATTTGACCGAGGGATATTCAAATCCCCCTTTTTATACTAACATTTTCAAAGAACAAGATTCAAAAGGTTATACGCCAACATTCCCATTAAGCGGTTTCAAAACTCCATACGTCAATTCAAGTACATGGAAAGAAGTTGAGAAACTTGGTCAAAGTGATGATAGAAGTTATGAACGTAATCCAGGTGAAGTATTAGCTGAGAGTGGTATTTATGATATTTATTCAAATAAGTTTGATCCTTATCCAGCATGGAATCCACCAGAAAGAGTTCCTATCTCAAGAGAAGATATTGAAGCAATTTTTTTACAATTGACAACAATCTTTGGATTTCAATTTGATAATACAAGAAATATGTTTGATTATTTATTAAGATTATTAGATTCAAGATCATCAAGATTAGGACCAGTCCACGCATTAAGATCAGTTCATGCCGATTATATTGGTGGTTTTAATTCAAATTTTAGAAAGTGGTATTTTGCTGCTCAATTAGATTTTGATGATTATATTGGATTTGATAATATAAATAAAAATAATAGAATGAAAGATACAAATGAACCATTACCAGATTTAGAAAAGGCTGAAGAACAATGGTCTGCAAATATGTTGGCCTTATCACCAACTGATTCAATTATTCAATTGGCTTTGTATTTATTAGTTTGGGGTGAAGCTAATAATATTAGATTTATGCCAGAATGTATTTGTTTTATTTTTAAATGTTGTAATGATTATTATTTTTCAATTGATCCTGATACTCCAGTTGCAACTATATCATCAAGTTTTTTAGATCATATAATTACTCCACTATATGAATTTTATCGAGATCAATCATATGTTTTAATTGAAGGTAAATATCATAGACGTGATAAAGATCATGATTCAGTAATTGGATATGATGATATGAATCAATTATTCTGGTATAAACAAGGTCTTGAAAGATTAGTTTTATCTGATAAAAAGACAAAATTAATGAGTATTGCACCAGGTGATAGATATCAAAAATTGAATGATATCTTATGGGACAAAGCATTTTATAAAACTTTTAAAGAAACTAGAGGTTGGTCACATGTTTTAGTTAATTTCAATAGAGTTTGGATTATACATATTACTGTATTTTGGTATTATACAATTTTTAATTCACCAACTTTATACACAAAAGATTATGATCAAAACTTAAATAATCCACCAACTAATCAAGCAAAATTATCTGTCTTATCACTTGCTGGTAGTATTGCGATTTTAATTGATTTTATTAGTATTTTATTTGAATTAACTTTTGTTCCAAGAAAATGGTCTGGTGCTCAACCTGTTATATTTAGATTGATTATGTTAGTTGTTGTTTTTTTAATCAATACTTTACCAAGTATTTATTTATTTGTATTTATACCATTGGATGAAGAAACTACAATTGGATTAGTTTTAACTTCATTACAATTTTCATTTTCAATTATAATCACTTTATATTTATCAATTGTACCATTAGGTAAGATTTTCACAAAAAAACCTAAATTAATTGATAGAAGTTCATTACCACAAAGGAATTTTGTTTGCAATTTTTATAAATTAACTGAAGGGGATAAAATTGCATCGTATGGATTATGGTTTGCAATTTTGATTTCCAAGTTTCTTGAATCATACTTTTTTTTGACACTTTCAGTTAAAGATCCAATTAGGGAATTAAGTATTATGAAAATTAATCGATGTTCTGGAGAAGTTTTTTTTGGTGATTGGTTATGTTCGAAACAAACAAGTATTGTTTTAATATTAATTTATATAACTGATTTGGTTTTATTTTTCCTTGATACTTACTTATGGTATATTGTTTGGAATACGATTTTTTCAGTTTGTCGATCTTTTTATATTGGTGTTTCAATTTGGACTCCATGGAGAAATATATTTTCAAGATTACCAAAACGAATTTTTTCAAAGATAATTGCAGTTTCTGGTGATAAAAATGTGAAAAGTAAATTATTAGTTTCACAAATTTGGAATTCAATTGTTATTTCAATGTATAGGGAACATTTAATTTCAATTGAACATGTTCAAAAATTGATTTATAAACAAATTGAATCTCCAGGGGTTGAAAATGGTACAATTTTAAAAGAACCTATATTTTTTGTATCACAAGAAGATCAATCAGTAAAATCATCTTTGTTTAAAGATCAATCGGAAGCCCAAAGAAGGGTGACTTTTTTTGCTCAATCATTATCAACACCGATGCCTGAAGTGAATCCAATTCAATTAATGCCATCATTTACAGTATTAATTCCACATTATAGTGAAAAGATTACACTATCTTTGAGAGAAATAATTAGGGAAGAAGAACAATACTCACACGTTACAATGTTGGAATATTTAAAGCAATTACATCCTTTAGAATGGAGTTGTTTTGTAAAAGATACAAAAATGTTAGCTGAAGAATTTGAAACTGATTCATCATCATCTGAATTAAGAAAAGATAAAATTGATGATTTACCTTATTATTCAGTTGGTTTTAAAGTTGCCACTCCAGAATATATTCTTAGAACTAGAATTTGGGCATCTCTTAGATCTCAAACACTTTATAGAACAATATCAGGATTTATGAATTATTCAAGAGCAATTAAGTTATTATTTGATGTTGAAAATCCTGATGTTGATGCATTTGGAGGTGAAGCTGAAAAATTGGAACAAGCTGCAATTATGGCACATCGAAAATTTAGAATCATCACTTCAATGCAAAGATTAAAATATTTTAATGCTGAAGAAAAAGAAAATACTGAATTTTTATTAAGAGCATATCCAGAACTTCAAATTTGTTATCTTGATGAAGAAATGAATGAAAAAGGTGAGATTATATATTATTCTGCATTGATTGATGGAAGTTGTACAATTTTAGAAAATGGGGAAAGAGAACCTAAATATAGAATTAGATTATCAGGAAATCCAATCTTGGGTGATGGTAAATCAGATAATCAAAATCATTCATTAATTTTTTGTAGAGGTGAATATATTCAATTAGTTGATGCTAATCAAGATAATTATTTAGAAGAATGTTTAAAAATTAGATCTGTTTTAGCTGAATTTGAAGAAGCTACATTTCCATTAGATCCTTATGTAAATGATTTGAAAAGTTCAGATTTATCACATCCAGTAGCAATTATTGGTACAAGAGAATATATTTTTTCTGAAAATATTGGTATTCTTGGTGATGTTGCAGCTGGTAAAGAACAAACTTTTGGTACTTTATATGCAAGAACTTTAGCTCATATTGGAGGTAAATTACATTATGGACATCCTGATTTCTTGAATGGTATCTTTATGACAACAAGAGGTGGTGTTTCAAAAGCTCAAAAGGGTTTACACTTGAATGAAGACATTTATGCGGGCATGAATGTAGTTTTGAGAGGTGGTAGAATTAAACATTGTGAATATATGCAATGTGGTAAAGGTAGAGATTTAGGATTTGGATCTATTTTAAATTTTACAACCAAAATTGGTGCAGGTATGGGAGAACAAATGCTTTCAAGAGAATATTTTTATTTGGGTACTCAATTACCATTAGATAGATTTTTATCATTTTATTATGCACATTCTGGATTTCATTTAAATAATTTATTTATAATGCTTTCAATTCAATTATTTTTACTTGTTGGTGTAAATCTTGCTGCTTTAACAAAAGAAAGTGTGATTTGTGAATATGATAAATATAGACCAATTACTGATCCAAGAAGACCAACTGGATGTCAAAATTTAATTCCTGTTGTTCATTGGTTACAAAGATGTATTTTTTCAATCTTTATAGTTTTTATTATTTCATTTGTACCATTAGGTGTTCAAGAATTAACTGAACGAGGTTTTTATAAAGCTATTACAAGATTAAGTAAACAATTTGCATCATTATCACCATTATTTGAAGTTTTTGTTTGTAAAATATATGGTCATTCATTATCAAGTGATATATCAATTGGTGGTGCAAGATATCTTGCCACTGGTCGAGGTTTTGCAACTATTCGTGTTCCATTTGCAACACTTTATTCAAGATTTGCAGGTGAAAGTTTATATTATGGTGGTATATGTGGATTGTTAATTTTATATTGTTCATTAACCATGTGGATTCCACTGTTGATTTATTTTTGGATTACAATTGTTGGTTTATTAATCTGTCCATTTTTATATAATCCTAATCAATATTCATGGAGTGATTTTTTTTTAGATTATAAAGATTATATTCAATGGTTACATAGAGGAAATAGTAAACCAAGATTATCATCATGGATCAATTTTACAAGATTAAGAAGAAGTAGAATTGTTGGAGTGAAAAGTAAAAGACATAGTATTAATGAAGAAATTAAAGTTGTTAGTGAAGTTAAACCATCAAGATTCAAATTAGCAATGACAGAATCAATTTTCCAATTGGCAACAATTTCAATTGTAGGGTTTGCATATTTATTTACAAATTCACAAAATGATTCAAGAGGTACTTATCCAGTGAATAGTATTTTAAGAATCTTATTTGTTAGTTTTACACCAATTGGAATCAATTTTATTATTGTTTTAATATTTTTCATAATTTCAGCTGTTTTAGGACCATTATTAACATTGGTTTGTAAAAAATTTCCATCATTTATTGCAATGATTTTACATGGATTTGCAGTGATTAATCATGTTTTTTTCTTTGAATTATTATGGTTATTACAAGATTGGAATTTTTCAAGAACTTTATTAGGATTTACATTAAGTGTATTAATACAATGTTGGTTTTTACAAATGATTACGATTTTTCTTGTTTCTAAAGAATTTAGACATGATAAATCTAATAGATCATGGTGGTCTGGGAAATGGGCAACATCAGGTTTAGGATTTTATATTTTCACTCAACCATTAAGAGAATTTGTTTGTAAATTAACTGAAATGTCATATTTTGCTGGGGATTTAATTGCAGCACATATAATTTTATATTCACAAATTCCAATATTATTAATACCTTATGCTGATAAATGGCATACATTGATGTTATTTTGGTTAAAACCAAGTAATCAAATACGTCCAAGAATTTTATCAACTCGTCAAAGAAGAAAAAGAAGATTTCAATCAAATTTATATTGTTTATTATTTATCTTAAGTTTGGTGTTGTTCTCAAGTTTATTTGTGATTCCAATTTTAATTAATAAATATTATGAAATTGATTATGATCAATTTTTACCAAGATTCTTACAAATGCAACCAATTGAAAGAGTATCAACTGTGAAAGGATTAAGAAAAGATTTAGTAATCAAGCATTATTAGCTAATATGTATATCTAAATATATTTTGAATATACTTCTTGAATTATTTCTCTTATCATCACATATTATTGAAAAAGTATCAACTGTAGTACAATAAGAAATGATGAAATTATCATGTATTATAAACTAATATATAGATGTCTAGAAATATTTTGAATATACTTCATCTTTTTGTATTAATTCTTTTTTAATTTTATCATCACACATCATCATTGAAAGGTCAAATCTTTTAAATTTAGAAAATAAATCTAAATGATTTAAACTTGATTGTTTAAATTCTGGATAAAAATAATTTATACCTTGTAAATAAAATTCTAAAAATTCAGTATCAATTCCAGAAGAATCAAATACATTTTTATATTCATCATTTGATAAATTTAATATAAATTTATATCCATTTGATTTTTTATCCTCTGGTAAATTTTTCAAAGCTTTTAAAACGATCATTGGCAGTTGATCAATTTTTTTTTCTTCAATCATTGGTATTTTGATCTCTTGCGTTGAATTTGAACTTGAATTTGTTTTTGAATTTGTTTTCGAATTTGTTGAATTGCCAAACATTTCATTAATTTCTTTAGTTGCCAATTCAGAAGGTTCGAATTTTGATAATTTTATTTCATCTTCATCTTCATCTTCATCATTCTCAATTGGACTTTTCAATAAATCTGCATATTCTTTAGGCAATTTATCAACTTTTTCAATTGGGATTTCAATTTCTTCATCAATTTCTTCTTCTTCTTCTTCAAATATAGTCAATTTTTTTAATTCATTTTTTGCCAATTCATTCTTTGGATCAATTTTTAAAACTTGTTCAAATGATTCTTTTGCATCTTTTAATCTATTCAATCCTTTTAATGCCAATCCTTTTCTATAATTTAATTTTATCGTTATTGAATTTGTTCCACCAAGGTTTAAACCACTTATACAATCTTGATAAGCTCTTTGATAATCATTTAAATTTAAAAAACATTGAGATCGATTTGAATATAAAATTGGATTATATAAATCTAATTGAATTGCATCTCGATAATATTTAGCAGCTCTTTTATATTCCTTATTTGTGAATGCTTTATTTCCTTCATCTTTTAATTTCTCCGACAATGATGATTTTGACATTAGAAAAATTAATTAATATATGACAATTGAAGAATTAAATGATGAAATTAATGTAATTGAAGCTATTTATCCAGATTCAATACAAAAAGTAGCTCCAAGGATTTATATGTTAAAAATCCATGAATTTGTTAAAATTCAATTGAATTTCCCAATAGATTATCCAGATTTAAGACCTGAAATATTACAAATTATAAATGAAAATAATTCAAGATTTCCCGATACAAATTATTTAGAACGAAATATAAATGAAATATTGGATAAAGTGTTTAATGGACAAGTTGTTTTATTTGAATTAATCACTGAATCACAAGAATTCTTTGAGACCTATCTTGAACACCATCCAGAACAACCACCATCACCATCTCCACCAATAGAATCAAAAGTTAAGAAAACTTGTCCAATTGAAATTCCTATAGAGATTCTAGATCCAACTATAGGTTGGACCCAATCAGATCCAATAATTGATCGAAATTCAACTTTTATAGCTTATGCAAGATATGTTGATAATCCAAATGATGCACAAGAGTATTTAAATAATTTAATTACTGATAAAAAAATATCTAAAGCAACTCATAATATATCAAGTTGGAGAATTAAACTAGAGAATGGTGTAAGTTATCAAGATTGTGATGATGATGGAGAAACAGCAGCTGGTAGTAGATTATTACATTTATTACAAGTATGTATGAAACACAATTCTTTGTATATTTACTAATTTATTTCTAGATGATGGATGTTTGGAATTTAATAATTGTAGTTAGTAGATGGTATGGTGGTACTCATTTAGGACCCGATAGATTTAAACATATAAATTCAACCGCCAGGGATGTTATAAAAAAAGGTCAATTTGATAATGATACCAAAAAGAAGAAAAATAAATAAATGATTCTAGTTTCTATTCTAAGTTCCAGACTTAATTTGAAATCATTCTATCATTCGTTTCTATTTCTTATCAATTTTCCTTTATTATTCGTTTCTTTTTCAGCGAATCATTTGAATTATCAGTTTTCCTTTTTCTCCATAATGTATTTAAATCAGTTGGTAATTCATTATTTTCAACTTCTTCAATTTCCAATTTTGGTGCATATGATTTTCTAGTTGTATAATTCCTATTACTCATTATTGAACCATAACCAATTGTCTCTATTTTAGGTTTTAAACTAGCTAATTTTATTAATTTTTCCAGTTGTGGTAATACCCATTCAGATAAATCTTTAATTTTTTTTTGTTCTTCTTGTCTTTGTTCATTTATTTTAATATCTTCAGCTTTTTGCATGAATTTCATATTCATGACTCTACTAGATAGAGAAGAATTTGATGTAGTAGTAGTCATTTGTATTGATCTTTTCTGTTTTTAACTTTTTGTATGAGAGATGAGATCTAAATTATTTTTCACTTTCTCCATCACAAAATAATAACCAAATAACCAAAATGAAATCAGATTTCAAATTTTCTAATTTATTAGGAACAGTATATAGAAAAGGGAATCTTCTTTTCACATCTGATGGGACGAAATTGTTATCACCTGTTGGGAATAGAGTTTCATGTTTTGATTTAATTAAAAATCAATCATTTACTTTCAATTATCAACATCGTAAAAATATTCAATGTATTGCATTAAATTCACAAAATACTTTAATGATTTCAATAGATGAAGATGGTAGAGCCATTTTAGTTAATTTTGTATCAAGGATTGTATTACATCATTTTAATTTTAAATCAAAAATTCAAACTATAAAATTTAGTCCATGTGGATTATATTTTGCCATTGGAATAGGTAGATTTATACAAATATGGAAAACTCCAGATATGACTGAAGATAGACAATTTTCACCATTTATAAGATATAAAATTTATCTGGGACATTTTAATGATATAATAAATATTTCATGGTCAAAAGATTCAAGATTTTTATTAACTACAAGTAAAGATATGACAGCAAAAATATATTCATTACATTCAGATGAAAAAGAAGTTGGAATGACATTTTCAGGTCATAGAGATTATGTTATAAATGCATTTTTTAATAATTCACAAGAAATAATATATACTGTAAGTAAAGATGGTGCATTATTTAAATGGGAATATACTGAAAATGAAGAAAATCTGGTTGTTAGTTGGAGAATAACTGAAAAGAATTTTTTTTATGCAAATGGGAAATTAAAATGTGCAACTTTTAAACCTGAATCAAATTTATTAATTGTTGGTTTTACAAATGGTGAATTTAGAATATATGAATTAAATGATGGATTTAATTTAATTCAACTGTTATCAATGGGACAAAATTCAGTTAATACAGTTGAAATTAATAAAACTGGTGAATGGTTAGCATTTGGATCATCAAAATTAGGACAATTGATTGTATATGAATGGCAATCTGAATCATTTATATTAAAACAACAAGGACATTTTGATTCTACAAATACTCTAAGTTATTCACCTGATGGTTCAAGATTAGTAACAGGTTCAGATGATGGGAAAATTAAAATATGGGATGTTATTTCAGGATTTTGTTTAATGACATTCACAGAACATACATCATCAATAACTCAAGTAAAATTTTCAAAAAAAGGAAATGTATTATTTAGTTCAAGTTTAGATGGAACAATTCGTGCATGGGATTTAATTAGATTTAGAAATTTTAAAACTTTCACTTCTAGTGAAAGAATTCAATTTAATTCATTAGCTATTGATCCAAGTGGTGAAATTATAGTTGGTGGTTCACAAGATACTTTTGAAATTTATGTTTGGTCAGTTCAAACTGGTCAATTATTAGATACTTTAACTGGTCATGAAGGTCCAGTATCATGTTTATCATTTGGAATGGAAAATTCAATTTTAGCAAGTTGTTCATGGGATAAAACTATTAGAATTTGGAATATTTTTGCAAGAAATCAAACTGTTGAACCAATTGAAATACAAAGTGATGGATTAAGTTTAACTATGAGACCAGATTGTAAAGAAGTTGCAATATCGACATTAGATGGTCATATAACAATTTATGATATTGAAGATTCAAAACAATTACATTTAATTGATGGTAGAAAAGATATTATAAATGGTAGATATTTAAATGATAAATTTATACTGAAAAATTCAAATAGAGGGAAATATTTTGGAACTATTGATTATTCATTTGATGGATTAAATTTAATTTGTGGTGGTAATAATAATTCAATTTGTATGTATGATATTGAAAATGAAGTTTTATTAAAAAGATTTATTGTATCTGAAAATATGTCCCTTGATGGTACTTTAAAATATTTAAATTCTAAAAAAATTACTGATTCAGGTATAAATTCAGATTTAATTGATTTAGATGGAGAATTAAGTGATTTAGAAGATAGAATTGATAATGAAAAAAATTTACCTGGTGCTGATGTTTCAAGTCAAAGAAATAGACCAGAAATTAAAGTTAATTCAATACAATTTTCACCAACTTCAGCTTCATTTGCAGCTGCAACTACTGAAGGATTAATAATTTATTCAATTGAAGAATTAAATTTTGATCCATTTGATATTGATTTAGATATAACTCCTGAAAATATATTGGAAACATTAAAGGAAAAAGATTATTTAATTTGTTTAATTATGTCATTAAGATTAAATGAAAATTATTTAATTCATAAAATAATCGAATCAATTCCTTTAATTGATATTCCATTAATTTCAAAAGATATACCATTGATTTATATAAATAAATTATTAGAATTTATTGGTAATTTATTAAATAAACAAAATTCACCTCATATAGAATTTTATACAATTTGGATTAAAAATATTTTAATTAATCATGGTCAAGGAATTAAAAAGGATAGATTTAAATTTCAAACAAGTTTAAAATTATTAAATAGATTTTTTGCAAAATATTCAAAAGAAATTATTAATATAAGTTTGAAAAATGGTTATTTATTGGAATTTATAAATTCAAGTAAGATGATTAATGATGAACAAGAAAATGATGAAATAATAGATCAGGAAATGATACAAGATGAGTCAGAATCAGATTTAGATTCAGATGTTCAAATTGAAGATATAAATGATGATGATGAAGAAGAAGAAGAAGGTTGGTTTGGTCCAAATGAGAAAAAATCAAATGGGATTAAATTTGTTGGTCCTGATGATAGTGATAGTGATGACGATGAAGAATTAATAGAGGTATAATTAATATATTTTCTCATGAACGAATTTTGATCTGATATTGAATGAATCTTAAAAAAATATTTAAAAATCAAATTACTTAAAATAATCTAGGATTTTCTCAATTGACCTTAGTTCATAAATTATAGGAAAGTTAGATTTGGTCTGTAGATTAAAATAGAAGAAGTCAATCGATTAAAGATTTAGTTAAACGATCAATTCAATCAACTGACAAACAAACCCATAAATCTGAGAATTAGCTCTATTTTGTTTACTCTGGTTATTATAGAATGACCTTTAATGTAAATAAAATCATGTATAGTTCAATTATATCAATAGATTGATTATTTGATGGAGCAATTGTAGATCAAAGATATTTTTGCAACACTTTAGAAAAGAGAAAGCGGCTGATGCATTACTTATACCAATACAATAAATCTACCACTTAAATCATTCATTGAAACAATATAAAAGCCAAAGTAACCAATAGAAGAAGTTTTATCTAGTTTGATACATTTATATTCAATTAGTATTGTAAAATATTAATTTTTTTTGTTTAACCAAAATACACCCAATGAATCTTTATTCAAAAACAGTTGTTGCATATCTTGTTCTTGATCTTGATTTGAATGCAATTGCTGATCCATTTTAGGTTTATCCTGTAGCAATTGCTGATCTGTTTTAGGTTTTTCTTGTTGTAAGTGAGATTGGTGTTCATTTGGTGGATTAATTTTCGATATATCACTTGCGGAGGCATCATTATTTCCAGATTTAGTATTTTGATCATTCTTAGGAGTAAAAAATTGATAGTTTTGAGTTGGATCATATTCTTCAATCGAATCGACTAGGGAAATTTGATTCAGTTGTTGATAATTTCTTCTTTTTGTTTTCGTCATTGGTTATTCTAATATCTAAGTTGAAAGTTGAGTTATTTGGAAATTGGATTTGAAACTTCAAGTTGAATTAATTGTTGTGTATAAGAAATAATTTAGAAACTTATGTGTATGAAGAAATAATATAAGATAAATACCTATAAAAATTTAGCCGAAAATAGCACTAATAATTAGAATCTTTAAAGTTAAGACTTATGATTTAATAAATCTCCATCATGGACTTTAAGCAAGCCTATTCTGTATACGGTTTATAGTTTGTTTCTCAGATCTAAAATCATAAATTAATAATGGCGATAATTTGAGGAATATCAGTCCATTCGAAGGTTAACTTTCTTTGAATTTAAAACAAAATACATAAACGATTCAAGACCTTATCGTGTTTTTTAATTAATCTTTGATCTTATAAACCAACACATTTGAATTGGCAATGTGCTCTTCAAATTTCTTGTCCAACTCAATATTTTCTCTATAATACTTAGTATGAGATCTAATTTATTTCCCCATTCTACTTTCTTTCTAAAACTTTATATATATCAGACTCCATAATAATAGAAAGAAAAGTTTTCAAAAAACATTCACAATTGAAAAAGGAGCAGAGATCACTTATGTGTTGATTCTTTCAATATCGTTATCTTTTTATTTCTAATAAATTCTCTCACGTGACCATCTCTATCTTTTTTAAAATTGTTTTTTTTTCATCGAAAAATAGACTCAAAAAAATTTTAAATTTATTAAAAAATGACAGATTTAATTACAAATTTTCAAAAAATATCATTAGATGATATTTCAAATTCAAATTCAATTAATAAGTTTCCAGAATTAACTAATGAAGAAAAAGCACTTGGATCACAATTTGAAACCTTATCAAAAAGATTTATAGATGAAATTGAAAATTTAACAATTTTAAATGATTCATTAAGATCAAAAACATTTATAGTTGGATCAAAACCAAGTGAATATGATTTAATTGTATTTAAAAACATTTATGAATTTGCATTAAAAAATTGGAATGATTTAACTAATGTTGAAGAAATTTCAAAAATTAGACATATTTTAAGATGGATTGATTTAATTCAAAATATTTTGGTTGTGGTTCCAAATCCAATTAAAATCAATTATGATATTGAACTTCCAAGAGAAATAAAGGAAAAAAAGAAACCATCAAAGGAAAAAGAAACTGAAAATAAACAATCACAAGAGAAATCATCACAACCAAAGAAAGAAAAGAATGAAAAAAGTTCAGGTTCAGGTACAGGTTCTGCTGATGCACCAATCAGAAAAGAATTGACTGAAGAAGAAAGAGCCAAGAAGAAAGCAGAAAAGGAAGCAAAAAAAGCTGCAAAAGCAAAACAAAATCAACAAAAAGATCAACAACAACAACAACAAA
The DNA here is from genome assembly GCA_030564645.1 of Insectozyma morakotiae. Classification (NCBI taxonomy): domain Eukaryota; kingdom Fungi; phylum Ascomycota; class Pichiomycetes; order Serinales; family Debaryomycetaceae; genus Insectozyma; species Insectozyma morakotiae. The sequence continues at coordinate 388,816 of JAKTYD010000005.1, forward strand.
CACAACCACCAAACCCTTCAATGATTGATTTTAGAGTTGGTTTTATTGAAAAAGCAGAAAAACATCCAAATGCAGATTCATTATATATGTCAACTATAAATATGGGTGATGAAGAAGGACCAAGAATTGTTTGTTCTGGTTTAGTTAAATATATTCCAATTGAAGATATGCAAAAAAGATTTGTAATTTGTGTTGCAAATTTAAAACCAGTTACAATGAGAGGTGTAAAATCTTGTGCAATGGTTTTATGTGCATCAAATGATGAAAAAGTTGAATTTGTAAATCCACCACCGAATTCAAAACCTGGTGATAAAATATTTTTTGAATCATTTAATGGTGTACCAGAAAAACAATTAAATCCAAAAAAGAAAATTTGGGAAGCTTGTCAACCTTTATTTTCTACTAATGAAAATTTTGAAATTACTTATACTGAAGAAGGTAAAGAATCAAAGAAATTAGTTAATGAAAAAGGTGAATTTTGTAAAAATTCATCAATTATTAAAGCTGATGTTAAATAGAGTAATAACCTAAATAAATAAATTCTATATTTTTATTGGTTTTTCTAATAAATGACCCATTCTTTCAATTTTTGTACTTAAATAACCTTCAATTTCTTTTGATTTTATACCATTATTATCATATTTCCAACTTAAAGGAATCATTGGTATTCTTTCTAAAACTTTAACTTGTTGATATTTACCTTCAACAGCTAAAATTTTATCAGGATTATTAGTTAATAATTTAATTTCAATTAAACCTAAATCTAATAAAATTGCTGTTGCTAATGAAAAATTTCTACCATCAGCTGGATGTCTTAACATTAAATTAGCTTCTACAGTATCAGCACCTAAATCTTGTAAATTATAAGCTTTTAATTTTTCACCTAAACCAATTCCTCTACCTTCTTGTCTTAAATATACTATACAACCATGACCTAATTCACCCATAATTCTACCAGCTTCATCAAATTGTTCACCACAATCACACCTTGCACTCCATGCAGTTTCTCCAGTATAACATTCTGAATGTATTCTAACTAATGTTGGATCAATAAATGTAGTTTTTGAATCAATTATTAAATCACCATTTGAATCGAAACTCAAAGATTTTGAGTCATCTGAATCAGCAATAGTTCTACCAGGAGATAATTTACCTATATATGCACCTCTTGTCATTCTATCTTGTTGAGTTTCATTTGGTCTTTGTTTAAATAATGATCTTGATCTAATATCTTCACCAAATACAATAGCTAAATGTTCTTTTTGATCTATATTGTTTTCATATAAATGTAAAAAAATTTCAGGACCTTGAGTTGTTGGAATTCTTGCTCTAGCTAAACATTTTACAATTGGTAAAGTATCAGGTAAACCACATTGATCTCTTGCTTCTTTGGATATGAAAGGTGGTGATTTTGGTGAAGTACTTAATGGATAAGAAGAAGAAGATTGCGTTATTTCTTGATCTTTTAATTGATTTGGTTGAATGAAAGGTGAAACTATGGGTATTTCATTAATATTTGGTATTTTTGAAGGAGATATATTAATTTTTGAAGGTTTTGGTTGTTGTATGGATTTATTTACAATATTATGTTCATTGGATTTAGATAAGTTAGATGTTTGATTTGACATTCTAATATTATTTTGTTGATTTAAAATTGTAGTTGATGTAAATGTCATATTCAAAAATTTAAATTATTTTTCGGTTGCAACTTGAATGAATGAATGAAAAATTCCAATTTGGTTAAATCTGTGAATTTATATATAAAACTTGGATTTATGATATGAAACACTGTTATTTGATAATAATCAAATTTAAACAATAAATATACAAAAAGAAAATCGGTGTTTTATTGTTGAAAATATTTACAAGTTTATTCGGTAATTGAATTTGACTTGATTATTAAGTGCGGCTCCACATGTTTTATTTATTTATTTATTACTAAGTTATTATATACACAACTACTGTAAATAAGGTGATTGATAATTTATTACTAATACTAATAATCCAATCCAATCTTTTACTATATATAATTCATCGTTAACCCCCACTGGATTCACTACCAATTTATTTATTGGTTGGAATGGACTTATAACAATACACTGTTTGATTGTTGATTCTGTGCTTTCCCGATTCAATACAAATCTAAGCTTTATTGTTTCATTCTCTTATTGTTCCTATTTTTTTGAATCCGAAACCGCTAAATTAAATAGAAAATTAGAGGTTGTTTTATTAAAACCACAAGGCTGTATATATTTCTATAATTATATAGTTTTCAACCATTCTATTAAATCTTGTTCATTAAATTGTTGTGGATTTGGTATATATCTATTCCCAGTTGGTAATTGATGTTTTAATACTAATATACAAGGAATTTTTGAACCAACAACATAATCCAACATTAATTCTCTACCACCTTGTGAATCACATAATATATTAACCAAATAAATTGATTTATTTGAATCATTACCAAATGGATATTTATTTTGATCACTTAATACATCAAATAAACTTTTTGTTATTTTATTATTTTCTTGAGTTGCATAAGTGAAATGTAATAATAAAGGTTGTTTAACTGATAAATATGGATAAATTTCTGATTTTTCATTTATCCAAATATCTATAATTCTATTTTGAGTTGAAAATTGTGAATGTGGAGGTGGATAAATTAATCTTTGTGATTGTGCTGCATCTTTGAAAGATTTAAACCAATTGGTTAATGAAAATGATCTGAACAATATATTAGATTGTGGTTTTTCTATAGTTCTAGCTAACTTTAAACTAAACATGGTGAGTTGAATTTGAGTTGAATTAAGTTGCTGCTAATTTTACATTTTTTTCTTTATAAACAAAAACAATTCTAATTACAGAATATTCTATTTCTCTATATACAATCAATTCATTGGAAGTGGTATCAATTATTCTTCATCCCATCCATCTTTCCATCTTTGTTTCCATAAATCACAATTGAATTTTGGTTTACCTAATTTTTTATTTACATCATTATGAGCATTACATAACCATTTACCAAATAAATCTTGTGATTGAGTTTTTATATCATTTTTTTGAATATATCTTTTAAAATCTTCACCACAATACCAACATGGATAAAAACCAGAAAATAGATTTATAAATTGTTTTAAATCTGTTTGTTGTTTATCTGTTGGATTTTCTGGATATGTTGCTGCTATTGAATGTAATAATGTCCATGATGATTTACCTAATTCTGCTACATCTGGTGGATAATCTTTTCCATAAGGAGATGACTTCGACTTCTCTTTTGATTCTTGTATTGGTGTGGATGTTGTTGTTATTGTTGTTGGTTTTTTACCCGTTGCAAATTGAAAATCTAGTAATGTATTACAAGTACGACATCTATTAGTATAATTAGTAATTGTATTTGAAAATATTTTGATTGATTACATACGGTTTACCATCTTTATCATAAACTATATTTCTCCCACTGAGACCAATAGTTGGTTTATTGCTTGTTCCTGCATACTCTTCAGTTGTGGTTGATGTATTAGACATTCAAATTGATGATAATGATTTACTAATCAATTTTGGTTTTTGAATTTTTTTTTCGCCTGATGAATCTGGTAGGAGAAATTAAAAGATCGCGTTGTGTGATGCGAGAAATTCATAACGATTTTATTAATCAATTATTTAGTTTGATTTACAAATTAAACAATAAATGAATAAAATCACTAGAGGGCTTTAGAAATAATCAATTTAATTAAATCAAGGTAGATTTCTTGATAGTTGAATTGATTATCAAAACCATTAATGATTTTTTAATAAATTAATTGGAATTTAATTCCAAAATCCCAAGTTAAATAGATTAAACTTGGGCATTTAAAACCAAGAAAATAAATGATAACTCAAAGAATCATATTAGACAACTCAAGTTGGAAATTTAAAATGTTATGACATCAGAAAATAACGTTGTTGGGAAAAATAATAATCATCAAATTCAAAAAGTCGAAAGTATTAATCATTAGAAAAAGTGAGAAAAAATTGAAGGGAAAATTCTGTGGTATTTATACTTTTTAAAATTTATTTTTGAAAACAAAAATATTTATTTAATTTATAAATAATTTATTAATTAATTATTTAAATCTTTTATTAATATTAAACAATTCAATTAATAAATCACTTAGTGGACTTAAAAACAATCAATCAATTAAATCAAATTTAATTTTGACAATTCCATTGATTGTTTAAATCATAAATGAAATTTAATTATTATACGAGATTAATCAGTTTTTAGAAAAAATCAAAAACCAGTTCTCAAGAAAACTTTTTCAATGAAAAAAATTATGCCTTTATTGACCTCGACTTGATCTACTCATGAAGCGAGATAGATTATGATATTAAAATTTAAAAAACAAGTTTGCAAAAGAATTCGGTATCTTAAATCAAGACTTCAAAAAAGTTATCCAAAATATTGAAGAAAAAATCATTGAATTTTACATGTTATTTATACTTCGATTTTATCTCTTCAATTTAACTTTTTAATAACTAAATTAATGCATATGCACCACATTCTTAATTAATTAATTTATTGACCCCTTTCAACAATACGATTAAGTAATTTTCAAAAGTGACTTTCATAATTGTATTGTCACTTCTATTTTTGAGCATTTTCTATTTGGCGTATGTAATTCAGTAGAGGTAAGAATTAATAATCTAATTATCATTCATCAGAATAAATGATCGAGTTCTATTTGCATTCATACGTATTGATTGATTCAAATTTTTTACATTCTCGTCTATTTTTCATCACAAAATTCAATTAAATTAGTTTGTGGGGAATTTATGCAAAATCGGTTACTCAACAAATATTACAAGATTTTTTTAGGTCCAGAACAATTTATTAATCAATTATTTAGATCTCTTATTAAGATCAAACAATCAATTAAAAAATCACTCAGTGGATTAAAAACAACCAATCAATCAAATCAAATTCAAATTTTGACAATTGAAATGGTTATTTAAATCATAAATGAAATTTGAATATATTAATTCAATAAATTGACTTGAATATCAATTTTCATTGTATATAATCAATATAAAATCAAAGCCAAACTATCTTCTTTTATAGGCCAGTATTTGGACATAAAAAAATGCTAAAATGCCTAAAAGGTTACTTAAGAACTAAATGAAGCAATCTTTATATTAAGAAAAATCTCAAAATTATTTGAGTTAATTAGTAAAAATTGATCGATATTTATACTCTTTTTTGCATCATTGAAATATCCATTTTGGTCAATTTGTAAATGATTTTGTGACTAATTTGAACATTGCATATTTTTGTCAAACTTTTCTTGGTTTAAAAAAGCGTAAATTAAGATTTTTGTGTGATTTATGAATCTTATATCCTTCATTAGGATTTGAAACTATGTTTTCTTTTTGTACTTTAAATTAGTTATTGCAACAATTTGTAAAGCTTGAAGTTTTATAGAGTTCAACGATTAAATGGTTTGATTTACTTTGATTTTGGTCTAGATTAAAAGAATTTGCTTTTGTGTTGAAAATGTACACCTTTAAACTCTATAGTACAAAATCAGAAAAATCAATTAGAGATATATGCAATGTAAGTAAATTTTCTAATATCCAAAGATTTATCAAACAATTATTTAAAAATCTAGATTTCAAGATTAAACAATTGGTTGATAAATCACTTAGTGGATTCAAAAACAACCAAGCAATCAAATCAAATTCAAATTTTGACAATTGAAATGGTTATTTAAATCATAAATGAAATTTGAATATATTGATTCAATAAATTGACTTGAATATCAATTTATTTATAAATAGGATATACAATCCCTAGTTAGAATATATACAATCATATCCTTACATGCAATTACCCTTTTCAACACATCAAATAATAGGAAAAACGAATTTTTAGGACTTATCAAAGATTTTCAAACATTATTGTTCATTGAAAAAAATTGGTAAAAATTGATCGATAATTATACTTTTTTTTACATCATTGATTTGGCCATTTTTAATCAATTTGTAAATATAAGAAATTTAAGTAATTAAAGTTTTACTTTCATTACATTATAGTACAAAATCAAAAGAGTTAATTAGAGATTTATGCATTGTAATTTAAATAATAATCATTTAAGATTTATCAAAAAATTATTTGAAGATCTAGATTTAAAGATCAAACAATTGGTTGATAAATCACTTAGCGGATCAAAAAATAACCAATCAATTAAATCAAATTTTACTTTTGACAATTGAAATAGTTATTCAATCATAAATGAAATTTAAATATTCTCAATCATAAAAGACTAAGGAAGTAATAAAAACATCACCAAACTTCTCAGGATTTCTATTTTAACATCACAAAAAATCCCAAAAACTTTCTTCATTTTTGATCAAGATACACACGGATTCCGTATTTTAAATCAGAAAACAATTGCTTGTATCTCAGAAAAACTAAACTTAATTTTTTTGTATAAATTTATTGGAGAATTTTGGATGTATTTATACTTTTTTATAACATCATTCAAGCTGCATATCTTGTTAAAAATTTGATTCAATTAATTTAAGCATGCATAAACCAATACACTACTCTCGATTTGACTCCTTCAACTGATGTAAGTTAATTAAAATATTTCTTACGATTTCTGATAAATGAGTACGTTTTAATGATACAAATTAATTCAAAGCAAGTCTTACAATATTAGAGAATAATATTTAAATTATTTACTCGTTATTGGTTTTTGTAAAATTAAAGTTTTCATTCGCGTTTAAATTCAAACACAAAGTAACAAATTGATAAATTGATTTGCGGAGAGATATATGCAAGTATGATGATCCAGTAAAATTTATCAATAAATTATTTAGAAATCTAGATTTAAAGACCAAATAATCGATTAATAAATCACTCAGTGGATTCAATAACAACTATTCAATTAAATCAACCGTAATTTTGACAATTGAATAGGTTATTCAAATCATAAATGAGATTTAAGTAATCTAATTTGATAAATTGATATTTAAATCAATTTTTATGAGCAAGCATTTATTTGAAAATGCTAGATCATTTCAAATCACATATCGAATAGTCTTACATTCAAAAACAGTATTTTAATATTCAAAAATACAAACAACATGAAAATAAAGGAGATTTATATAAAACTTATAACCTTGAGACATTAATTTGAGAAAATTAATAAAAATGGATTGATATTTATACTATCTTTTTTTGTATCATTGGAATAACCAATTTTAGTTTTTTTGTAATAACTGTATGATTATTTTAAACATTGCATTAATTTATCATACTTTTCTTGATTTAAAAAAGCGTAAATTAGAATTTTTGTGTAATGTAAGACCAGAAATTTAAATGATGTTTCAACTATTAGGATTTGAAACTAAGCTTATATTTTATACTTCAAGCTAGTTGTTGAAACAACTTGTAAAGTTTGAAGTTAATAAAGTTCAATTTTTAAATAATATGTTTTACTTTGGTTTTGGTCTCGATTAAAAGTATTCACCTTTGTGTTGAAAATGTACACCTTAAAAATGTACAGCACAAAATCAGATAAATTAGAGATTTATGCATTGTAAGTTAAAAAAATAATACTTTAAGATTTATCAATCAATTATTTGAAGATCTAGATCTAAAGATCAAACAATTGATTGATAAATCACTTAGTGGATCAGAAAATAACCAATCAATCAAATCAAATTCTAATTTTGAAAATTTCATTGGTTATTCAAATCATAAATGAAATTTATTATTATAATGACACTAATTAATTATTTATGGATATATATACACCTTCAAGCTTTAATCAAAACAAGAAATAAATTGGATAAAATATTCAAATTGATTATATTATTGGGTGTTGCATGTTATTTATATCTGGATTTTAATTCTTCAATTCAATTTTTCAAAAATAAATTAATGCATATACGATAAACACCACAAATCTAATTAGTTAATATTTATTAACCCCGTTCAATACAATTAATCACATTTAAAAGCTGAATTCAATACTTATCTTGTCCTTTCTAAGTTGATCAAATTCTTATCAACGTATGCAATTAAACAGAGATCAGAATCTCAATAGCTTAGTCTACATTGGTCATATGATTCCAAAATTGAAAAATTTTTATACTCTCATTTGAATTTCGATCACAAAATCTTGAATTAATCTGCGGGGGGTTTATGCAATATTAATAAATCTAGAATTCTTCAGAAACAATTTATTAACAAATCATTTAGATCTTATATCAAGATCAAACGATTGATCAATAAACACTTAAAGGATTTACAAATAACCAATCAATTAAATCAAATTTTAATTTTGACAATTCCATTGGTTACTTAAATCTTAAATGAAATTTAAGGATTTTAAAGTAATTTAAAATCAATTTGTAAATCGATTTCAAAAACCATGATTTACCAATCAAATCTGAATTGATATTATGATTAGCTGACTTCAATTTCATATCTAAACAATATAATTACCTGGTCTTAGTTCACGAGTTCAAAATACCTTGCCTAGTATAAAAAATTATTTGCGAGAATAGAGTTTATTTATACATTTTCAAATTTTAATTAAATCTGCATTTCGTTTAAAAAATGTTTAATTTAATTTGTGCATAAATTAATGCAGCACTGTTGATTTAACTCCTTAAATTAATTTTGATCGGAAAATTGTTGATATCCAATCTAGAGAAATTATCTTTTTTAATTAATTAATAAATATATTATTATCATGGATGCACATTTACACCTAATACAAGCTAGATATCTCTAAAAATTTTAAATCAACAGTAATATGTATTTCTTACTTTTTTATTATAAATTTCCTATAAATTATATAATGTCGCCATTTGTCGCATTTACCACATAAACACTTAATTTTGAAAAATGTGAATTTTACGTTTTTTAGCTACCCATAAAACTTATTTTTTAATTAAAAAAACGCTTCAAATTGTATGTTGGGAGTTCATTAATTATTCAAATTTCCTTCCTGATTATTGTCTTCTAAATTGACTCCTCTTCTTTTCATCTCCGTCATCAAATGCTCATTATATTCGTCGTATCTTTGAGTACTTACATTAACAGTGTAACTATTTGTAACCTCTCTACTATCGGCATCAACGTGTTGCAAAATTAACTCAGTCACATTTTCATCTTTACTTCCCTCTAAAACATTCAAATATTTATTGCCTGCCAATGGTTCAATGTATGCTGCATAATCAGCAGCTGTAAATAAAGATGAAAATTTCATTTGAATTTTGATAAAATTGTTATTTTTACTTGAAGAGGAAATACAGGTTTATTTATACTTGGTTCTGTCAGGTTGTGATTATGAACAATTTGATAAGAGATGGTGCATAATCTAAATTTTTAAGAGTTTTTTAAACACAAAATTTCCAAAAACTGATACAAGGACTTTGTTTTATCCATGGCCTTTTAGCAAACGAGGACATTTTCAATTTAAAATTTAACCGCTAAACTCTTGTAGCGCAATCTATTTTTAAATTTTTGCGCAAATTTTGATTTATTTTCTTCGTTTTGTTCAATTTGTCACAATTTTTTTCAGGGGTTTTATTGTATATAACATTAGAGCTTTATAAATTCAATTTTTTTTCAACCATTCATTATTTGATAACTACAGTCAGGAAAATTAGATTTTGATGTTTTAATTGTAGCGAAAATCATAAAACAATGTTTTCATGTCAACTCGATAGCGATTTCAACCAGAATTTCAAAATTGCGCTTAGCATTATATAGAAAACTCGGCTTATAAAACTTTCACTCTACTTTATATAAATATGCTAATATTAGATGCTCTGCTTGTGAGGCTTAACTTTATGGTTAATATTTTCACTTATTACAATTTAGAAACTACTTTATTTCTTTTAAATTAGATTAGATTTTTGAACATGTATTGAAAACTTTACTTTTAAAGGAAAATACTTTAGTCTTTGATCTTGGTTAAGTACAGTCTATTTGGTGTTGAGAATGTACTTCTAATAACATTATAACACAAAAACAGAGAAATTAATTAATAATTAATGCATTGTAAGTTAAATAATAGTCACTTGAAATTTATCAATCACTTATTTGGAACTCTAGATTTAAAGATCAAACAATTGATCGATAAATCACTTAGTGGATTAAAAAATAACCAATCAATTAAATCAAAGTTATTTGACAATTCCATTGGTTAATCAAATCATAAATGAAATTTAAAAATTTTGATTTTTTTAATCATTTCAAAAGATGATTTACATAATCATCAATTATGATTGAAAGCTTAAATTCTATCGTGACAACTATCTTATTTCATATAAAGTGGTATTTTTCCAAAATTCTAGTATTTCAAGATACTCATGGATTATGAATGTTTGGTCTAAACATGAGCTAGATATTTTAATTTCTCATAGTAAAAGTTCAACTCAGTCAGGAATAAAGATAACTCAAATTTATCTGCTTGTATGAAGTAAGTGGTGAAGTAGGGTGAATTTATACTCTTTCGATTTTTTAATCAACTTGCATATCTTCTAAAAAATGTTTAATTAATTTATATCATGCATAATTTAATAATGCACTCTCGATTTGACTCCTTGAATTGGTATCGATCAAATAGTAATTTCTTAACAACCGTAGATAAAATTAAGTAATTTCTTAAAGATAAAAATCAAATAGAAGTAAACTTATACATTTGCAAATACTTAATTTATTTATAGATCTATTTGTAGACTACGTAAATATTTACTCGTGTCTAATTTAAGGCACAAAATGAAAAATTAATAAACTTTTTGTGGAGATATATGCAAGTATCATGATCCAATAGAATTTATCAGTCAATTATTTGAAGATCTAGATTTAAAGATCAAACAATCGATTGATAAATCACTCATTGGATTCAATAACAACTATTCAATCAAATCAACCGTTATTTTGACAATTGAATAAGTTATTCAAATCATAAATGGAATTTAAGTAATTTGATTTGATAAATTGATTTAAATATCAATTTTTGTTCACAGAAATTTATTAGTTTTTATACCAAATGATCATATTTCACATATCATAATTATGCTTTTAAAAATTATACTGTCTTGATTAATAAACAACAATAACCTTCACATAGAGGAGACTTCAATCACCATCTTAGAAGATAATCACACACTTGCGAAAATTTGTAAATACTGATTGATATTTATATTTTTTTTTTTTGCATCATAGAAATATCCATTTCTAGTCATTTTGTACATAACTGTATGATTATTTTAAACATTGCCTAAATTTGTCCAACTTTTCTTGGTTTATAAAGCATAACTTAAAATTTTGTGTTATGTTTGACTAATAAAAATTAAATGCTTTTATCATTAATTTGGATTCGAAACTAAACTTATATTTTATAATTTAAATTAGATATTGAAACAATTTGTAAAGATTAAATTTTATGGAGTTCAAGTATTAATTGATCTGATTTACTTTGGTTTTGGTCTCGATCAAAAGCATTCTTCTTTGTGTTAAAAATGTTCATCTTAAAATATTATAGCACAAAATCAGATAAATTAGAGATTTATGCATTGTAAGTTAAGAATTAGTAATCTAAGATTTATCAAACAATTATTTAAAGATCTAGATCTAAAGATCAAACAATTGGTTGATAAATCACTTAGTGGATTAAAAAATAACCAATCAATTAAATCAAAATAATTTTGACAATTCCATTGGTTATTCAAATCATAAATGAATTTCAAGTATTCTTAATTATAAACAATTTATTAATCGAATGTATAATTATGAAACTTTTATGTAAATGTGTTTCTGATAAACAACGCTTTAAATTTAGAATGCACAACTTAATGATTTACCTTAACAAATTAAGACACACGAGGCCAATTAACAATGAAGTAAAAATCACCTAAATAAAAAATTGCTTATACTCATAGTTGAAAAATTATCTGCTTCAAAAACAATCAATTTGATTCTATAAGTTAAAAGATATCTGAATGTATTTATACTTTTTCACTTTCTTGCTTAAACTGCATGTCGTTAATATATATTAATTAATTTAGTTCATGCATAAATTAATACATTACTTTCAATTTGACTCCTTTAATATCAATTAGAGAATACCCTCAGTTATGGGATAAAGAGTAACTACTTCTTTAGTAACTAAGCTCAAGTAGAAGCAAAATCATACAGTTGCAAATACTTAATTCATTTCATCTTGATTGATTCCTTTGTAAAATTATAGACTACGAAAAAATTCATTCTCGTCTAGTTTTAGACACAAAATGGAAATTCGATAAACTTGATCCGTATCTGTGGAGATATATGCAAATATAATAACCAATAAAAATGATCTAAAAAACAATTACCGTAAGGGTAAAACCTCAATTATTGGTCCAATAGAATTTATCAATTGATTATTTGAACCTTAAAATTTAAGATCAAACAATCAATGAATAAATCACTTAGAGGATATCACCAACGTAATGATATCATCAAATAATTCTTTATTTGACAATACTATTAGTTGTTTAAATCTTAAATGATTTTAAGTCCCAAAAAAAAATACATAATCATTAATGAGATTAGTTATGATAAAATAAACCCAGAAGCTCCTTGTATCTTTTAGCTGGAATTTAGTCAATGAACATTTAAAGTAATAGATAACAAAATCTTCAAACTTGCAACGGAAAACAAATTTACTTTTAGAATAAATTGAGCAGAAACAATTTCTTTTATATATTTTTTGAATAGAAATCACAAAAATCTTAAATCATACATTAATTAATATGCAAGCTATATTACTAATTTTGAAAAATCAACCCAAGAAAATAATTTTACTAAATTAGGTCTTAAATCGGATCAAATTGAGATCGAATTAAAAACGATTATCTTTTACTATTTTTACCCAATTGGATCAAACATGATTTATTCAATTATGTGTATTGATTGAAATCTATAAATTTATCCATTCTATATTGTTTCCGGTTGTAATTCAATGGAATCCTTTTCATCCTGTTTTTCTACTTGTTTTGATTTTAAATCATTTATTAATTTTGTTCTTTTTTCAATTACAACATCACATAAATCACCAATTTCTTTTGTTTTTATAGCTTGTCTAGCAGAATAAAATTGATTTAAATCATATTTTAAACCAAATTCTAATTCATATTCATAAGCAGTTTGAATCATTTCAAATTTATCAATATCTTTTACATATCTAGCTTCAATAGTTCTAATTTCTTCATAATCTAACCATAATTCCAACATTTCATTTGAAAATTTTTCATTATAAGGTTTAATTAAATCTTTTAAATAATGAATAGTTTCTAATTCTCTTCTATGTTTTTCTTGTTTTGAAATACCACCAAATGGAGTTATATCACCAACTAAACATTCGGCAATATCATGAATAATGGCAATTTTAACACATTTATTTGAATCAATATTTGAAGGTACCATCATTGATATAATTGACATTCTATACATATGATCAGCAATACTTTCAGTTTTTAAATTTGAAATTCCATGATCTATCCAACCAGTTCTTTTTTGAAATTTTAAACTTTTTATAATTTGTAAAAATGCAAGCATATAATTCACCGAAGGAATATTTGATGAAGGTATTAATAAATCTTTAATTTTTTTATTAATTGAGTCTTGTGGTTTCCATTCATTGATTGATAAATTTTTAATTGAATTCATTGTTGCTCTGGTTCTATAAGATCTTCTTGTTGTTGATGTGATAATTGTGAACAAAGGATGTCTATGGATCATGAAAATAAATTTAATATTTGTTTATTTGATTTACAACCAAAACAAACAGATTTCCAAATTTGGATCAAGAGATCATCTATATACAGGAAAAGTATACCCATCACAACTCATCACGATCAAACAAATAAGCATCAAATTGTTTAGGAAAGCTAACAAACCTTAAAATCGAATTTATAAAAGTTTCAGAGTTGTAGATTCATAGTAAAATTGCTTTGATCTTGTTTCATTAGTTTGTTTTATTTCTTATTTTTATATTAAATATACAAAGTTATTAGTGAAAAGAATTTTTATGATAAAAGTTGTTTAAGCAATTAATTCAACAACACCACCAACAGCTCTAATTTTTTCTTCAGCTAATTTTGAAACAAATCTAGCTTTAACAATAACTGGAACTTCTGGTAATCTACCTTTACCTAAAACTTTACCATAACCATGAGCTAAAGTATCAATAACTGGAGCAGCAGTTTTATTTGATGATTTTAAATATTCTTCTTTTTTATCACTTTCAACTAAAGTCCATAATTTATCAAGATTAATTTCTGGTCTCCAAAAATGAATTTGTTGTTTTCTGAAATATCTCATACCAACTTTACCAAAATAACCTGGATGGTATTTATCTAAATTGGTTCTGTGATGATGTTGACCACCAGCTTTACCTCTACCACCTGGATGTTTTCTATGTTTACCGACTCTACCTTTACCGGCTATAATAAAAAAACAAGTTAGTACATTGAAATTGTAAATTAATTAAACTTCTTTAAAACAATCCATAAAATCATTGTAGATGAAATCCAAATCTCAAATTGTGTCTCTGTCTCTTCTCATAAATATCCACTCTTTCCCATTTTGAAAATTATTTTTGATTTATCCAGAAACTTGTATAAACTTGTAGATGATCATGATATAAATTGTTTTATTTGTCTTTGTTTGTTGTTGTTATTTGTACATACCAGAAACGTTACCTCTATGTTTTCTGGTCTTGGTTAATCTAGTAGGCATTGTATTTGTTGATTAATATAAAATGAAAATTTGTAAAAGATTTTTTTTCAATTTTCTCTTTTGTTTGTTAATGAAAAATTAACTATGTGCTTACTTAAGAAATTAATAATCACTTAGTACTACTAATGTTTTATTATTACACTATAAAAATAGAAATTACTGCGCACTATAAAATAATTTTATTAGAGTCCAGCCCTATTAGACCACACGTGACAGTAGTTTCATCGTTTATTTCTTTATATTCAATTATATTCAATTATATTCTTGACCAAACTTCATCATAACTTTGTTTTTGCTTTGTTTCAGGTATATATCTCTTTATAAACCATATACTAAACAAACACATCAAAGTGAATATAAAATATACATAACCACCAAAATAATGTAATAAAATTGGAAATGAATAACCAACTATAAATGTTGATATCCAATTTAAACTTGTACCCCAACTTTGTGCAATTGTTTTTGCATTTAATTGAGTTAATTCACCAATTAATAAAAATGGTATTGGACCTAATCCAATTGCAAAAAATGATATAAATGTAAATGTACCAATAATTGATAAAATTGAATTTTTTAAAATTATTCCAAATCCCATTATAAAAGTTGCAATTGATAAGAACCCCACTGATATTAATAATAATGGTTTTCTACCTAATTTATCAACTAAATTTGCTGATAAAAATGTTATAATTACATTGACTAATGAAATTAAACAATTGATTAATATTGATGAATTTGGAAATATTGAAACTAATACTGAAACTCCATAAAATATAATTGAATTTATACCATCAAATTGTTGTAATACTAATATACCAGTAGTTGCAATTAAAGAATTTCTATATTCATTATTAACCAAATACTCTTTTAATCCAATTGTTTTTGATGGTGATTGTTGTGGATTCTCTACTTCTTCTTGTTCCAAGAGGGGATCACTTTCTGGTGTTTGATCTTTATTTTTCCAACTATTGACTTCATCAGTTGCAATTGAATAACTTCCACCTCTTAATTTATGTAATATCATAAATGCTTGATTATTATATCCTTGTTGACTTAACCAAACTGGACTTTCATCTATATAAATTAAAGATAAAATTATATTTAAAATTGAAATTAATCCACCCATCAACAATAACCATCTCCAATCATTATTATTTGTCCATTTTAACGAAAGTAGTTGTGTAAATAATATACCAATATTTATACTTAATTGATTCATTGAACCTAAGAGTCCCTTTGATTCATTAGGACTGATTTCATTAATATATAAACTTGTTATAACTAATGCAAATCCAGCACCAATACCACATATAAATCTACCAAATAAAAAACTTATATAATTATTACTAAAACCATTAATTAATGAACCAATTAAATAAAATAAATTTGAAATTAAACTTGCTTTTTTACGTCCAAATTTATTTGCAAATTGATTAATATAAATTGAACCAATTAATCCACCAATTGAGAAAATAGATGTAATTAATCCAATTTGATTTGAATTTAATTTAATACATTGTTTAAAATTTAATTTACCAAATAAAGAATCTGAAAATGATATTGACCCTGGGATTGATTTTTTACATGAATAAACTAATTCTGGTGAATTTAATTCTGCCATATGATAACCAAATTGTAATGATCCTAAACATATTATAACCACTGATGTTATCAAATGAGTTGTCAATTGTTTACTAGACTCCGACATTGGACATGAAATAAAAATTGTTGATCCTTATCAGAGAAAGTGTCAGAAAAAAATAAAGTATGGGGTAATTATTCATTATTTCAAGATTGGTAAGAAATTTCCAACAATCATCATTGGTATACCAAAAACATCTCTTTTTAAAGTCCACATACAACCAGTTTCAATTCGAACATCTTTTTTTGGTGTTAATAAAGTACATTCAGTCATTGTAGCACCTAAGAAATCACCAAATGCAATTCTTGAAAATACTTCAAAATAACCTAAAACAGATTTATCATCTAATAATTCAACAATAAATTTTCTTTTATCTTTACCAATTAAATCTTCTCTTTTCCAACCAGTTAAAATACAAAATTCATCTCCTACATATGCAATTTCTCCTGTTCTTCTCCATACAATAGTTGGGGTACCACTAATTTTTATAAAATTATCATAAGTTAATAAAGTTCTTTGAAAACATTGTTCCATAAATATTAAATCATCTTCTTTTAATGAATTTGTACATGCTATAAATGAAGGTCGATATGATGCCATTGATTCTGCCATTTTTACCAACATTTGTTTTGGAAATCTTTTTCTTAAATATGCAATTAATGAATGATAACCAGGTGTATAAGAAAATGGTTTTTTAACTTGTTTATAAATTTCTTCTGGTTCTTTATAAATTGATGAATCATTTAAATCTTTTTTGGTATTATTATTATGATCTTCTGGTAATATACCAATTGTAAATGATATTAACAGTTTTGAAAATTCTTGTTGATTTTCAAATTTATAAATTGGATCATTTTTTTGTAAATTTTCTATAATTGTTATAATATCTGGAAATAATATAATTTGATCTGTATCTAATTTACCTATATAATATTGATTTATACTTTCATCACATTTTGGAAAATTATTAGATTTTGAATAAATATTTTTGGTGGTGGTTTTAATTGGAATTGAATTTGAATTGAAATTATTTATTGATGGCATTTGATTTTGATCATTTATTCGATGATTTGTTCCTGTTCCTATTCCATTATTATTTATATTATTTGGTGATAATGCAGGTGAAAAATTATGACTATTGGGTGTACCTTCATTTGAAGTTGTATGATGACCAAAATTATCTTGTAAAATATTTGATAATGTTGAATATTCTAAATCAGCTGCTGTTGATAAAAAATTAGTTCTACTAGTTTTTTTATTGTTCTGTGATTGTAATTGTAATTGTTGTTGAAAATAATAATCTGGTAATGGTTGATTTAAATCTGGTGATGTTGAACTATGTTGAAACATTGTTGCTTGATATGTTGTATGATTGGGGATTGGTAATTGTTGTTGTTGTTGATAAGTTGTAGAAGTAGGGGTAGTATTTAATGTATCTAATGATTTATTGGGTACATCTTCAAGATATTTCTTTCGTTTTCGAGGTGCATCTTCACAAGTTTGATTTAAACCTCGTTGAATACATCGTTGACATGGTCTTCCAGAATCACAAGTCATATGTGCTTTATGACAATGATTACATGCACGTGAAGTCTTTTTCCTTTTCTATGAACTAGTTAGTAAATGATTTTTAAGTTGAATAATATTTACATACTGGTTTGATTGGTTGTTGTTGTTGTTGTATACCATTTTCTTGTTTTACATCAGTCATATTGGAATTAGGTCTATCTGATCATCTGAATATGTATGTTTGAGAATATGTTTATATAAATTGTTAATGATGGGTTGATAATGATTAATAATTTTGTATATGATTTTGGTTGTTGTTTAAAATGAAAATGTATCACATCCAAAATTTTAAATCTATCAATTTTATGCGGCTTGCGTCTTTACTCAAAAGAGAAACCCCACTAAAACAAATTGTAAAATTCAATAAACTATTGAAAAGATTTACTTAATCAATTGTTTGATTATAAAATATATTGTTTTGGAAGTATTATATATTTAGTTACAAGACATTCATCAATTACAATTGTCTGTAAAATTTTCAAAAATACCTCAAAAAGTTACCAAATAGGCATTTCACTTAAACGAAAGAAATACTACACTGAACCTTTGTATAACTATATATGTATATAAATCAAATGAGTAACAACTCAAAAACTTGAGAATTAAACTTAGACTAGCATGAAACTTTTTATATACAAAATAAATAGTTAGCCAACCTAGTTTAGGTATATAGATTGGTATAGCTTTTATCTAAAATATACGGTAGAATGTATTAGTATTTAAAATGAATAAATTCAATTTTGTTTCACTTTAATGTATAATTGAATATAAAAGTTTATTTTATTCTCATTTAATATTTTAATTTTTTATCAATCAGCGTAAAGCTCAAAAGTTTTAAATTTCACTCATCATGAAAGAATATTCAGCAAATGCAGCTGCTCAAGAAGCTGTTAATAAATAACAACAACAACATCAAGTTGAACTACAATTATATCATCAACAATATGGTAAATCTGATCATAATGTTGATACTCCACAAATTGAAGGTACATCAACATCAATGATTGATGGTCAACACTCACCTTTATCTGATTTAAAAATTAAACTAGCTTATGGCTCAAAAGAATGGTATAGACAAAGAAAAGAAAATCATAAAGAAGTTGAAAGAAGAAGAAGAAGAGAATCGATTAATGTTGGTATTAAACAATTAACTCAATTAAATCCAACTACAGATACAAATAATCACTTGAAATTGATAAAAAATATAAAGAAAGCTCCATCAAAAGTTATAAAAACCATTATAGGTTATTTAAATAGAGAAACACAGGTTGCATTCCTACACGATAAGGATTTAAAACAATATGCATTAAAATATCTTTTTCACACTGTTTTGATTATTTCTGATACATATTCAAAAGAATTGAAACAACATTTTATAAAAGGTATAAAGACGATAACTATACTATTTTAAAGTCATTAAAATTGTTACATTATTTGGCTCACAAATATAAAAGTACACCAAAAATTTTATATACTTCAAGATTTAAAGAAAATGGAGTTACATTCTATTCATTTTTAAGCAAAATTGGACTTGTAGTCCTTGATATGAGTTATTCATTACCTTCTAATTTCAAATTACATAAAAACTTAACAACAAATGTAATGTTAAGATTGGCGACAATGCATGTATCAATGAATACTCATCATCTTAAAAATATAATCAACCAATTCAAAAATGTTGAGATTTTTGCTTTAAGTGTTTATTTCAATGACCCTGAGCAACACAAGCTTGTTCTAAAAGGGATGAAAATATTGAAGAAGTTGAATTTAGAATGTAATATATACACAGATACTAAGGATTTGTTTATACCAGAATCAATTAAAATATTAGATTTATTTAGTGAGAAATTAAATAGATTTGACTCATTGATCTCACTTTCCAATTTAAAGTATCTAACAATTACAGGAAAATATCCTGATATATTTTACGATGAAGATAATTTTTCAAACTTGAAAAAGTTTGAATATATCGGTAAAAATAACGAAGTTGGAGAATTAAATAAATTTACTAAATTTCCAAAATGTTTACAAGAGTTGTATTTAGACTCTAATTGTTTAAGACTAAGCAATGGGTTTCAAGTCCCACAAAATTTGATAACCTTTCAATTGGAAAATTTAGAAATCAAACAACAATTAGAAAATCCAACTAGTTTAAAAACTAAAATCTTTAAGAATTATGTACTTGATTTCCAATCTTAAATACGTGTATTGATTTGAATGTAATAAAAAAAAAATAATAATCTTTTGCGGATGTATAAAAATGCTCTTTTCAAAAACAATATTAACTCAAAAATAATTATAATTGAATAATTGCATTTAAATATTGTAAAGTTTAAGAAAATCAAATTATTTTCATAACCACAGTTTGAAAAAAACTTGCTTGGGACCAATTGTATTTAGATTTTTAATTAGAGTAAATTTCGAATCTTGATTGAAGATTGTATTAAACGATCTTAATTTCGATCAGCAAAAATGATTTAATGATTGAAACTTGAATTTTTGTAGTAATTTAAATTGGTAGGAATCACCGTATTTAGAGTGAGTTTTAAGCAAGAACTGAGGCAATTACTGATACAGTAATAGATATAAAATAATCACCTTGTAATTATTTTGCATATTCTCATTCACTAACTGCAATTATCATTGTACTCAATCACAGATTAGTTTGGAACAATGTTACTGTAATGCAATTGATCATAAATGTCCAAATAGAATTGCATTACTATAAGTTTCAAAACTGATTGTAAAAGATTAGACTATCTTAGCATAAATGAGGACTTTAGATGGTTATCAGAACAAGAATCGTTAATATCCAAAAGGTTGAGCTATTATGGTAAAAAGATAATTTTAAATTTTGTAGTAACTAATAGAAAAAAAAAAAAATATGAATGAATTCATTATATACAACAAAATTAACTACTGAATTAATTGATTTTTTTAATGATGATTATAACTTTGAATCAAGTTTGAGATTATTAAATGATTTGAAATTAAAAACCAAAATTCAATCAATAAAAAATAAACATCAAAGATTCAAATCATTATTAAATAACTTATTTATGAGATATGTTTTCAATAAGTTCATTTTCCAATTAAAAGAAGAGTCATTATTTGAATTAGTCAAATTTCAATTCAATTCATATGGAAAACCATTATTAAACGGTATTGAATTCAATTCAAGTAATTCAAATGATTTAATTTCATTAATTATCATGGATTCATTAATTGGAATTGATTTATCTCATTCAAAACAAGATTCAATATCAGAAATAAATTATTTAAATCAATTTAAACCAATTTTCACAAAATTGGAAGTTTCACAAATTGATACTTATTTTAAATTTAATCATTTTTGGACTTTAAAAGAATCATTTACAAAATTATTAGGAATTGGATTAAATATTGACCTAAGAAAATTTGAATTGAAGATACAAGGAGAATTCAATGAAAAAGGGATTTATAAAATTGATACCAATTTGATTAATGATGAGATTATTGAATATGAGTTGAAATGGTTTGATAATATTGAAATTGATATACTGAATTTATTAAATGATGAGTTTATAATTGAGAATAATCTTTTAAAGCTTTTAGGTAATAAATTTTATTGTTATAGTTCAATTTTTCAACATGGCAAAGAAAATGAATTACCAGTGATTATATCAATAATTATGCAAAAGGAATTGAAAAATTTAAAATGTTTTGAATTGGATTTCTATAAAATATTAAACAACATTATAAAGTAGAGTTGATACGAAGTATCATGAAATAAATTTAATTTCAAGCAAGGTAATGAAAATATTAGGTAATTTGTTCTTTAATTGAATTTCATAAAATTTATCAAATGACAACAAGCCTATAACGGAAATTAATACTTTGGGGCCATTAAATAATAGACTTCATTTCTATTGCTCAATCCCACAACATAATAAAGAATTACCAGTGACTATATTTATAATTATTCAAAAAGAAATAAAAAATCTAAATCTGGAACCAAGACAATATTATAAGATAGAATTCAAATAGTGAGCGAATCTTAAAAAAATGAATTTGATTCCAAACAAACCAATGAAATTTTTAGGAAATTGGTTCCAAAGTTGGAGTTTATACCTAAAATTTATCAAATGACAAACATAAGTGAACATAACAATTATAAAACTTTTAAATCATCCATCTTACTGTTAAAGTTCTATTTTATTACATTTAAAAGTGAGTAAAAGTGACAGTGATTGTATAAATAATTATTTGCAAGAAACTAAGAAACCAAAATGTTTCGAATCGATTTGTAAACAGTAGATTATAATAAATTTCATACTTTATTACTTTGAAATTTAAAATTACCTTTTAAATTGCCAGTGATTGTAACAATATTCATTCAAAAGAAGATAAAAAACTAAAATGTTTCGAATGGACTCTTAATTTTATAATAGAATAAAATTGTAGCTGATATTTATACTTATTTATTACTATAAAATTTAAAATTATCATTTGATAATTCAAAAGGTCTTAATCTTGATTCTTTTATAATTTCAATTAAAACTTTTTTACAAGCTTCAAAAGATTCATTTGAAATTTGATAATGAAATGCAATTCTACCACTATAAATCTTTACATTAAATTTATTTGAAATTTCAATTAATTTATCAGGATTTATTTTATTTTTTTTAATATCAATAAATACAAAATTTGTTTCTATTGGATGCTCTAATTGAATATTATATTCATTACAAATTTTACCAATTTCTTTTGCTCTTTGATGAGTTTCTTTCAATTTTGATAAATTTTCATTAATTGCAACAATTGCCATACTTGTAATCAAACCACTTTGTCTAATTCCACCACCCACTTGTTTCTTAAAATGATTTGCCTTTTGAATAAACTTTGAATCACTAACTAAAACTGAACCAATTGGTGCACCTAAAGTTTTTGATAAACATAAAGAAACAGAATCAAAATAAGAACAATACTCACTAATAGAAATTCCAGTTTCAATACTTGCATTCCATAATCTTGCTCCATCTAAATGTAATCTAACATCATTTGCTTTACAAAACCCACTAATTTTTTTAATTTCTTCTAATGGGAATATCATTCCATGTAGGGTATTTTCAAGACAAATTAATTTAGTTGGAGCTCCATGAATTTCACCATCATCAGGAATAAAATTCGGTATAATATCATCTTCTAATGTTAAATGTTTCCCATTTAATGGTTTTATAGGTTGTGGCATTGCTTGTGTTAATGTTGATAAACCACTAGCTTCATGAACATATACATGGGCTCTATTATCACAAAGAATCAGATATGGTGGTTGTAATAAATTAGTTCTCATTGCAATTTGATTTGATAATGTACCTGATATACAATATAATCCTTGTTGTTTACCAGAAATTTCAGCAACTTTTGATTCTAATTTTTTTGTAATTTCATCTTCATTATATACTGAATCACCAATTGAAGTGGTTGAAAGTGATTGGATCATAGATTCAGTTGGGGTTGTGAATGTATCACTTCGAAAATCATTATGAGCAGGTGATTGATTTGTAAAAATTGATAAATCCATAATGCAAAAAGTTAAATTAAATTATTCTAAAGTTGTATATAGCTATCAATTTGAAAACGGTATATGTTTTCACTGGATTGTTTATTTGTGAAATGTATAAAATCTAATTGTTTCAAATTCTTAAAAATTTGACTTTTTTTTCGAGATTTATAACTCAAGTAGAGAGAATTTAGATTGATTAGTGATTTGAATCAGATTTGAAAAGAAATTTTTAAAAGATTGAAAACATGGTAACTCAATATTGCAGATTCAAAGAAACAAACTTTAGACCAAGAAATCGAATTTTGATTGATTAGTGATTTGAATCAGATTTGAAAAGAATTTTTTAAAGAAGTCAGAACACCGTAACTCAAAATTACAGATTCAATGAAATAAAAGTTAGACCAAGAAATCGAATTATCATGTAGATCATTTAATTGTTTTGGAATTTTACATTTCATCAATCACCGTTCAAGCTAATCAATTGAAAAATTGGTTTCTCGGACTTTACAATGCAATCACTAAACCAAGAATTTTCAAAATGATCTAATGAAATCTAATTAGTATAAATATGAAAGTAAACATACACTAAACTCCTTACTAACATTCAAAAAATACAACATTTAATCTTTGATCAAGCTAAGAATAAACTCATCAAAAGTTGATTTCTCGGTTTTACGATCCAATCATTAGACCAAGATTTTTTTTTTACATGATCAAATGAACCCTGATTTAGTAAGATTTGAACTTGTTACCATACACTTAACTCCTTTTGTAATGACAACATTTCAAAATCAACCTCTAATCACCGAATATAATAATTCGTTGAAACTCAACGTTTGTTTCAGATGAAAATTAAAATTCGCACTAACTTTCCTAATCTGGAGAATTCGCGCTTAAGATCTCTTTACCTCCGCAAATAATTAACTTTACCATTGGTTTGATCTTGTCATTTACATCTTCATTCTATCTGCATTAATTAGCCTATGGGAACATACATAACATAACACATACAATGACATCTAAACATACTTTATAATCATGTAAAAGTATAAGCAAATAATAATTAATTGTAATATATTATTACCAAAAGCGCTTTATAAATTAATCGTATTTCGCGCATCCTAAAATAATAATTATTTTTCGTTATCAATTGAATTTTGAATTTTTCAATTTTATATAAATACTCCATGGATTTCTGATTTTAATTTTTTTTAGTTAGTTATTATCTTTTTTCAATTATGTCATCATTACCATTAGAATATGAAGTTGTTCTTCCGGATGGAACCAAATTCCAACAACCATCGGGATTATTTATTAATAATGAATTTATAAAATCAAAAGCAGGAAAAACATTTGATTCAATAAATCCTTCAACTGGAGAAATTAATGGATCAGTTTATGAAGCATTAGATGAAGATGTTGATTATGCAGTTGAATGTGCATCAAAAGCATTTTTAAAATGGAAAAAAATTTCTGGTGTTGAACGTGGTGATTTATTAATGAAAATTGCTAATGAATTAGAATCAAATCGTGAATTTTATGGATCAATTGAAGCTTGGGATTCAGGTAAAACAAAAGAAAAAAATGCAATTTATGATATTGATGAATGTATATCATGTTTTAAATATTATTCAGGTTGGGCAGATAAAATTACTGGTAAAGTTATTCAAAATGATATTAAAAAATTGGCATATACAGTTCATGAACCAATTGGTATAGTTGGACAAATTGTTCCATGGAATTATCCAATGGCTATGTCTGCATGGAAATTAGCACCTGCTTTAGCTGCTGGTAATTGTGTAATTTTAAAAACTTCAGAAATTACCCCATTATCAATGTTGGTAATGGCTAAATTATTTAAAAAAGTTGGATTCCCACCAGGGGTTGTTAACATTTTATCTGGTTATGGAGCAAGAGCAGGTAATGCAATGACAAAACATCCAAAAATTTCAAAAATTGCCTTCACTGGGTCAACAACCACTGGGAAATTAATTGCTAAAACAGCTGCTGAATCTATGAAGTTAGTTACTTTGGAATGTGGTGGAAAATCTCCTTTATTGGTTAGACAAGATGCAGATTTAGATCAAGCTATAAAATGGGCAGCAATTGGTATAATGTCAAATCAAGGACAAATTTGTACATCAAATTCAAGAATTTATATTCATGAATCAATTTATGAAGAATTTTTAAAAAAATTTGTTGAACATGTACAAATCAAATATCCACAAGGTTCAATGTTTGATTCAAATGCAGTTGTTGGACCTCAAGTTTCCAAAATGCAACAAGATAAAATTTTATCATATTTAGATATTGGTAAAAAAGAAGGTGCAAGATTATTATTAGGTGGTGAAAAAAATACTGAAGGTGAATTATCAAAAGGTTTTTTTGTAAAACCAACAGTTTTTGCTGATGTTAATTCAACAATGAGAATTGTTCAAGAAGAAATTTTTGGTCCTGTTGTTTCAATTGGGAAATTTTCAAGTGATGAAGAAGCTTTACAATTGGCAAATTGTACTTCTTATGGATTAGGTGCATCAATTTTTACAAAAGATTTAACTATTGCTCATACAATGGCTAGTGAAATTGAAGCTGGTATGGTTTGGATAAATTCTTCAAATGATTCAGATGTTCATATACCATTTGGTGGAGTTAAAATGTCTGGTATTGGTAGAGAATTGGGTGAATATGGTTTACAAATGTATACTCAAGCAAAAGCAATTCATGTAAATTTAGGAACAAGATTATAAATTGAAATAAATTAATTTTTGTATATGAATCGAATTGAATCTAAGTTAAAATTGATTTTGAATCTCTAGATAAAAAATGATAATTTAGAGCTTATCTATTCGAATTGAATCTATGTTTAGAATATAGGAATAAAATTTTTTAAAAAAATAAAATCGAGTATTTATTATTTAAATATATGAATCGAATTGAATCTATGTTTAGAATTGATTTTGAAACTATAAATGAAAAATGATAATTTAGAGCTTATCTATTTGAATAACTTTAAATGGAAACTTACTCAATTCGTAAAAACGATAATCTAATCTATAATTAGTTTTTCATCTTTGAAATTTTTTTTTAAATGTTTTTGAATTTGCAAAAACGATATTATAATTTAATAATTGAAATTGATATTGTCATTGATCTGTTAGAATTTTTTTAAATAACTTTAAACTAGTAGAGATGTGAACTTGAAATTCAACAAGTAAAAACGATGAAATAATTTGATAGACTATTCTATGCTTAAAATTGATTTTGAAATATCTTTTGAAAATCTATCAACAGGAATATGATATTTTCAAATCATTAAACAAAAATAGATGAATCGAAACTTAAAGTTTATTTACTTGAATATTTTGAATAATTTTGAACTAGTAGAGTTGAGACTCACTCAATTAGTATAAACGATAATCTTTGAAAACACTTTTAAACAAAATATCAAGATAATCGAATCTAATTTACCAATCTAAATTCAATAGCCCGTTTAATCGATTTCTTCCATTGCAATGAATATAGCAAAAACTATAATTTTTTTGACAATGATTTAATAAACGAATCTATTAAATGTAACTTATAATTAGAGATCAATTCATAGAGTTTAAAATTTTTAGACCATACTAATGATAATTTGTGTTAATCTGAGCCGCACCTTGATATAGCAAATGCATCGAAATTTCTAAACATCTTTCTCATTTAGATTAAGTTCTCCAAAAATGGAAATTTAAACCTCCTATTCTATTTTTCTTTAATATATTATTAAGCAATCAGATTTAATGACAGATAATGATTCAAGATTACTACTATATAATTCATTATTCAATGAAGAAGAAGAAGAAGAAGAAGAAGAAGAATCGATAGAAGAAGAACAAGTAGAACCAATATTAAATCAAATTTCAACCAAACAATATAATCAAAATAAATTAAATTTTAATCAAAGATTTCAAAAACAGAGTATTCAACAACCAACAAATTCAATTTTAAATAAATTATCACCATTTCTAATATCCAATATTTTAGAATATGTAACACAATTTGATTTAGTTAATTTATCATTAGTTTGTTCAAAATTTTATTCATTATCAATTGAAAAATTATATAAACGAATAACAATAATTTTGAATGGTGAACTACCAGTGAGGTACAAAATCAATGGGATGAATGACTATAAATCTTATATAATCGATAATGGGATTAAGTTTATGGACTCTTCAATAATTTTCAAATATGATAATTTAATAAAATTTGTTAATAGTTTAAAATCAACAAATTTAATTCAATTTATAAAATTTTTTATATTTGATAAAGCATTATATTCAAATGAAACAGTATTACAAAATTTACAAGATTTTTTCATTGAAATTTTAGGTAATTTTAGTTTAAATTTAAATTTTTTACATATATCATTTATTGATTTTAATTTAGGTATATTAAAATTAACAAAATTTTTAAAAATTAAACATATAAGATATAAAATGTTTAAATTATTAATTACAAATTTGGGTGAATTGTATCAACCTTATATACCACCAAATTTAACAAATTTATTTTTAATGATTGACGATTTTGAATTGGAAAGTATTGATGAATTAGATTTGAATGTTTATCCATATTCCATATTTAATTCATTATTTACATTAACATGTTCAACTTCAAAACAATTGGGATTATTAATATTAGATAAAATTAAATTAATTAATCCAAATATGAAATTAAAATTAAAAGGATTAACAATTTTTCATAAACATAAAATATATTCTAATAATAATTCTAATTCTTTTGAAGAATTATTATTATTAGAAAATCATATTGGTGATATAAATATAAATAATAATTATAATGGAATTAATTCCATGGAGTTAAATTTTGAATCAATCGAATCAAAAATTGATTTAAATTATTTAATTCATTTATATTTAAAAATTGATTGTAATGAACATAGAGATAATTTATGTAATTGTTTTGAAAAATTTTTTAATAATTTTAGTAAATTTTCAAAACAGAATAATAATTTACCAAATTTAAAAAATTTAGAAATTGAATCATATCCAAATTTAAATTGGTTAAGACCTCATCAACAAATGGAAAATATTTTAATCCCATTAGGTGGATTTATAAAGACATTAGGAAATTTATCAAGTTTAACAATAGATTTTTCAACCCCTGGGTTTAAAATGTTTGATAATAATTTAAGATTATCAAATGATTTATTAAATAAATTAAATGAACATTTAATGGAAGCATTTTTTTTAAATTTTTTTACATCATCATCAACAAATTATTCAAATTTACCATTGTTGACAAATTTAAAAGTTTTACAATTACCTGATTTTTTTACAAGTTTTATATATTATAAACCTGATTTTATGGAAAGTTTATTACATACATGTAAATGTTGGGGTTGTCAATTAGTTTTAGAAAAATTAGAAAATGAATTTTTCAACCTTGAACAAGAAGATGAAGATGGTGATGAGAATTTAGAAGAAGATTTACAAAGTTGTTATTATATGTTAATTGGTTATATATTAGGTAAATTACAAGCTGATAGAGAAGTTTGTATACCAATAAAAGAAAAAACATTTTCATATAATAAATATCCAATTTATAAAGGTCAATCACATACATTACATTTAGCATTTCATAAACAAAATAGTTCCAAATGTAAATGTGATTTAATCAATGATAAATATGGTATTAATGATTTAAATATTGATAATTTAGTTACAATTTATATAATTCATCAAATTAAACCAATTATAAAATTTTTATCAATGATGTTTTTAAGTTTAGAAAATTTAATGATTCATGGAATTTATTATGAAAAAATTAAAAATGAAAAAAATAATCAATTTAAACCAATTTATGACTTAAATGATTATCCATTGGAATTTTTAATACCAGTTAAAGATAAAATTGAGAATGGTTTATTACCAAAAGGACCATTTGGTAATTTTAGAAATTGAACAAAACAAAAAAGAATTTATGTAAATATATATATATATATATATATGTAAAGTATACCTCAATTATCGTAAATTATAGAAAACGGAAAGACGCAAGCGCAAACTCTCTTACGGTATGGTTTAATTACGCGGAGCGAATGGTATGGAATAAAATATGACCTATTTTTTATTTTGCAGCCAATTTTGATTATGTCGTATTTGCAATAGAGAGGAAGATAAAAATAAAGGTGCACTAAAACGACATTATCGTAAGTTGCTGCATATATTGTTTTGGAATATTTTCACATGAGAAAAAGAATGTCAATAGTGATTAATGTATGTGATACTAATTTAATAGACACATAATAAAAAGTAATGGTTATGAAGATTTAATTGTTTCTGAATTGGTATGGATACTCTGTAAGAGGAAGAAGGGGGTCAGTAGAAGTTTGACACTAGGCTAATGTTACAAATTGTAACACCATTTGAAGGACTAAGAAGAGAATTGTCGGAAACACACTAAGTAAAAAAATGAAAAAATATACAAACTAATAAATTAAATATTTAGTGGGGTTAAATATACTAACTAAATATATTAAATATATATTGTCTTCCATTTGTTCATTTTTATTTCTTTACCATTTACATTCCATTCCAATTCCAACTCCAGCTCCAATTTGGCACTTCATTTCTACTGCTATATCTATTATTGTTATTATACAACAATTTACTACTACAATAACATCATTTTTTCCACTTTTTCCATTTTTTTTTTTTTTTTTTTTTTTTTTTTTTTTTTTTTTTTTTTTTTTTATTTTTTTATTTTTTTTTTATTTTTTAAATTATAAAATAAAAAAAAAAAAACATATCAAAAAAAAAAAAAAAAAATAATATTTAACCAAAAAAAAAAAAAAAAAAAAAAAAATAAAAAAAAAAAAAAAAAATAAAAAAAAAAAAA